>OY735212.1:21328425-21459372 GCA_963457665.1 Thysanoteuthis rhombus
CAAATTCTTGACCTACACTCTGAATTAATACGATTAATAGTAACTTTTGACACCAACAGAGACTCGATCCATCAAGATGCCTCAATGGAATAGGTGTCATTGACTAAAGAGAGCGTACTATAGAATCTGTACAGAAACAGATCCCGGATTTTGAGCAGGGAAGTCTCTTTTTCCATACCATCGCTCTGATTAGACAATGGATGTAATATTTTCTTTGTTTTTATCCTCAACTTGGGGTTATTTAGAGTTTTTACTGGTGATTTTTTTTTATCTAGATATATTTTTTAAATTAATTGCGGCCTTAGCAGCAGGGGTTTGGGCCCAGGACCTTCATCTGGGTCCACGCTTACCAGAGTAACTGTAAATGCATTTGATGGTAGAATATTTAAAGGAGATCATAATCTCTAATATGGTCTTTTACCGCTTCAGGCTATCAAATAGTCTTCCTTACTCCAGCATCCTACATGATCTTTTCCACTTGATTCGCCAATAGAAGCCTTTCCCTTTTCAGTCTCTAATAGGGTCATTTTCTATTGTAGCCTTCAATGTGATCCTCTCCCACATCAACCATATTCGAGGCTGAAATTGGAATGGACAATATAGGAATATGGTCCTTTCCCGTTTCAGCCTCAAGTATGGTCTTTTTCAACTTCAGCCTCGAATTTAGTCTTTTCACTGTTCCACCTCCAATAATATCCTTTCCCATCTCAGTCTCTGATATTGTCCTTCCCTCTTCACCGATAAGATTCTTTAAGTCTTAAGCCACCAAGAACATTATTTTATATTTGAGCCATCAATAAGATTTTCCTATCACAGGGTCCGATCCCATTTCAGCATTGAATATGTTTTGTTCCCACTTCACCCTCCAATATGGCCTACTTCCATATCTTCCTCTGATGTAGTACTTTGCAATTTAAGTCTCCGATATGATCTTTCCCCATTTCAGCCTGACCACCCCTTTTTATTAAACGCATGGTTTCCAATGAGTAATTCCGGAAATGATAATTGAGGCCATTTACAAAATTACACATAATGTGATGAAACGTGTGCAGACAGCTTTAACGTGGAGTTTCTTTTGCATCTGAACTTTAAGAGGTATCGGTAAGTAACGTAAAATCCAAAATAAAGATTGTGTACTTTTACAAGATATCAGATACTCGTGTCAAATAAGTAAAAATCAAAAAGAAAGTAGACGAGAGGATTTGGACTCTGTGACGGAATCCAAGGCCTCTGAGAGGGGAATGCAGTCGGTGCATCACACCGGGGTCTTGGGGACTAAAGGAGGACCGATATCCAAACTTTCAAGTCGATATGAATTTCCATTAATAAAATATAGGCTGACTCCATCATTTACCAGCGGCGTGCTAAAAGGGTTATAGCAGATGGAAACATAATGGCCAAAGGAGAAGGGTGTTTGTGCAGTGTATGTAGGTGTGGGGGTGAAAACAGCTTTGCACCGCCTGATAAAATTCCTCTCAGGGGCCTTGACGGAATCACAGCAGGTGAAGATCTACATTTTATTTGATTTTTATTTACTTATTAAAGCTACGATTAAAACGCCGACTCACAAATGTAAAACATTAGAGTTTGAGTGCTAGAGGCCAACACGTTGCAATAATTTATACATTCTCTACATTTCTTCTTCTTTTTTCTTTTTTTTTGGTTCCATATTTTTCAGCAATATGAATGTTGGAAGTTAGCTGAAATTTTATCTTCTGCTTTGCCACCCCAGCCTCTGTTGGTTAATGGGGTGATATGCATTTTGGTTTTTATATCTTTATGGAGCATTTGCTGCTTAATGAGGTCGCACAGGTTCCACTTTCACTCACCCCAAAGATTCAGCAATGGTTAACGACATTTACAAATATTTCTACCCGTCATCAAAAAGTCATTTTTGTTGAGGCGAATCAAATATCTAAATGGTATTTTCTGAATGTGCTTAAGGTTGTTTGCATCACGCAAAAGATTAATTGCCATTCGTCGCAAAAATAACAGTGGCTTTCATCACGGATTCACTTCCGTTAGAATGTTCGAGAGAACGACATTTGCCACGACACATCTTTATTATTTAATACTTGAATACAATAAGTGCACCGAATTTTTTAAAAGTAATAATCAATATTCTTTTCATAAAAATGGTCTTTTGTCTGATTATTTTCAAGAGAAAAACGCAATAAAAGTTTTTAAGTTTACGCTGTGTTTCTCTTTTCTTCTTTTTTTTTACTCACAGTGAAAATATTTGCTTCACATTTTTTCATATTTCAAAAGGATACTTTGTCTCTAGCCTCTAACAAGGTACAAAAAAAAAATAGTTGTTTTGTGGGAAAACTGAAAACACTTTGGTTCGATTGTAGAATCCCGGTCCTAAAATTGATTCAAATCAAAAGCGCATATTTTCAGATTACACCGTATTCAAAATTTAATTTAATTTAATCAAAACAAAGATTAAATGTAGAATTCACATCCCTTTAACTACATAAAAATATAGTGTGAAGAAATAATATCATGAAATTTGAAAAGTTTTGAATACGTTTGAATTTCAAAATCTTAGCTTTTGAATCAATTTTTGAATCTGTATTCTGTAAAGATGTTCTCTTTTTTATGTCAAATTACTATAAAAGCTCATACAGTATCCTTCATCAAAGCGATTTTTGTGGCTTGAAAAAAAAAAAGTACAAAATGCTTTTCTGTTAGGGCGAAAGATTTCCTATTGTGTCTTTGACAGTATTCTATATCTATACCCCCTACCTGCATGATAATGATTAGATCAGTTGGACGTCTTCTATCGCGTAAACGAAATGTTTGAATTTGGATTTGATAGTTTTTTTAGAAAGAAAAAATATAGGTCGTATTGAATCGATCACCATTTGTCTAACACAGGGGTCGGCTAACTACGGCTCACGGGCTAAATCTAGCCTACGGTCTTATTTCATCCAGCTCACCGACTTAACCGAATGTGTGATGTTGTGTACAACAATTCTTTTCCTTATCTACGTTTTGTTAAGGAACAATAACATTCAGTGTCGAATGATAGAGAAAAAGACTCATTTTTGCAATGGCGTTAAATGGATCGATCTTTTGCAGCTAAAAATATTATAGCACGACTCAAACTGTTTTCACAGCCTTGTATGGCCATTGTAGAATTTTTTTTCTCCACTTTGGACCGCAAGATATTAAAAAATTCTCTATAGTTCGGCTTGCCACCAAAAAGGTTTGCAAATCCCCGATCCAACACTAAAATATTCCACTTGTGTTAAAAAACCTAATAGTAAATAGCGACAAAACTGTATCAAATTTGAACAAAATTTTACATGTATTTATTTAGTATGAATCTAAGTTGAGTTCTCAGTATAGGGCGGCGTAAGGGTTTCCGGAACGGAAAACATAATCGGCGGGCGGAGTTCGACTTTCGACCGAGCTGTTTACATTCATTTAGCACTAATGCCCTTGAGGAAAGCATAAATCCACCTCTTCAACTAAGAGGGGGCTACTTTGACAGAGAAACAAACAAGACCAGACTGGTTGCAAATTCTAGTCCCTTTCTGCTAAATCCTACTTTTTTAAAGCCACCAGTTGTGAGGTCTCGTCGTACCACTGGGAAAACAAGCATGAGGGCTGGGGTAGTGGGTCGCCCCTGTACAATGCCCTTCCCAATTGAAAAACATTCAAATGCAGGTTGCTATGCGAATCTCCGAACAACCACAGATGGAGTTGCCAGATTTTACCAGAAGAGGAGATATTCTAAGCTATATCTCAGACTCACCAAACATGGGTAATAGCGTCGAATCTGGAAATCGAGCAAATCTGGGTTATCTCCCTCTTTGGCCAAATCAGGTGCCCCCGACCGCAGACATCATCGGAACGATCGCCAACCAACACAAACATAATTGTATTTTTTCGTGCGGAGGCACTTGATTGGAAAAAATCTGCAATTCTGAAAATTCAATTGTAATCATGTTCTTGTAAAATCCAAAATGATAAATGTTATAATTGAGCTCTTCTTAATCCAGGAGGGTCAGCAGTTCATTAAAGGTCACCTCTCAACCATTTCCTTACAATCCCGTACATATCGTGTGGACGCATACACACTTCAGCCGAAGAAATCTGTTAATCTGAAATTCTAACGGTGTGCTTCTAAAATCCTAAATGATGAACGTTATAACTTCAACACAGGAAACTTTTAGGTCATTAGAGATGGCCTCTCGAACCTCTTCCTGGCAGTCCCATACGTATCTTCAATGCACTTCAATGTCGGAGGTCAAATTAGTTCAATGTTGGGCACTTCTCTTCCTGTCTCCCTTCCCTCTTCTTTTCCCTGGCACACGGCCAACTCGAAAGTTGCTCACATGAACCAATTGAACTCAACGCTCGTCTCTCAAGATTCAGCATCTGTTTCAAGTCTGTTACGGAATGATCAATATTCGATGACGGCTCCAAAGATAAGATAATCAGCTTAAAGGAAACCGACTTAGCCGCTCATTGGGAATTCCAACTGAACTTTTAAATTTAGCCAATCAAATCTATTAGGAACCGCCAAGCAAAACTGCCAACATAAGTTTCTTAAGTTTTAAATGATTCTACCTGGTTGACTATGTATGTGTACACTCACTCACACTCACGCGCACAAACACATGCACACACACACACATACATATATATATATATATATATATATATATATATATATATATATATATATATATATATATATATATCACGTGCAATGGAAATAAAGGCTGTCAACAAACGGAGACTGTTTTTTTTAGAACCCTCCACCCAATCATTTTTCTTTTTTCTCTTATATTAAATCGGTTCAAATTTTTTTTTTTAGTGGTTCAACAAAAGGCAAGGGAAGTGACAGATTTATTGATCATCCCTTTTCCCAAATTTTACTTGATCACACCCAACACCAAAGACGTTGGTTACGTGATGGTTTCTATTGAGTGACTAACCATACCTATATAACACTGAAAGTCTGATTTTGGTAATCTGTTTGTGACCTCTAAGTAGCTGAAACGGGCATTGTAGCTAGCGGTATTGAATTGAAGTAACCTATAATGTGCCAACTTTATGAATGCAAAATAGATCTGGACATATTATAGTGTGGGATTTGCATTAGCGCTCATTCCATCTGTATCATAATGGCCGATATGTCAAGAGAAATTACAGAATAGTTTCCATTATTTATTTATTTATTCATTTATGTGCAAATGCGTAAAAAATTCAGTTTTATTCTGGTCACATCAGATTGCTCTATTTTTGCTCTCAAATGTTGACCGAACAGTTCTCAGGGTTGTCTTGTATCGCATATAACTCCAAAAGGAAGACATTAGGAAATCATTGTTGGTGGAAAAAACAGGTCTGAATCTATCCTGAATAGCAAAAGTGTCTTTTATAGTCTAGATTTGGTTTTCTGGCATACTGAAGAGATTTCAGACCGTGGACTTGACGAGGTGGCTAAAGACGACTCCGAAAGAGGACTTTGCAGACTGTTTTGATAAGTAAAAACTGGAATAAAAGTGTGAGGTCCCAAACAGAGTACTTCGAGTACCAAGATGGCTAGATACTTTTGTTCAGACCTCATTTGAGAGATAGCTTGTGCGTGAAGCTCCATTGAGAAAAAAATTTCAGCTGATGAGAAACACCGAAAAAGAAAGGTGGAAAATGAGGAAAAAAAATCAAATTGACATGAGTACAAACTGGTCTGGTTAGTCATTCAACAGAAACCGTCACGGGAACAACGGGGGATGGTCAATAGAGAAATTTCAAAAAATGTGATCGATTATAGATTACTTCTCCTGTCTCTTGTTGGGCGGTGATCATTGGAAATATCGGAATTTCGCAAAAAACAAACAAATAAGAAAACAAGAGTGAAGACTACTGGACACAAACTAAATGACCAGTTTTGAAAAGACTTACATTGTAAATTTTGAGGGAGAATTTCAAAAAAGAAACAAAAACGTTTTTCCTTGACACGATAGGGAGTAAACCTAACCAAGAGACAGACCTGCAAACTGAAAGTCATGCAACATGCACATGAGAGAATCATGGTCAACATCACGTGGAGTGACAACAAGACAGCACAGTATATTACAGGCGTTCGAAACATCATAGAAACCATAAGAAAACTCAAATGGCAATGGGCTGGCCATGTTGCGAGAATGGCTGACAACCGATGGTCATCACGACTCTCAACAGAGATTAAAGGTGGAACCTAGGCGGTCAGAACATGAGATGGTGAGACGAACTGAACTGGCTCAGAAAATATTGGCTCTGCGACGCTCACAGTAGAGAGTTGAGGTGAATCCTGGGTAAGGTCTAAGTCCAACGATGGGTGATAAAAGATTGATGATGATGGTGATGATGTGTTCAAATTCTCTGACTCCATTTGTGAGGCCTGCACAAGTGACACATTACAAATGGGGTTTAAGCAATTTATATTCATAGAAAACGTGCATTCTGTATAAAATCATCCATGAAATAATGCCAATATATCATGTTCACACCCCATTCCCAACGCCTCTATATATCACTGAAATCGAGGGTTACTTCTGCCGTGCAATAACAAAAGTTCCATTTCCATGAAAACTGAAGTTTGGATCAAAAGTGTGTAATACTTCAAGCACTTTATTAGTCCATGTATTGATTTTCTCAAATGTCTTCTAGACGTCGAAATATTGATTTTGTAAAATCAGATAAGACCAAAAAAATCCAAAATCGGGTAAGTCTATCGAGCTGGTTTCACCTGTATTTGTCATTGAAAGTTTGTTTCGTAGGCCAACCTTACAACATAAATTGTCATAACTTGCTTAATCAATGCACATATAGTTATTGAGGGCTGTCAGAAATAGAGTTTTGCCGTTTTTCTATTTCATATCTTATGGACTTACCTGCTTTTGTCATTAGACGGCAGACTTTTTAGACATCCTATGTTGATCTCTATTCGTTGATTTTCAAGCGAACTACTGACCTTGGTGAATACAATGTCGTCTGCAGTGTTGTTTTTATTTATGCATTTAACGAAAGGCAACGTAACAAACGAACTTCGGCTTCAGAGAATCAATAAGAAACTTTCGAAGAATAGAGTTGCTTGAAATCGAGGCGGTTGGAATCCATGTTGAATTCTCTAAAAATTTTGTTGAATTGGAAAAGGACAGGTTGATGCCAAAGAAACAACAATAAGAACAAACGGAAAGAATAAGTTCGCGAATAAAACTGATGCCACCTGCTGTACTATTAGGATATATCAAAAGTATTTTTGTTTTTTTATAGACCTTTACTCCAAATCTTATTTTATGTACGCATCTAAACTCTCTATGTGATCAAACCATATTAGCTATAAGCGGGGTACAATGACCCCCTACACACACATACACACACATACACATATATATATACTAGCAGACTACCAGTAAAAATGACGGGATTATTTACATTTAGATCGGCACATCTGTCAAAGATTAGAGGTTCTGAGTGCTCATTTGAAAAGTGTTACGCACAAATATATATATATGTCACTAGCTGGACTTTCTCTCACACCACAGGATGCCCCCAGCAGATGGGATACCATTTTTTGCTCACAAAGCAAAGCTCCCGATGGTGGACTCATGTTCCACATCAAACCTATAACCTCTAAAAGTACACACACACACACACAGACACACACACACACACATACACATACACACACACACACACACACACACTCAAAGACAGATCACACACTATTGAAGATGGGAATACCTTCCGAAACAGGTCTAGACCATTAATAAAAACATTTACAGATAAATAAACCTAACTTCCATATACTTCACTCCCGAGTCTGTCTCACTCTCTATAGTTCATATATATATATATATATATATATATATATATATATATATATATATATATATATATATATATATATATATATATATAAACATATATATATGTGTGTGTGTGTGTGTGTGTGTGTGTGTGTGAGTGTGTGTGTGTAAATGTAATGCAATTTGTGTCCATATGCAAATATAAATATACATTGAGAGTGAGGGATAGACATACCAAAAGCAACTTGAGTTTGCGCAGCCCAACTTCGAAAAGTTCTGACCAGGAGATTGAAATGTTTTACGACGACACCAGTAAGGTAATGGACCAGGAGAAGACAAATTACAAAATACTCATGGGAGACTTCAATTCTATAGGGAATAGGAAAGATAGGGAATCATATGTAGGGGAGAATATGGTGTAGGACAGAAAAACGATTGAGGAGATATGATAGTGGATTTCTGAAAGAGATACAGAATCAAGATAATAAACTCTTCTTTTTTTCTCTTAAAAATGAGAAGGTTGCAAATGGATCCGGAAAAGCCGGAATGGAATAACCAAAACGAAATTGATTCCAAGATAGCCGACAGAATTAATAACGTGCGAAGACGTTACCGTTGTCAATAATGTAAATTTAGTAAGCGACCATAGAATAGAGTAGTAAGCACCCAAAAGGAACAGACCGGTACTCTCTCTCTCTCTCTCTCTCTCTCTCTCTCTCTCTCTCTCTCTCTCTCTCTCTCTCTCTCTCTCTCTCTCTCTCTCTCTCTCTCTCTCTCTCTCTCTCTCTCTCTCTCTCTCTCTCTCTCTCTCTCTCTCTCTCTCTCTCTCTCTCTCTCTCTCTCTCTCTCTCTCTCTCTCTCTCTCTCTTGTAATCAGAGAAAGGAGTAAGCGTAAATGACAGAGACGGTAGAGATCTTGATATGTGAATGAAAATCGAAAGCAACAGTAAGAGAGAGAAACAGACAATGTGTATGTGTTCATGTGTATGGGACAGAGACGGAGATAGACTAATATGAGAGTGGAAAAAAAAACGAAGGAGAGAGTAAGAAAAAGGGAGACAAACAGAGACTTTTTGTGCGTCGAAAATTTTGTCAAAGGAAATCTATATACCGGATGTAGATTTTCCCGCCTTTTGGACATGCAGAAAGATGGCGACTGAGACCGGCCACGCGAGGTATCTAGGATGCGTTCAGTATGGATAAAAACTCACAGCAAACCCTTCCGGCTTCTTCCGGCTCTGTTTTCTGCAATGTTGGCATCGTTTCTTCTGACATCATCGTCTAAAATGAACGGACGCGGCAGGTTACAGCAGGTTGAAATAACCTCCTTTAGCATTTTACAACTTGTATGTTCCTAATGAGTAACCGGAGCGGATCCAGGATTCTTCTTCTCTTTTTTTTTTTTTTTACTTCATCTGTCTGATTAGTCTATGGATATATTGGTATACCTTGATTAGTGCAGTTCGTTCCAACATTTCCCGTCCTGTTCAAAACCGCAAGGTTGAAGTATAGTTATGATTTAATGTATTTACTTTTTCCAGCCTGAACTCAGTTACATCAATTTGTGCAACAATATCTTATCGTACTATATCAAAACACAAAGTCATCAGAAACTACATTATTCAAGGTATTGCTGTAATACATTTTTGTTTTTAAGGATAATTTATGATTACTTGGGGTTATTTGGGGGTTATTCATAAACATGTCTTTATCTAGATATTTTTGCCGGAGCGAAGCGAGTCCATACCCAAGCCTGTGTACCAAAAGGTATTCCTTTATCAGAGATCCAGGGGCAGATCACCGATGTTCGACTTACAAGCATAATCTTCTAACCCATGGGCTAAATGTGTTATTCATCAAAGCAAGTGATATTTTTTTCCAGATCTTGAACAGGTCTCCTTTTGTCTCAGCAGATAAAGAAACGACACGGAATTGACTTCACCAGGGCTTTCATACCAGACAACACCTCTCTCTCTCTCTCTCTCTCTCTCACTCTCTTTCTCTCTCTCTCTCTTTCATGCCAAACATATTGCACTGCTTTCCTTCGAGCGATATCAGTGTGGGTGAGAGGAGAATTCTGTCGACAGAGTATCCCAAGATCTCAAAGTTGTCAGCCAACCGACTTTAGAAGGGTCCACTCCGTCTCCTAGACTTATTGCCAACCGTGGCTTGAGCCCTGTCTGTCTTGCTATTTACTCGTAACTGGAGAGAGAAGAGACGAATTCATGCCTCCTCCAAGGGCATTGATACAAAATGAAACAAATCATCATTGAACGCAGATTACTAATTCCATACTCTGTGCTCTTAACCACCGGGTCACCTGCACTTCCTTCAGATCCCAAATTCAGCGAATATATTGCTACGGACGATGGTGAGAATTTTCAAAATCTCGTCTGCTTTGAATTTTAACACTCTCAATCAAGATCTTTATCTCGATTCGAACCCCGAACATTAGCAACAGATGCATGCAAACCCCATCCATGAAAAAGGTCATTAAACAGGTCTGGTTAGTCACTCAATGGAACGGTCACATAACGAATATCTTTTGGTAGCATGCTATGCTAGGGGTCAACAATTAACAAATTGGAAGAAGAGAGGATCTATGAATAAGTTACTTCTCTCGCCTTTTGTTTGATCACTATAGAAAAAAAACAAGTGTGAACGCTACCAGACATAAACTAACGGGTCAATTTAGCATAAAATTACATTGTAAATTATAGCCCACAAAAATATATTTTGTGGGGGAGGGAGATTTTGAAAAAACAGAAAAAAATGTTTGTAGACATAATAAGGAGAGAACTTTTTTTATAACCCTCTGGCTCTATTGGCGCAGCCTGTACGCGCGACGCATATATGAATCGAGAGAAACTGCAAACTGGAACCACTTAAAGAATGAGGAAACGAATGTTCATCAATTATTTTGACAGTTTGCTTGACGGTTTCTAATAGATGATATTTTGTGAGTGAGTTACCCAGATCTACCATTTGTAAACGGATTCTTTCTTATCTGAGTGCTCTATTAATATAGCCTCGTGCAAAAATCCAATAAATACCTGTATAAAAATATATTTGTCCACTCAGATAGTGCAATGGTTAGCATGTCTGCCTAACATGCAGAGTGTTCTGGTTTCGATTCCTGGTGTGATCGAAGAGTGTGCAGAACTCTTCATTGGAACAAGATTCTTGTGCACTCAACGTCTAATTGAGTACACTCTAAGCTGTATGATTTGGATGGGGTATCCCTTCAGTTGATTTGGATCCTACCATGGAATGGTCATGAAAACTCGTGAAAATAAAATCCTAGTCTCGACTAGACTTAAGACTTGCAAGGATCACTAAGCTGATAATAGAAACTGAGACTTCGTTAACGACCGTATATACTCCAATGGGACTTGTCTCTTCAGAGACAGGACGCTTTACCATAGATATATACTATACATATTTGCTGACGACATCGTCCTCTTTGCTAAGAATGTTTACGATCTCCAAATAAATCAAGACGAACTGAATGAAGTAAGCAAGAAAGTTGGCCTCTACATGATCAAATGTATTGTACAATAAACATGTCAGTGACGAAGACAGCGATCGAAATCGAAAACGCAGAGCTGGAGAAAGTGGACCACTACATCTACCTAAGACAGCGAATCTCCATGAAGTCATCAAAAGAAGAAGGAATAAAGCAAAGAATCACACTGGGTTGGCAAAGTTTTCGTAGAGCAAGTTCGACTTACACAAATCCCACTAGTCCTAAGAAAATAAGGGTATACAATCAATGTATCCTACCGATAGTCATCTATGGAGCAGAAACATGGAACCTAACCAAAAGATTGATCCTCAAACTGAGAACCATGCAATGTGCACATTAGAGAATCATGCTCAATGGAGAGATCATGTGACAGCACAATATATAAGAGGAAATCATAGAGATATCATAGAAACAGAAAACTCAAATAGACATTGACTGGACGTGTAAGAATGTCAGACAACCGTTGGACCTCACAACTCACAACGTGGATCCCCAGAGATCGTCTGCGAAATTGTGGCCGACAGAAAGTAAGATGGATAAATTCAGAAAGTGCTGGCTCTGCAATGCCCACGATGGAGAGATCCGGCTAATCTTGGGGAAGGTCATTGTCCAACGACGGATGCTAAAAGTCTGCCAATTCCATTTTCTGTACAGCTAACTGCTTGGCTATCAACAACTCGTCAGTCAGGTTTAATATATGCGAAGTTGATATATGCATCAGGACAAAGAACAATGCCGAAAATCTGCAGTCTGGTTGGATACACTCGACTCAGCGGTTTCATATCGATTCGACTCAGTTCGTCGTTGTCCTTTTTCTTCTTTTTTTTTTCTTCCTTTTTTTGGGAATCTGTGCCAAAAAGCTTTTTGGATTTTCATTGGTCTTTCGGCAAAACGCTATCTGAATTAACATGGGGGAAAGTCTCTCTCTCTCTCTTGTAATGGCGTCGTTTGTTTGATAAAAGTGCATGTGACTTTACTCACTGCGAATGGGCATACTTGCTGCCGATGCATCAAACAAAGTATATTTAGGCCTGACTTAAACTGTAAAGTATCGTGCACTCTTTGGTTAGAGTGGCAAAAGGCCACACGTCTGGGTCAAGATCGAAGTCACTATAGTATTAACGGCCTTTTTTCCTCCCATAGACTCCTTGTGGAACACTGGGCTGCACTGCAGTTTCAATAGCGAGTAGGTTTTACGGGATGGAGTTGCTAGCCCCACATCCACAATGAACTACCTTGCAGGGATGAAGAGCTTCAAATACCTTACCATTTACCCACAGCAAGAGGAGAAGTGGATTCATTCCCCTTTCCAAAGGCATTATTGTAAAGTGAACGTAAGCAAACTCGTTTGCCGATTCTATTTTCTGTGTCGGTAAACGTACCTCCATACGGTATTCTGCAACTCCGTGGTAATGGTCTATGAGATATGAATATCCATCCAACTATATAGACATGCTCATGCACAGATATACGCGTGCGCATGCTCACATAAGTCTGGTACTTTATGTCAGAGTTTTCGTTTGCTATTCACCGCTGAGTCAATGGAGAAAGAAAGAAAGCGAAGAGCGAAAAAAGCAAGGTTTACTTACTCTAACATTAATTAATTGCTGGGGACAGGAAAATTGACGTTTTAAACTTTTTAAAACACCCGGAAGTTCGTTCGGTAAAGAGTACTACCTTCAAATTTTTAAAATGAAATATTGTTGAAATTATACAAAAAATAAATTATTTTTTTTTCCATTCTGATAAGACATATGATTAGACTTTTTTCCAATATGAATTATAGTTTGTGACAATTAACAGATCCAAATGTATATTCCAAAATTCTTTTTAAAAATTCATAAAACTAGCCGAATAACCCGTCCTTCGGTGGATATCGATTTTTGTGGATATTGATATCTTGTTGAACTTTGTCTGGTTGTTTAATGCTAGGTACATCTCTGTAGGGAACCAGCAAGTTGATTTCAGTCCAGTCTGGTGACCTACGAATAAAGTCGTTTCAAAAGACATAAAAGAAAACTCTAGTCCGTCCTTGCAACTTCTCAATATACACAGAAAGGTCAGTAGCGTTTTTACTCAATGTACAGACTGTCTTGGGTATTGTTTAGCCCCCAAGGGTGCCAGGTAAAAAGCCAGGATTTGGAATGCTGATTTCCCAGGCAGTGCTTTACCACTTGATCATAGGCGCAATATATTCTTCTTCCCTCCATTTTTCTTCTTTTGGTATTGTACCAGACTACGTTGAACAGGTGACGAAGGCCCTTGGCAGTTGTTTCACAATATTGACCAAGGTCAAACGTTTTGATAAAATCAACAGCGACAACAACATTCTTTTAGTATTAGTTGTTGGGCGTAGACCTTCCGCAAGATTCCTTAGACTTCTCTATCGTGGGCGTTGCGAGGCCAACATTTTCTAAACTGGTCTGTTTATTACGCCATCTCTGGAAATCCACAATGTAAGTCGTGATGTCCATCGGTTAACTGGGATTCTCGCAACATAACCAGTCCCTCATCGTTTGAGTTTTCTGGTGGATTTTATTACATCCCTAACTCCTGTTTTTCTCTAATATATTGCTGTTATGTGATCTCTCCATGTGATATTGAGCATGATTTTCTCCTGAGCCCGTTGCATGATTCTTAATTTGATGGTCGATATTTTGGTTAGGTTTCATGTTCCAGCTCCATAGGTGAATACTGGGAGGATGTAGTGGTCATTTATTTGCCAACGACCTTTGCTGCGTTACAATTTCCAAGTCGGGGTATCTAAAAGCAAATGGCTGTGTGATGGGTGTCAATCTATCGGAAAACCGATTCCATATAAAGCGACGAGAGAACTTAGTTGTTCGCTTGGAAATCATCAATATCTGTACTCCCAAAATTTGTGCACTAATTTGTATAACAATCTAAAGAAAAGGGAAAGTACAACGCTGTTAAACCTATGAATATATTGATCTACAAGAAACATATTTTCAAATGTAAAAGTCAAATTCATGAACAAAAAAAAACATTCTTCTACCGATAAGGATTCAGTGAACTATTGATTAGTATGCTTAAATCTTTGAGGCCCATATCTTCTTTCTTCCATTTTGGACCGCCCCACCATTTTTTGATCAGCCTAGGTACTATACAAGATGGTTGGACGGAATATTAACCTTTGTACTCCCAGAGATAAATGTAGATAAAAGGCTAATATTAAAAATAAACTACTACACAGATATCAACACTTCAAAAGTGGGATGAAATTTAACCCACGGTGCTTCAAAGAATAAATACATCAAAGCCAATGATGAAAACATTCATTATGAATGATATCGTCAGAATATTTTCCTGTCTATTTCTTCATTTGTTCATAACGTTTCAGCCGTGTATCCTCCGGAATTCGTCAAGTGATGTTGGTTCTAGAATGTGTAATCATTCCTTAAAGCGCATGCACGATTGTACTGGACACACCATATCCGTACTTTTGTATATTCGGGTTGTATTTTCTGTGTCAACTCCCGAATTGCTCTCCTTGCATTGGATAATCTGTTGGTTTTTTTGTTGTTTTTTTTTCGAGAAGTCCCTTATGATGAGAGGTTCCCAGATGCTACTGATATCGATGCACGGTCGCGTAGTGTGCCCTAAGAAGTGATTCCACATTGTAGAACCAAGAATACCCTCCGAAGGCCGGATCGTACACGACCGGAACGTTGTGAACGCATGAATACAGAGGAGAATGAAAGTATCCAATTAATTTCCTTGTCAACATCTTTTGGTGAAAAGTAAAACTAATAACAGGGAACAACCTATCGATATCTAAATTCATAAAATCAGCATAACTCCAAGATATGTATGAAGATAAAATTGTGGTATCAAAAATAGGATGAAATTTAATCCACGATGCGTCGAAGGATTGATAGAACTCCGAAAATACTGGAGTAATCAAATTCTACTTCGTTAAACACGGCTCGTATGTTTGTTATTCATGAACTCTAGTTATCTTCTGCATCATCAGATACGATGTCACCAAGGGCATAGCTGAGGGGTAGGAGGCGATTTAAAATCGCCCCTCAGCCTCTATTAGAGAGGGGGACCCAAACAACCTTATGAATAGTAGTTCACTCACTACATTTCTAACATCATAGCATAACAAATATCACTAAACGTTGCCGGAGACCCCTCAAGGAGCCTAACCCCTCCCACCAGGGCCCTCAAATTTCTAGCTACGTCACTGCTTTTGAAAAGACTGCCTATTCAACAAGCTCACGGAACCCAGGAAAGAGTATGCTCACAGACCCCCGGTAATACGTTTATAAGAGATCTACAGCCCCTATTTTGGAAACCACCTCACTAAATGTTGGTGAAAAAAGCCCATCAATGAGCCAAGCCACCAGACTCCCAAATGTCCAGCTACGCCCGTGGATGTTGCTTTCATAAAACTGCAAGAAATCAAATTTCAGACAAAATTGGTCCCAACGAGTTTGTTTCAACCGACCACCAGTATCATTTTATACAAATACATTTATATCAGTAATTTGCTCGAATTTCTTTAGTTCGATCCAAACACTTTTTTGTGTAAGTTATATCGATTGTCCCCACACTTCAGATGAAGAATTCCAAAGGACAAGCAGTTCAAAAATAGAAGAGAAATTCTGCTTCCATATTTGTCCAACGAGGTACAAATCTTTATATATTTTTTTTCTAGAGTAAAACCAAGATTTTGCGAAAGCATCTTTTTTTTTTCTCAAGAAAGACTAGATGCCCAATTTTTTTTAAAGTGGCATGACGTTGAGTTTGGCCAATCGAGTAATATAGTCTTGCTGGCGCCATACCTAATAATATCTTCCATACAAAATCTGGAAAAAAAATATCTCCGACCAAACAATTCCGGTTTACCTAATCCGGTTATGAGGACCGGAATAACCAAACCGGAACATATCGCCGGAACATTTCACCACTTATCTAAGCCAGCTTCATTTCCATAAGAGATCACGTGGCTTTTACATAAGATCATATGATTTCGCCCGAGTCTCTAAATTCTCCATTTTTTTAAACGAAGTAATTTTGTTTTGAGACCGTAAATAACATAACTAGTGAATGTAGCCAACTCGCCCAGAAGGAGTATAAGCACAGACACGATAAAGTAGCAACGATGATACACTGGGAACTGAATAAACGAATGGGATTCAACCATGTGGAAAAGTGGTATCAACACAAGCCAGAGGCAGTCCTGGAGAATCACAACCACAAACTACTCTGGGACTTTGACATCCAAACCGACCATCTCATCCAGACAAGAAGACCGGACTTGGTAATCGTAGACAAGAAGAGGAAGACCTGCCAAATAGTAGTCGTGGCTGTACCTGCAGACCATAGAGTAAAGAGGAAGGAGAGTGAAAAAATGGAAAAATACCAGGATCTAGCGAAGGAACTGAAGAAGATGTGGAACATGAAAGCCAGGGTAGTGCCAGTCATAGTGGGCACACTAGGAACTGTCCCAAAGACACTGCAGGCGATACTGGAGGAGATCGGGATAAAGGGAAGGATTGAGACTGTACAGACCACAGCGCTGCTAGGAACTGTATGGATACTGAGGAAAGTGCTAGAAATATAAAGACTGCAACACTAATTGTTAACAGTGACCTAAGAGAGGAAGGGAAATGAAACTAGAAATGCGAACCACAGCACTGGTATGATTGGAGAAGAGATGTTGGCTGAAGACCTGAGGAGACTTATTGTCACTCAGTCTTCAGCAATGACAAATTGGCAACCGGTGTGAAACTGTAAACCGCAGTATTACTGTGGCCTATGAGAACTGGAAGAGAAGGGCTGAAGACTTGAGGAGACTTGCTGTCTCTCGAACTCCGGGAGTAACCACCAGGCAACTGATGTGAGATTGCAAGCAGGTCAACTGCCTCTTACAGCACATAGAAACAAACACCCTCCTAGACCTTAACAACCTAATTTACGCAGGGGCGAAAATGGTAGCACAAAGCTTTACAACACAAGATAGGAACCCGAGCAATAATAGGGAAGGGAAACCCAACTGGGAGAGAAGGTTACAAAGGCAGATCTCCCAACTACAGAGAGATGAAGCACTGCTTAGAAATACACCACACACAGACAGACCACGAGTAAGACTTTATAACAAATACAAGGTAACGCAAAAAGGCATCGCAACTGTAGTCGAAGAGTTACACCAGAAAAGACTAGCTAAAGAGGCAAGACTAAAAAGATACAGACTAAGAACGGCCCAATACACACAAAACCGCACATTCCAAAACAATGAGAAAAAGTTTTACCGAGATTTAAATGGGGAAAGAAGGCAGGACATGAAACCAGATGCCACAGAGGCCAAGAACTATTGGAATAGCATATGGGGGCACCCAAAAAGACATAACGTAACACCGCAATGGTTAGGAAACATGAGAAAAGAACTAGGAGATATAGACAAGGGAGAACCAATAGTACTGAATGAAACCACATTGAAACATACTCTTAGGAAAGTAGCCAACTGGAAAGCACCGGGTCCCGACGGGATCCATGGGTATTGGTTCAAAAAATTTACCACGTTACACGGCAGACTCACTCACCTACTCCAAAATTGTCTGAATGAAGGCAAAGCACCAGAATGGATGACTAAAGGCAGAACCACCCTCATCCAAAAAGACCCGGGAAAGGGGAACATAGCAAGCAACTATAGACCAATCACTTGCCTACCACTTATGTGGAAAATCCTGACCGGGCAAATAGCAGAGAGAATATACATGTCAATGGATAGAAGGGGGCTACTACCAGAAGAACAGAAAGGGTGTAGGATAGGAACCAAAGGGGCAAACGATTTACTCTACATAGACCAGATGATCTTAAAAGAAGTAAGGAAAAGGAGAAAGAATATCGCAATGGGATGGATAGATTACAAAAAGGCATACGATATGATTCCACATAGCTGGATACTCGAATGCCTTAGAATGTTCAAAATTAGCGAACCGGTGGTTAAATTCATTGGTAATTCAATGGAAGACTGGAAAGTAGATTTGACAGCCGCAGGGGACAAACTAGCCGAGGTAGGGATAAAAAGGGGGATCTTCCAAGGGGACTCGTTGTCCCCACTATTATTTGTTCTAACAATGATACCGCTTAACAGAATCCTGAAAAACAGCAAAGGATACCACTTCTCTAAAACAAAAGGAAAGGTCAATCACTTAATGTACATGGACGATATTAAATTGTTTGCGAAAAACAGGGGAGAGCTTGAGACTCTGTTCAACGAAGTAAGGGAATATAGTGAGGACATAGGAATGGAGTTTGGGATAGAAAAATGCGCAATCATGGTAATGCACAAAGGAAGGCTTTCAATGACTGAGGGAATTGAACTTCCGGACAACAACAAGATTAGGGCATTGACTGCACAAGACCGATACAAGTACCTAGGTGTCCTTGAATGTGACACGATAAAACGGGAAGAGATGAAGGAGAAAATTAAGAGGGAATACCTTAGAAGGATCAGGAAAATATTAGAAACCAAATTAAATAGCAGAAATCTAATAAAAGGAATGAACACCTGGGCTGTGTCAGTAGTTAGGTATACAGGACCATTCCTAGGATGGACAAAGGAAGAGCTCCAATCAATGGATAGGCGAACAAGGAAACTTATGACGATGCATAAAGCATTACACCCTAGGGATGATACAGATCGTTATACGTTAAGAGAAAAGAAGGTGGTAGGGGGCTCATCAGCATAGAAGATTGTGTCCAGAGAGCTAAAGTAGTCCTAGATAGATATGTGCAAACAAATAGTGAAGAAATCATAAAGAGCGCGAGGGATAGTGCAACAAACAAAGTAGAAAGCAATGGAACGGTACAGCAAACTAGAAAAGAAAAGTGGGAAGGGAAAAAATTGTACGGCGAGTTTAAAAGACAGATAAAAGATATAGCAGACGAGAAATCATGGACGTGGTTACGAAAGGGAAACCTTAAGAGAGAAACAGAATCGCTCATCATGGCAGCCCAAAACAAAAGCATAAGGACAAACTACATAAAAGCTAAAATCGACAGAACACAGGCAAACAGCAAATGCCGCATGTGCGGTGAAAGAGATGAGACAGTAAACCACATAACTAGTGAATGTAGTCAACTCGCCCAGAAGGAGTATAAGCATAGACACGATAGAGTAGCAACGATGATACACTGGGAACTAAGTAAACAAATGGGATTCAACCATGGGGAAAAGTGGTATCAGCACAAGCCAGAGGCAGTTTTGGAGAATGACAACCACAAACTACTGTGGGACTTTGACATCCAAACTGACCACCTCATCCAGGCAAGAAGGCCGGACTTAGTAATAGTAGACAAAAAAAGGAAGGCCTGCCAAATAGTAGACGTGGCTGTGCCTGCAGACCATAGAGTAAAAAAGAAGGAGGCTGAAAAAAGGGAAAAATACCAGGACCTAGCAAGGGAGTTAAAGAAAATGTGGAACATGAAAACCAGGGTAGTACCGGTCATAGTGGGAGCACTAGGAACTGTCCCCAAAACGCTGAGGGAGAGACTGGAGGAGATCGGGATTAGGGGGAGGATAGAGACCGTACAGACCACAGCTCTACTGGGAACTGCACGGGTACTGAGGAAGGTGCTAGAGATATAAGTACTGCAACGAATTGTAGCTCTGTCATGATATGCGAAAGAGGGAGGAGACGTTAGCTGAAGACCTGAGGAGACTTATTGTCACTCAGCCCTCAGCGATAACCACTGGGCAACCGGTGTGAAACTGTAAATCGCAGAATTACTGCGACCTGCTAGTACTAGGAGAGGAGGGCTGGAGACTTGAGGAGACTTGCTGTCACTCGAACTCCAGCGGTTACCACCGGGCAACTGGTGTGAGATTCCAAATAATAATAATAATAATAATAATGCCTCACGTTAACAGCGAGGACAATAGAATCGATGAGATGAGTTCGATCTCCGGTCGAGGCTGTAAACATTCACTTCGCACTAATATCCTTTTGAGAGGCATATATAGATCTTTTCTCCCCCCCCTCATCCTAAGCTATGCTCTCTAGCCTTGGGAGTTAACCAGTCAAGGAGAAGAATTGAAAACCGAACTGCAACGGACAGTGACTGACCATTGAATTTTAACATTGTAATTGTCGAGTTCATTCATGCACAACTAAGCCAAATGACTTTTCATGAAGTCCGAAGGGTGTGAGCCAAGCGCACATTGACTGTACAAATGAAAAGTGTACACAACAACAATAACACCATCATTACTATTATTAGATGGACTGCATCTCTAAAACAATCTGGTAACTTTCGATGGATATCATGTGACAGCAATTATTTTCAATACTCTAGATTATTATTGATCATCGCTACCCACAACACAGTAGTGTCAATACTGTTGCTGTGTTTAAGTCATTCATGTATCCCGTCGATTATATGTATCTCTCCATGTATCTATGCATCTATCTGGACCTCACCTTGTCCTATGTTTATAATGGAATTTTGAACTTTTGTACACAAACTCCCTTCTATGAATAGGAAAAATAGGTTTTTAGGGGGAAGATTCGATTTTCAATGCAAATTCATGGTGAATTGATCCTATGGTCTGTGTCCAATAGTATTCATGCTTATTTGTTGAAAATTTGGACATCTTAGTGCCCAACAAAAGGTGAGAAGTAACTTATTCATTGATTTTCCTATTGATTGATCACCCTTAATATAACATGCTGCCAAAAGACATTCGTCATTTGGGGGTTGAGAAAAAACACCTATTCACATAGATCTCATCGGTTATGCGCGTGATTGTTACTATTGTTGCAGTTATTAATCAATGCTATTCGCGACAGACCGGTTTAAATGCTTTTTTTTTTTGTTGGGTTCCAGTTTATCATACATTCTGACGTATATATACTAGCTGAATCTATTGATAATCTCCTGCCTCTGCATTTCTTTCACCCTATGCCTGTATCTTCTCATTCTCTTCCTTATCCTTTCCAATCTTTGTTGCTAGTCCATGACTATATCTGAATGTTATGCAAACATGGATTGGATTTATATGAGAAAGTTTTCATACCTTTTGTCTCATTAAACTAATTCCCCATTCTTCCATTCTCTTCCCTCACCCCTTTTGTAAAGTACCTATTATTCTGTACTCTCTGCTTTCTCTCTAAATGAAATAAGGAATATTTCAAATGGAATAAGAAATATTTTGATTAATGTATAATTGTAAAACAAGAAAGATTTTGAATAAAATAAGTAATAACTTAATTCATATAATCTATATTGTATTGCCATTTTACTATCATTAAAACTCCACCTCACTAAGACTCTATGAATATCCAATATCTCAAGTATATTGTACGCGTATGCTGTAGACCAAACACTAATCTTATTAAGTTGAATTTCTTCTTTGTTCCTGTCTTACGAAAGCCGAACAAGAAGCAATTGAGAGCCGGTTTCACCAGACTCTTGAATAAAAATTTTAAGCTGAGAAACCAATTGTTCATTGATATAAGACTACTAAGAGACTGACTCAGAAAGGTAAAAAGTTTTATATGAGTACTAGCCCCGTATTCCCATGCAGTAAGACCTCATCATTTTCAATCCAATGTTAGAACCAGTGAGCTATTTCCATGCTGTAAGACTTCAGAGTTTCGAGCAAATGTTATCACCATTTAGCTCTCCCCATGCAGTAAGTATACATCATGTTTAGTCCAATGTTATAGATATTGAGATATTTTCCATGCAGTAAAACCTCATAATCATCAGTCCAACGTTTTAATCACTGAGCTATTTCCATGAAGTAATTCCTCATCATTCAGAGTTCAACATTATAACTACTGGGATATTCCTATGCAGTAAGACCTCATAATTTTCAGTCCAGTGTTATCACTACTAAACTATCTCCATAAAATAATACCTCGTCATTTCAGGCAAAAATTATCACCATTTACCTAATCAGTATCATTTTTAGTTCAATGGTATAAGTATTAAGCTATTGCCATGTAGTCAAAACTGATAATTTCCATTCCAATGTTGTAACCATTGAGCTATTCCCATGCAGTAAGACCTCATAATTTCCAGCCCAATGTTCGCTATTCTTATGCAGTGGAAAATCTTAGTTGTCAACTCCTGTGTAGTTTGGATGAGTCCAGCTAGTTCTACATACTGTTTTCACGTCTGAAAATAAACGTTGCTTTTGCTTACTGAACTATCCGTTGGGAATTATGGGGAACAGTTTAAAAAACATTCAACTGGATACTAAAGGTAATTCAATACTTAACTAAATAAGGACTTAATAGGAATACAGAAACATATCTGACAGAGCTTGTAAACTTCCAACCATCTCATAGTTTTCGAAATAATCAAAATGGAGTGCGGAAAGGAAAGTTTTATCATTCATTATTACTACCAGCAAAAATACCCAACATTGCCTGGGGTGTATAATAGTTGTAAATATAATAAAACGGTTTCGTCTGGTTTTAGATCACTAAAAAAGGAAAAATAGACATAAAAGTTCCTTTTTGCTTTTGGATCCTAAAAGGGACAAAAAAAAGTCCTCATCTGCCTTTGACTCTCAAGAATGAAAAAAGACCTGATTTTGATCGTAGAATAGAAAAAATGGATAAACAGTTTTGACCTCTAAAAGTGAAAAATAAAAGTTCCTTTCGACTTTTGGCTCCTCAGAATAAAAAAAAGAATTCCTTTTGATTTTGCCCCTAAAAGTGAAAAATGGAAGTTTCCTCTCGATTTCGACCTCTTAAACTGGGAAAAAAGGTTACCTTAAAGTGAAGAAAGGTTCTTCCTCGATCTAGGCCCCTATAAGTCAAAAGAATTTTCTATCAGTAATATAATTATATCGTAAAAAGAATCACCTACAACCAACAAAAAATTCTGTTCTAAAAAAAAGATTAACATGTAAGAAAAAAAACTTACATATAACGTCAACTGTCGATGAAATCATGCAAAAAAATGAATCCTTGCAAGTGTGATCAGAATAAATGTTTAAGTTATTCAGATGTTCTAAAATTATATATATATATATATATATATATATATATATATATATATATATATATGTGTGTGTGTGTGTGTGTGTGTGTGCGTGTGCGTGTGTATGTGTGTGTGTACGAGTGTGTGTGGGCATTTACGTATCCGGACTCAGTCCTAACCATTCATTGAAGACAATTGAAATTGTACACAATCCCCTCAATGAGTGTGGACATTGTTGGGTTTTTTTTTGTTTTGTTTTGTTTTTTGTTTTTGAAAAATTGCTCACCCTAAAACGTTTTCCGTGAGGGGTTCAATTTAGAGGGTAAGTATATGCTAAATTCGTCTCTTAGTTCATGTCCAGCAGTATTTAAACTTTTTTTTCTTTTTTTTCTTTTTTTCTCATTGAAATTTGGACTTTTTAGTTTTCACTTGCTAGTTACGCGAGAGAAATAACTAATTCTTTGATCATCCATTTTTTTCTGTTTTTTAATTGATCACCTTTCAACTCGAAACATTACCTAAAAGCATTGGTAACGCGACGGTTTCTATCGAAGGATTAACCAAACCTGTTCTTTTTAATAAGAAATTAATGGTTCAAACCATACTGGCAGTATTTTCACCAAACTAACTACATTTGACCAACACCACTGATGAATTTACCGGATAAAAAAAAAGCATATATGAGTGGCGGTGATCCATAATATCCCTTGGAATGCAACGATATCTAAAAGAAATCGGAATGGAAAAAAAAAAACAGAAATCCACCATTCCAGCCCACAAATACCCAAAAGTCGAATTTACCACAAAACTTTTGTCTTTTGGTGTGTTCCAGTCTAAAACATACAATCAATACCTGATAACTGCCATTTTGTTGAGGCTGGATTTTTTTCAACATGGCCGACGGCTGTGCAGAATCGAAACTTGCGTCTCTAATAAGTTCGATTTCTGCTTCCACTGCCAGGGATAATATCGTTTCTCCCACTTTACACGCCTCAGTTTCACCTGTTCTGATAGTAAGTAACCTGGCCAGACTTTTTCCCTTTTTTTGTTGAAGCAAAGAATTCTTTTCGGCGACTTAGCTCCTAACGCAGCCAACCGTACAGTTTATATGACAGGTCGCATTAGTTTTAATCGCACAAAAGTGCAGACCTTCTCAGAATAAAACATTGAAGATCTTATCCCGAATTTTGAACACATTCTGTAGCACGCGTGCGCAAGGATATAAAAGAATAATTTACGTGAGTAAAATATTCTTTACGTGTATTATAAAGAGTTCATTTTTTTTTTCATGGAAGTATGCATTTTGGTTTGACGCTCAATCGTATAAGCATTTATTTATTTTATGAACGCATATGAACCTGCGTCTACTAAGTTGCAGCCTTTACGCGTTTCGGCTCTTAACAACTGAGCTAACGATGTTCTTGTAAAGCAGGAGATCGAGAAGTGCACTTCTATCACTCATTTTTTTTATTTTACAATCGTAGATTTGAAAATTATATACGTGTGTGTGTGTGTGTGTGTGTGTGTGTACGGGCATGTTCCCTCCCTTGACGGTATGTGTATAATTAAATTGAGAATTTATATCCGACATAATGTAATAATTATAAAGACATTTCAGTAGGAACTATATGTTGTTCGTCTCTGAGCAAAATATAGTTCCAACTAAAAATGTCTTGATATCACGTTCTTTGGGATGTAAATTGTCCATCTATTGATACTCATACTGTCGGTATAGGGAGCTCACATACACATGCACATATATGAAGATTTATGCCTACGAGAGTAGAATAGAGAAATGAGTCGTGGGTGTGCTGCGCGACCCCCTGCCTTGCTTGAGCATCGTTAGCTCTTTTGAAAAGAGTCACAAATAGGCTGTCTCCTGGTGGACGCTAGTTCGATCCCTGCGCGACGCTCATTTCTTTATTTATTCACGCGATGTGAAGTTACTCGATTTGTTATTTGGTAATACCGGTGCCAAGCAATATAATTCCTTCTAAAATGTCTTAATAATAATCACATTCTGTCAGATATAAATGAATATAAATCTCTTTTTTTTTCTTTTTTTTTTTTTTATAAGTCGATGACATCAATAAAAGGTGGAGTCCGTCTGTTATTTTTAACAATGTACGTCGAAATGAAGGATTGCTTTCTTGCAATACTCTTTATACACACACACACACACACATATATTTATATATATGTGTGTGTGTGTGTGTGTGTATACATATGTTTATATATCGTGCCTTTGTACTGACGTCATATCTGGCCAGTAGCTCTTTGAACTCGGCACCGACAAATATCTCGCGACTGCGTTACAAAGATCAACTCGGTGCGCTACATAGATCAACTCTAACAGACTATGAAGCAGACCAACATCAAACTGGGAACCAACGAAGAACAATTGGCATATCACAAACTCTGGCGTCAAACTCTTTCGACTGCTCTATAACTGTTTGAAGAAGAACGTTGCAAAAATGAAGAGGACAAAGCGACGCCACGAAGACGAAAGATCAACCAAGCCCAAAAGAAATGAAGTACCCGGAGACAAGAATGGCCAGCGACGATATCACGCATGTCAATTTTAGCGCGAGTGCGTGTATGTATATTTACTCGATTCATCGGTGTCTGGTAAAGGGTTATATAGGTGTATATAATGTGGCAAGAAAGTGTTGCGCCAATCTTCCAAGAAGTGAAGGTCTTGACTGCATTTGATATTGGCATCTAAAACATCTCTATAAAACCCCCGAAAGAGGAAAAGATCAAGCGAAGAATAACCCTAGGGTGGTAAGCCTTCGGCAGAGCAAGCTCAACCTTCAAAAACAAGACGATCCCAATAATTCTAAAAAGAGGGGTATATAACCAATGTCCCAATAGTCACTTCTGGAGCTGGAATACGGAACCTAACCAAGAGACAGACCTGCAAACTGAGAAGCATGCAATGCACACATGAAGTAATCATGCTAAACCTCACATGGAGAGATCACAAGACAGCACAGTATATAAGGAAGAAAACGGAAGCCAGGGACATCATAGAATCTATCAAAAAACTTGAATGGCAATGAACAGGCCATGTCACAAGAATGACAGACAACTGATGGACATCACAACTCACAAGATGGATCCCCAGAGATCACATGCGAAACCGAGGCCGGCAGAATACAAGATGGAGAGATGAACTAGACAAATTTAGAAAATACTGACTCTGCGACGCCCACGATAGAGAATTGTGGCAAATCCTGGGGAAGGTCTCTGTCCAACGATGATGATGAAGAAACATGACTATTAGTGAACTAAAGAACTGGCGCTGTAGAGAAATGCGCAACTAATTTAACCATCAAGCAGGTCTGATTCTGATATTCATCCATGTGAGATAGATAGATAGAAATGAACACTGCTCATATCTATCTATCTATCTATCTATCTATCTATCTATCTTGGACTGTTCATTCCTATCTATGAGATGTGTTTTGTTGATGCAAAACATGAAGGCATTTGTTGACAAAGTATTTTATTCAAATAAATTCATAGCATTTTTATTTATTCATCAAAATATTCTCCTGGCTTTCTATGACCTTACACCGCCTTTCGGGGAAATTGTATATTCTATCATAGAAGAACAATTTTGAATAATAATGGCTATAACAACAATAAGAAAAGATCCGTCTCTCCTTCTTTCTAAATCTGTCGACATGAATCATACCCATCCTTCTTTAGAGCATCGTTCGATGTTGAATGATTAATGAACTTTTGGGGAATCGAATTTTGTGTCATCGCCTTCAAGATTAGCTTATGAGTAAAAATGTAAATATTTTAAAGATTTTTGACAGAAAGGTAGGTTCATGTTGCTTTCATCGTCATAAATTAATGGTAATGGTAATCTTTGGTCCCACAAATATAAAATATGGTAGTCACACACGGCATACAAGGACCCCCAGAAGTCATACAACGGCTCAAAAAAATCTAACGTATCAGATAATAACACAATAATGAAGTTAAAAACTATTAATTTAGTTTGCTTGTTTTTTTTCATGAATGTCGAAAATCTTTAGGTGCGTCTCAAAGAAGAAATTACGACGACATTTTGTCACGTTGGATGTTTTATTTCCATCGTACCAAAGCAGATTCAGGGTTCACAATATCCTGATAAAGAACGAATTGATGACTTTCAATTTCATTACTGTATTGATATGTTCGGAATACATTGTATATAAACTGTTGGGAGCATTTGTATCACTTTGGGGGGCATTTATTCTCTTTCGTGCAGAAAAATTCCTGACCAAAAAAAAAAAGACGATATAAAAAGGACTCCATTTCCCAGGGACAAATCCGGGGTTTTAAGATGTCGAACGGTGGGGACTCAAAAGGAGCAGGGTGGAGTCCAAATGGAAAAATCTTCTTTTTTTTTTCTTTTTTTTCTTTTTCAAATAAACCAGAAAACCAACTGTTACAGGGGAAAAGTTCAAGTCTGAATATTTTTCAAGAAATATCTCGAAGCAGCACCAATGGAGCGAACTTTTCTGAGGACGAGGAATCCAATAAGTCTCAACGTTAAGTATCATAACTGTTTCGGCCAATTTTTTCTCATTGCTGTGTCCATTATTCATTATCATCATTATTATCATTATTATTATTAGTAGTAGTAGTAGTAGTAGTAGTAGTAGTAGAGTTTAATACCATCATCATCATCATTATCATCATCAGTCTTTTAACGTCCATCGTTGGACATAGACCTTCCCCAAGGATTTGCCACACTTCTCTATCATGGGTGTCGCAGAGCCAGTACTTCCTAAACTTGTCTAGCTCGTCTCTCCATCTTGTATTCCGTCGGCCTCGGTTGCGCATTTCATTGGAATTTCAATTTAGTATAAGTTCTCACTCCCTCTTGCTGCGAGCAACCCAAGCCAATGCTACCCTTCCCTCTTCTAAGTTTCCCTCCTTTTCCTTGAATCTTTAAGACATTTTGGACAGTTATGGTATTAAAAGGGCAATGTCGTCTGCAAATATGAGGTTGCTCAGATACTCGCCGTCTATTTTAATTCCTTTACTCTCCCAGTCTAATCTTCTGAAGATCACCTCGAAGCAGGCTGTGAAGAGTATAGGTGAGCTGGTATCACCTTGTCTTACTCCTTTCTGGAGCTGAAAGGGGTCCAAGTCTTCATGTAACCTGATGCGTCCTCCCAATAGTCACTTATGGAGCTAAAACAAGGAACCTAACCAAGAGACATATCCGCAAATTGAGAACCATGCAACGTGCACATGAAAGAATTATGCGGGGCCTCGCATGGAGAGATCACAAGATAGCACAATACATCTGGGAAAAGACAAGAGTCAGGGACATCATAGAATCAATTAAAAATCTCAAATGGCAGTGGGCTGGCCATGATGCAAGAATAGCGGACAACTGATGGACATCACAGCTCACGAAATGGATCCCCTAAGACCACATGCACAACCAAGGCCGGCAGAATATTACAAGTAGAGACGAGCTAGACAAATTCAGAAAATACTGGCTCTGCGACACCCATGATACAGAATTTAAGAAGCTAAGACATTTTTGCAAATGTCCCATAACTTTTGGGGTACACAAATAGATACACACTTTGATACAAACGAAGATGTAATAAGGCTCAAGAAAAACAGTCAGTGTTCAATTTTTATTCAGTCTTTTAATCTCTTAGCAGCTTTAAATTATCCTTGTTTTTTTCTAATCAATTGGAAACAAATAGTTTTATTACAGAAAAAAATGTGGACAAAAATTGTGTAAACGGCGTTTCGAACAGTTTCTGTTCTTTTTCTCGTTTATTTATCTTTGTTTATTTTTGTTATTTATCATTGAATTTTCTGGAGAAAAGGGATCATTCCAGATATTTTCCCATGAAATATTGGCGGATTTCTTTTTCCAACATCACCAACAAAAGTAATACTTGATCCAGTATGTTTACTCACATTTCAGTTGTAGTTTTATTAGCAATAGAATTGAGAAAAGAGTGAAGTTAAAAAACATAAATCAAAGAAATTTACTATAGAAAAAGTATAAAGAAAACGACAGAAGACATCTTACAAATATTAGGTGAAAAACAAAATCATTTTTTGCTTTTGAGGTTCATTTATGATTTCTTTGGCGTATTTTGTTTTTCAATATTTATAAAAAAAAATATATTTATGTATTAAAATGAAATTAAATTGTGCTTTGCCTGAGCAGGGAAAGGACCCTCTGCTGCCCCTGGATCCGAACCTGCTCTTTCAATTCAACAGTCGATGGAATTAATCTTGATCACATCGCACGACCAATATTTCCATTGAGATTAATGAGGAGTCGTTAATGACATGAGGCTTTCCAGAAAAAATTCTAGTGCTTCAGATATACAACAGAGCCTAAATGAAGGTTTACACGTTGCTTTGTCTTTTTGTTTTTTGTTTTTTGTTTTTCTCAAATGGGTTCTATTGAGAAATGAAATGAGTGATTGTTATGGATTTCCAAAATCTCCACCATTAAAGAACAAAACGGCATTGCTCCTCATCAAGGCCAATATTTTGAAAGTCAGCATACCGTGAAAATCAGCATTAACAAACCCGACTTCATCAAAGAATTGAACATTGCACACCTTTACTAGTTGGAAATACACAATCATTTCAGACACCAAACCCGCTAAACACGTGTTTGTTCATCTCTATAGAAGTGTGTGTACATGTAATACTATACATGCTCGTATGCATATGCTACAACAGATGTGTGTGTGTGTGTGTGTATGTGTGTGTGTGTGTGTGTGTGCGATGTTTCCTGTTTATCATGAATGTGAAAAGTGACCATTGGAAATACCTTGTTGCATTCGTAAAAAAGATCCGGTTTTATCATTCTAGGCCACACGATTGTTTCATTTGTAAATAGCTTCGAAAATGGAGACAGCGTCCTGATGAAGAAGTGAACAAAAGTCCGGGGCCATCTTGTAAAATGGCCGCTGACCAGAATAGAAATGATCTTCGTATTACCTCCCTTTGTGTCGGTAAGCCGTGCATGAACTGGGAGCCTGACTAGAATGACTGAGGGCAGAATGGGGAACAATGGCAGCGCCGGGTGCTTCGGATTGACTAAGTGTGTCGCTCGACGCCTCGCTTTTTGTGCGACGTGGGGGGGGGGAAGGATGCTTGGGAAACGACGAAAATAAAATTTCCTTTCGTTTTTGTCACGCTGCAGACACATTTTATTTTTAGTGGTCAATAGCCGAAAAGAAAGATTTTTTATCGATTAAGTTAAGATACGCGAACACACGCACAATATATATATATATATATATATATATATATATATATATATATATATATATATATATATAAATGTGTGTGTGCCTGCGCGCACGTGTGAATAATATATAATGTAGGTACAATTGAAATACTTCTCTCTCTCTCTCTCTCTCTCTCTCTCTCTCTCTCTCTCTCTCTCTCTCTCTCCTCGCTGTATGTACCGCGATTATTTGGCAACTGGCCAGTGTACGAAGTTCATATTCGCCAGATATATTAGTCAGCACGCCAGACATTACAGTGTCTGATGAAAAAAAAAGTTAAAGATCATAGTTATTTCTTCACAGTTTCTGTAAATTATCTTCCTTGACTTCCATTGTTTAGAATTATCTGAATTCAGTCATAAAATATCTTAATAAGAAACACTGAAAAGGCGTAACCGAAATACCTCGAAGCCGTAGTTTGGTACGATGGATCGGACATTATTTTATGTTACAATCATGTGACAATTACATAAAGTCTAATCCCTTCCATATATGAATCTTAGAAACAGGCACCGTCCTAGTTCTATGAAGACAACGAATGTTTCTTTGTTTCTTAGTTCCTTTATGCTTTATAGACTCACAAATGGCTGCACCCTGCGGGCTGTAAATCTGTATACAAGAGTAACTTGGCCCCAGGATGAAGATAAGGTAGGTTACAATAACCACAACTTGCTTTAAACGGACAATTTAGGATAAAATCAGTTTTGGAATTTTCAAATTCAAGGGAGAAATGTAATTTTTCAATTTTGGTATTTTAATATGTAACGGAGAGTTAATTTTTTATCTAATTCACTTGAGCTACCAAACCCTCTTATTTAATATACTGATTATATATAGATATATTTTCACTTCCTGTGTTGCTATAATTGAATTTGTCTGAGTATCTGACCAGTTTTAATGTTCCTCTCATTTAGATTTATGAAATCTCTAGAAAGCAACAAAAAGGCTGTAATCAACAGCTATTGCTTGACCTACGGATGTTGCCTATTTGGTCGGTTGCTTACATCTCACTTAATTACAACCTATATTTAATAATGATGAGGTTGGCCTAACAGCTTCGTTACTTGCCTGCCTACCTGTTGATCGGACGTTCGAATCATGATCATGTTTGCATTTATGCAGCTTAACCAAAATTGACACGCTTACTCAATGGACCTAGGAGAATGCTTTGAGTGGAAAAAATAAGAGTTTTAGAAGGGGTTCTATTTACAATGTTTGTATAATGCCAAACTGAACCCTTTTTTATGTTCATGTTAATAATAACAATCAGAGAAAAGGACATTCGATTCGTTGGTGTTTACTTGCTCGAAAAGATGTAAAGGCATCGAAACAATTTGTCAAACAGTAGCGAGTCTCACAATAAAAAAAAACTTATTAGCTCTATTTTATTGCTTTATTTACTAAAATATTGAGCACTGTCGATTTTCAACAAGCACTTTTAAACACACACACACACACACACACACACACACATATATATATATATATATATATATATTATTTTTGAGGGTTGAGTTATGTATCCATGAAGAATGCTTGATATTGGGGATAGAGCATATATATATATATATATATATATATATATATATATATATATATATATATATATATATATTATGCGAGCTAGAAAGTTTCAGCTAGTTTAATAATAAAACATCAAAGCCTCGAAGCTTCGTGACAAACTGATCATCGTAGGCAATAATTTTCGTGTGAACACCGTTCTAGCATCATTCCGGAGAAGTGCGCAAAGGAATAAAAGATTCGATTTTTTCTTTGTGTTGACACGTGTGATTTGGTTCGGCTTCGTTTGATTTTTGTTTTGATCGACAATAGAAGCGGAGTGAAATTGGCATTTCTTGTCTCCTGGCTAGATTGTCATGTTTTCCTCATACCCCCTATACACACAAACATGTGTGTGTGTGTGTGTGTGTGTGTGTGTGTGTGTGTGTGTGTGTGTGTGTGTGTGTGATATACTACGTTCATAGTACCCATCAAAAATGATGCGATTACTTACGTATCGATTGGCATATATATGTGTGTGTGTGTGTGTATGCGCTAGCCTAGTACCTGTCAAAATGATGCGATTATATACGTATGCATTAGCACTCTTGACTAGGATCAGAGCTTTTGTGTGCTCTGCCGAGGATCAAAATATTGGCTGCCTGGCCCTCGGCCAGATCAGAGTGTAGCATCTGCGCGCTCAGTGAAACGTTATAATATTGCATTTTATATGTGAATTCTAACACTAACAGTTTTGGGGAAAACCTGTGACTCGAAAAGAATCATAGTAAGAAAAAAGTCTCTGGAGGAAAGTTATAATATACAGTAATAAACAGAGGGGAATAAAACATCACTTGAGAAGAAATCTTACAATTTCTTTGTCTCTATCATCTCAACCACGTTGACTCGTGCATTCAAACAGAAGATGTTCGTTATGTATTGTCTCTGGGATGTCAAACAAGTTTCTCCGTTGTCTTTGTCCGGGCTTTATATTCAGAAATATAATGGTTTCAGTTCCGGCGGATAGTCTTCAAATCTATTTCGTAATTATATCTTTCAAAGAGGCATGGGCCTGGAAACTCCCACCAATAAATATGCAAACATTCCCACCTAAACTCTGCCTGTGCCAAAATCAAATTGAGCAGAAAAATAAATATTTATTTTATCGGAAGTGTAGCTGAGGGGGTAGCTATTCGAAAACGCTCCCTGGTCCCCCCTCCCCCCAATGGAACGGGCCTGCAGAAGCTTTTTTAAATAGTAATACATCTACTGCATTTCTACTGACATTTTACGATAACAAGGATATATTTTTTACAGATGTGAATTGCATAAATAATAATTCAGCTTTTGGGGTTGTTTTTCACCAATTAAGTGATAGTGCGTGCCTACTTATTGCACATTTTCTGTTTTCACCAAATCTTTTCAAGTGTTGGGGGTCTCAAGTAACCAGGCTCACTGGACCCCAAAATCTATAACAAGTTCTTCATTTTTTTTTAACGAATCTCTGCTTGCTAAATGTTGGGGGATTTCAGATGAGCAATCAACTGAAACAAGTGTTTTCCACTTGATGGTTTGTCAGATAATGTTATCAGTTCTGCGGCACACGGAGGCAAGTGACATGCTTGAATGGCCTTATGCGAAACGGTTTGGGCATCAAACCATGGAGATGATTCCAACAACTATAAAGATAGAAGGTAGAATTGGATGATATAACTAACGGAGTATACACACACGCCACACATATACATATATGATAATACAAATCAGGAATGTAATATGATATGATATAATATAATGCAATATTCGATGTATGATGAGTTTATTTCATAAAGTGCTCGATATATTTTCCTTTGAACATCAAGTTAAGTTAGTGTAGAGCCTGGAATATGATGAAACAGGGGATTCGCTTTACAAATAAGTTTATGCTTCTGTTCTACTTGGGCTTCTTCGGGCAAATGATTCAATTCATGTTATATCCCTATTCATGACATTTTCTGGGGGGGGGGTCTATTTTTCCAGAGCGGAGAGCCTTCATCTTATTCTATTTACATATCTTTCCTTTTTCTTTCCTTCTTTTCCTAGTTTAGTTGTTTGTCACTGCTTGTTATGTTTTTTTCTGTTTTGCATAGTGGAGATACTTTGCTTGATGGAAGTTATAAATTATTAATTAGCAGGAGATACTTTAGGCACTTTTCTTATCAGTATGTTGTTGAAACATCAGCTCTTTGTAATATTGTTCCTCTCTGAGAGTACTTTATTCTAACTTAAATCTGTTTCCCAATGTTGGGGTTCAGTTTTACATGACCTTGGTTATTAGTTTAATTACGTCAGTTTAATTATGATTATAAGATAATCATGAAAGGGTGATTCAGTTGTTCTTAAAGTGCCCTGAGGTATAAAATGATGATAATGTTAATGTTAATGGTAATGCTGCTGCTACTACTTTTGTTGATAATAACGAAGGGAATAAGATAGCTATGGTGGTTAATTTATGTATACCTATACGTGAGGTAATAAATCGTGTATTTCAATAGAAATTTTGAGTGATGACTGCATTCTAACGCAACTTCATTTTTTCTATATAATAATTCTGCTTTTAGTTTGTTTGTTTTTTTTTGTTTTATTTGCATAGGTGAGGATTTCAAATTTCTCATTTAGGTATAGGTAACACTGGGTTTCAATGTTCTGGCATATGAATGTTTGGTTTAATATTTTCCATTTTGCTGAGGTTGCTATCAGTTAATCTCCATTTACGTATTGACAGTGATGTGCTGTTTTTGTATTTTTCGTTTGTAAATGATAATATATAGCTGGGTAATCTTAGTTTAAAGGGTGTTTTAGATATTCCTGAATAGTATTTCACATATAAGGGTTTGATGTACAATATTCAATTTGAGACATTTGTTTTGCAAAGGGCATCTGTTTCTGTTTGTATGATTGCAGTCAGGTTTATTTATTCTTTCCCCATTCGTATTATTTTCAATTACTTTATTGTTATGTTTTTTTATGAAATTATTAGAATTGTCCGTACAACTATTGTTAATTTTCATTTTTTTCTTGTTACATATTTTACGCAGTGGGTTGCTCGGTGGGTGGGTGGTTGGAAGAGTGAAATCCAACATGGGAAAAATCTTCTTCCGGTTGATAGAAAAACACTCCTTCCCGAGCAACCCACATAAGATTAGTAAATTTTGAAATTGTCTGTTTGAGGTATTTCAGTCTATGCTTGGCGTAGGAGATTCGGCAAATCTGAACGTGTTGCTGGCTTTTTAGATTTCTCACGCAAGTTCATACCTGATATTCCTCACATGAATCCAGTGGGGTTCTGACTTGGCCAGGGAAGTCGTTTGATGCAGTACCGGAAGATTGAGGAAATCTTGATTTGCCTGAAAAAAAAACCTTTATCGTTCATCTTGATTGCATACTCGTACATCTTGTCGTCATATTTGTTGTGTTAAAAAGGAGCCTCCCCCCCCTCCTGGTCGTTTGTCCGTGATAACCAAATTGATAAAGATAATTTTTGCTGTTCTTGGGATAATTTGACTGTTCCTGCCACTTCCGAAGCTTTTAACACGAGGATTATTCTCAAGATAAGGGTGATCATTTACTTCTTTCATGCACATATATATACCTCACACACACATATACGTATATATATATATATATATATATATATATATATATATATATATATATATATGAGTGTGTGTGCATACACGTAAATATCTTGAATAATGTGGTCTTGATTGGGGAAGGTCTTGATGCTATAGGGTTTAAGGTGTTGCAGTACAAATTTAAGTGATTAAGTATAAGCTGAGAAAACACATCAAACCATGACCTTGAAGTGATCAGTTTTGAACAGTATGCACTAATCGAGGTATATATATATATATATATATATATATATATATATATATATATATATATATATATATATATATATATATATATATATATATATAGCCAGAAAGTTGCTCATATGAAAGAAGTCCAGGCGAAAATTTCTCACTACAAAAAGCGTAAATGAAAAAAGCCCGCACGGAAAAAAGCCCTCGTTGCAGGATGCTACCATTTTAGCATACAACAATAAACGATGATAGATTTTGATATTTAATTTAAACGAATTTTGAAATTATATAATTGAAAATGATGATGCCCGGGCGTTAGAAGACGTTAAGTTTTTACATTCAACTGCATATATTAAATTTGGACATTCCAATGTATTTCTATATCTAACAAATATTTTATGATAAATACAGGCTCCAACAACAAAGAAAGAAAAAATAAATAAAAAACCCTTTTAATCATATGGTCACAAAGTTTGTTTGAAATGAATATTGAAATATATCATCTTTCAGTGCCTGAGAGAATGAATACTTTGAATTTCAATATTCGACCACTAACTTAGATTTTTAAATGGCCACTTATTAAAATTGAGCTTCTTGAGTCCGGGCGCTTGAATTAATTTAGTCTTCCATTTCCCAGCACAGACAGCTTTTAACGTTGAAAATATATATATTTTTGTAATCAAAAGTAGAAATTTAAAACAAGATGTTGGTGTTGGAAATTCTTCAAATGTATTGTTTGTTTGTTTTTTTAAAGATCTGAATGCATTTATTGCACGGTTATCTCCAATATAATCTTTTTGAGTTAAATTTTGAACATTATCTCGTCGAATTTCAACTCACGCGTCTCTGCTTTCAAATTCCTTGAAAATTCACTGAAAATCTTTTTCCAATACAAACGGAAAAATGAGTTATAATAGAAGGTGAAAAATTGTATTCTAAGGACGGTTCCATGAAAAATGCCCACACGATAAAAATCCTCACTGGAGTTCTTTTTCCGTTTATAATTTGCTGTCAGAAGGTATAATGAAACAAAATATCCATCAGGAATTTACGCTATCATGAAATTAAACGCTTTTCATTTGTTCTTTATCAGATGGCACGACATGAATTCATCTAGATTCAAAATACCGCAAACGAACAAATCTATGGTGCTAAATCTGGTAATGAACGAAAGACTAACGTTCTATTTCCTTTGCGTTAATTTCTGACAAATATTTTGTTTAATTACACTCCATTTTATTAAAAAATATACTTTTCGGAGCCTTTGTATGTATTTCCAATTCTTATATCTTTTACCTATCTTTCACGTTTCTTTACATTAAAAAAAACATTATGTTCAATTGGTGCCTTCTGTGCATTTTCAGTTAATAAGTATTTTCCAACAAAATATCCAATCAAACCACCGCAGATTCCTCCAAAAACATAAAACATGGCCCCCACGTATATAGATTTATATGAATAATTCTCACATGAGAAAAATACCCATAATTGATGCTACAGCAGTTATAGATATTTTGTTGGTTTTGCTGGTCAGAGGGGGTAGGCATTCTTAGAAATTGGTTTTCAAGGATATCGGGGGAGCTAGGCAATGGTTTAGTGTTAGACTATTTGGGCTCTTGGTAACCTGGGATCGAGAAAATTTTTAGTAGTGATCAAGGTAGTGGAATATAGGTTAGTGGGAGTAATTTTTTAAGTATGATCGAGTATCAGTTGGGAAATGCATGTTCTGTATCCTTAATGGTCATTGTAGATATTCTGAAGAGTTAAATAGCTTTCAGTTGTTCAAGTAAAATGGGCCATGCTACCATGTCTATTGGTGGGTGTCAGGGTGACTATGTGTTAAGTTCCCAATGTTTGATGCACATAAAAGGGCAGTTAGGTATGGATATAGTAAGATAGGTTTGTAACATCAGTTTTATATGGGTAGGGTCTAGATTGTATGGTGGGGTTGTTGTGAGGAATTAGGGTAGATGTATATTAGGAAGTGTTTGGGCCTTGGTCGAAGTGTAATTTTAGGTGCAGGTATGAAGATAATGGGATGGTCAGCTTAGGGTGATCAGGAGTGAGAGGATTACGGTGTTAGAAATTGGTGTGGTCAGGGTTGTTGAGTTTATTCATATATATATATATATATATATATATATATATATATATATATATATATATATATATATGATTGCTTCATTTTGTCAGATGATAGCCGTCCCTTCACTCCCGTTGATTACTCTGTTTCGTTCCACCACGCTCACGTGCTCCAAGGTGGCTCTTAATGATAGGCAAAAATCTGACTGCTCGCCTGATTGAATCTGTCAGTGAAATGGTAGTCGTGTGCACTTCTGTACGTCTCTCAGTCAAGATTGTCACTCACAGTATAAGTTGTATAGTCGAGAAAAGAAAGCGAAAGATTGTTACACGCAGCCTATTTCTGCAGATTTCTGTGTGATTAACACGCCTGCTTTCGAAAGAAGAAAACAGCCTCAGACACCACACTTCCAGTTCTTAGCATTCTCGGGTAGATCCCTGGAAGCTCCATTGCACAAAGCCCGATTCAGCTCAGCGTGCTTAATTTGCCTTTCCTCAAACATGCTGCATCCTTCCCCTACGGAGCAACTTCATTCACTCCGATCCCGTGTCAGTTCTCCCCAGTTTCCCACGCGCATTACCAGTTTCTTGAGATTTCCCTTTATGCAGTCCATGTACTTCTTCTTAGGCTTCAGTTGTGGACGCATCCTAGACTGCAACTCTTCATAAAAAAGCTGTTTTTGGAGTAGTTCATTGCTTATGCGTACGACGTGCCCTGGACAGCGTATTTGGCTAATTATGGTATGCGGCTCAAGGGTCAGACATCAAGCTCTCTGAAGCACCTCAGTGTCTGGTGTCGGGGTCTAACATTCGATACTGAGTATGTACCGCAAGCACTTTTGGTGGGGTCTCTCAAACAGCTTTGGATGTCGACCAAGTGTCTTTGAACAATACAAAAGAGTCGTCAGAAAACATGTTTAGTAAACACTTACGTTCCAATAGTTATTACACGAACCAACCATGCCCGCTTTTCTAATTTACCAAAAGCTCTGCTAGCTTTTTCGATTCTTGACGGAATCTCAAGATCTTAATTTCCATCCCTTGATAAAATGTTCCCTAAGTATAAAAAAAACATGTCCAAGACTTCTAATCTGACTTCTTTCACAAAGATATTTGGCTCAATGTAGGGTTCACCAGGTGCTAAAATGAACATTACCTTTGCCTTCTTCAAACTTATTGTGAGCCTCAATGCAACACAGGCAGCTGATCCATTTTAACCTGCATATTCTCTTCAGCATGAGCTACAAAAGCAGCATCTGCTACATGTTCTCAATTTAGTTCTCAAATTAAGGCCTTGAATGTCTTGGGCTTGCAGTTGAATAGCTTCAGATCGAAAAGACGGTTCCTGTTGTTCGAATACTCAAGTTTATACGCTTATTACCATATCAAAATGCATTAGAGCGAGGGTCTTTAATCCCATTGGATACAACAATTTCTTCAGAGGGTTCTCCGCTAAATGCTACCCGGGCTTTCCTGATTCGATGAGAAGAATTTTTCACGCTGCCTCTTTCTATGTAGCACACGTACATTGCAGACGTCCAGTTATTATGAAATCAACCAGATGACCATGTTTGGATATTGGATGAAACCACGTGACTTTGTGTTTTAGTTTTTGACGAAAGAATGTGTTACATGCCAAGTTCCGAGTAGAGTTGAGGTGAGAATAACCCTTTGCTATTTTCGTCCCTAATGCTGTGACGGTCAAGTGCATTCCAAACTGGCGCCGTTTCCAACTCCTGCATTAAAGTCATCAAGAACTATCAGTTTTTCATGCCCGAGAACTGATAAGATGGCAGCACCAAGTGAGTCGTTGAATGACAAGACAGAATCATCACTAGCCTCGAGAGTTGGACCTAACTCAAGAAAATAGATTCATGTCGTCTGCTAGATCTAGAGGATCTTATCTTCATTATGCTCCCATTTATGTGGGCGCTCTGGCTCTAAGTGTTCAAGAGAATTATCTCTTGTGGCAAAACTAACACATTCTCTCTTCTCTCCCTTTAGTTTTCCGACACAAAACAATGAGAAACCAGAGGATACTTCAGTTATTTGATCCCCATCTGAAAGGCGCGTTTCAGATTGTGCTACAATGCCTATGATATTTCGCTGCGACCTACTGGTTACAAGCGTTGTCCTGCGTTCCGATCTATCAGATAAATCATGATTCGAAAGGGTTCTAATATTCCAGCAGCAGACGTTGAGTGATATTCGCCACTTTGCATATATTTTAGAATTGTAACTTTTCGTTCCTGCATTTTATGAACTGCCTTTCTGATGCATCTTTTCCTGCAACTTCCCTAAATCTTGGGTGCACAATGATCTCCTGGACAGGGCTGCCAAGACTCAGCAGTTCCCGCCAAATTCAGTTTTTATCCATGAAGACATGAGAACGACATTAGGATAAGACTCCTACCGCCTGTGTACAGATTTGTGACGGCATGCTTCCAACTGGTCAAGCCTGCACGCGTCGCCACTCCCCCATCGACACAGGACTTGAAAGAAAAACAAATATATATTTTATTTGCGTTGTCTAGGCCGAGTGATACATTCACCATGTAATAACTGGTGATCATTTCTTTATATGATACAACGCAATTCATAATCGTATATGCATTTGTATATGTGTATATGTACGCAAAGGTATTTATATATAAAGAGAGAGAGAGAGAGAGAGAGAGAGAAAGAGAGAGAGAGAAGTAGTACATCTATACATAGATATCAATTTATACGTATAGCAATACTTACATTTATATGTACATTGAGATATGTATAGCTATGAATATTGATGTGGACATGATTCAATAATATATATTCATATACATATATTTATGCATATATAGGTGTGCGTATATTCATGCACTGATGCACACATCCACGCACGCACACACACACACATGCCTTCATATACACATTCATCTATATGTAGAGACAACTTATCTAAACGTCTATATTGTAGATTGTGTGCGTACATACAGTGATGAATAATGATTATATTCTCAAACTGAAAAACCTTCGATAATCTACATACATATATATATATATGAAGAGAGAGGGGGGAGACTTAGTTAAATGTCCAATATCAAATCAAAGGCCATCAAAACCATCATCTGGTTCAAGACTTGAAGACTGCATCGATGTCCCTCGATGATGAAAATATTATCTGTAAAAATCAATCAAATTATGAAACCAAAAACAACAGAATGCGTAAGAAATGTGTCTATCTATTTTTGATCATTCGTGAGGTTCGTAGGAGTCAGATCCTCCTTTCATAAAAGAAAAAAAAAGACGTTTTCAAAGTAGAACTTTCATGATAGTAAAACGGGAGACAACTCAGATCTGGTGAAGCAATCACCGAAGAATAATTGTGGATGGATGGAAAGCCTATAATGGGTTACAGAATCATATTTGCCTGGTTGATCTGAATGATGCCACTTAGTTTTAATGCTTGACTAGTTGCCTTCAATTATGTCCGTATACACAGTGACATCATTTGAATTAACGGAGCTAGTATTATGATCAAATGGAGCAAGATTCTTGTTTATTGTATTCTTTCTATCCACCCATAATTATTCTTCGGTGATTGTTTCTCCTATTCTGAGAGGTCCCTCTATCGATATAAAACGAAAGCTCGCCCGAATTTCTAATTTCTCGACTAGAACAAACTATTGACTTGTTTAACGCATTACAATAACTGTCTACCCCTGCCTCATCAGCTCTTCAACTATTTCTTGACCTAATGCCGTATTCGTTATGAAATCGGCAAACAATATTTGAATAATTCGAAGAAAAAGTCAACATTTTCGAATTTTTTATGTTCCCGGTTCTCTGTAAAAGTTAATTTTATAGAAAATTATCATTCCAGGCAGTCAAGTGTTAATATTGCGATTCAATTGTTCGGGGAGAAGGGCTGTAAAATCGATCGCTGATAATTATTGATTCTGAAAGAAGACGACGACAAAGGCTCTGAAAAGGAAGGGGGGAGGATAGGTCGGAAAAGGAGAGGGGGACTGGAAAGAAAGGGAGAAGGAAGGAAGGAAGGAACAGAGGAAATGAATGAAAAGGAAAAGGGTAAGACGAAGATCCGGAAGAAGAAAAGAAGAAGAAAGGAAAAAGAGGGAGAAAATAAAAGCAGTAGACTGAAGAAGAAGAAGAAGAAGAAGAAGAAGAAGAAGAAGAAGAAGAAGAAGAAGAAAATATTTTGTAACAAGCTATAAATGAACTCAAAAAGTCCCAAACAAAACTCTCCTGTTTCTGCTTTCTGATGAAAGTAATTTGATTAAAAGAAATAAACCCAGCTTAACATCCTTCAATTCTGGCAATTGAAAGTGCATTAAACTCGAAAGCTATTGATTATAGATTTAATAGACAAAAAAGTGGCCAGTTTTCATGATTTTTCACTAGCACGGTGCCCATCAAAAATGATGTGTTCATTACTGTTACTTACGGATAAATTATGGATTGGTGCATTACGCTCTTCTGGTCTTCCTTCAATTTGGCTTTGAGCAGTACTACGCACAGGATCTAAACAAAAGCGAAAGCTGGCAAGCGGTTAAAGCTGTTATCAGCAGCAGCTGTTCACGCTCCGCCTGTTGCTTGCTTGGTCAATTGCTGAGTCATAATATAATTCCACCAATATTCAAGCAGCATAAAATAGACCCATGGGATACGCTACTTGCCCACCTGCCTACCTTCAGACCAGGCGTTCAAATCACGATAGAGTTTCTTCAATTTCATTACCTATGATTTTATGACTTATAATCTGTTTTTTAGCTTGACAGAAAGAAACAAACCTACAAAGTGACAATTGCTCAGTAGTAATATTTGGATAGAAACTCAAGACTGTGGAATAGGATCCCTGCAACAAACATTTTAATATCATTTACTCCACACAGAACTCCTAATAACTTAATAAACCAATACTTTTTTCATAGTAAATTTTTTTTTGGACAAACCCTTTCATGAGCTTTTCGGATCAATTGAGATGCTGCCAAATTCAAACACCAAACATGTCATCATATTTACCAAACTTCGATTAGTCAGGCACAAGGACACAAGGGCGGGGTACTTTCTGAGGATCGAACCCATTGATATAGATATGCAATGTACAAGGTATAATCATGTATTAATATATCATTTGGTACATGAAATCAGTTATATTTAAATAATTTATCATCCAAGAATATACACTTATGAAGATATTTTTATTTTTTGGAGAGTGTCAGCTTGATATCACACACGAAAATTATAGAAATCAGATTCCCATGACTGGCTGTTTATTCTATCCCTTCCGATCCGTAGAGTTCATATTAATATTGGAATTGAAAACATTCTACCGAATTAATTTTTTTTCAAAATGTTATTAAAAATAAAGAACAAATTTGAAATTAATCACCCAACTTTATCTATGTTGTGCCATGGTCTATATATCATAAGGAAAAAGAAATTATTTAAGTCATTACTATAGTAATAGTTCGTGGGGCTGCTTGCTAACCACTGTTCTATAGCAATGCGGACAACTTGAAAAAGGGAAGATTTTATACGAGTACATGATAAGTAATAAGTAATACATGATAAGTACCCATCGAACCATTTTTTTTTCTTGAAAGTTGATTCTTCCGTTATTTTTAGAGCAACGATGGGTGTTCAAGCCTTAAAAGTAAAATAAACAGAGTATTGTAGTTCTAAAAACAACGTAAATATCAACTTGAAAAAAAATGGTTCGTTGGGCACTTATCACGCACGTCTACTTATATCTTATCTGCATTGTTAAATTTAAGTTTTGGTTCCGAGTTTCATATTCCGTTGTGCAAACTTTATTCCATCTTCTGATATGGCTGTCGCATCGGTTGTTTCTATATTGGAGTATCAGATTGTGGTACTCAAGAAATGGCCATGGACGGATCGAAAGGTTAACCGATTGGTGCCCGTGTAACAGCAAACGCAGTAGGAAAAGACACTACACAAGATGGAGGGATGAAACAGAAAAGTTCACCTGTCAGACATGGCAGAGGTTAGCGCAGTTGCGTTCGTCATGGAAGGAGATAGGAAAGGTCTTTTTGCGGCTGTCGACTTACAATGGCTGATTATTATTATTATTATTATTATTATTATTATTATTATTATTTGCAATCTCACACCAGTTGCCTGGTGGTAACTGCTGGAGTTTGAGTGACAGCAAGTCTCCTCAAGTCTCCAGCCCTCCTCTCCTAGTACTCATAGGTCGCAGTAATTCTGCGATTTACAGTTTCTCACTGGTTGCCCAGTGGTTATCGCTGAAGGCTGAGTGACAATAAGTCTCCTCAGGTCTTCAGCTAACGTCTCCTCTCTCTTTCACCTATCATGTCAGGGCTACAATTCGTTGCAGTCCTTATATCTCTAGCACCTTCCTCAGTATCCGTGCAGTTTCCAGGGGTGCTGTGGTCTGTACGGTCTCTATCCTTCCCCTAATCCCGATCTCCTCCAGTCTCACCCTCAGCGTTTTGGGGACTGTTCCTAGTGCGCCCACTATAACCGGTACTACCCTGGTTTTCATGTTCCACATCTTCCTTAATTATCTTTCTAGGTCCTGGTATTTTTCCCGTTTTTCACTCTCCTTCTTTTTTACTCTATGGTCTGCAGGTACAGCAACGTCTACTATTTGGCAGGCCTTCCTTTTTTTGTCTACTATTACCAGGTCCGGTCTTCTTGCCTGGATGAGGTGGTCAGTTTGGATGTCAAAGTCCCACAGTAGTTTGTGGTTGTCATTCTCCAAAACTGCCTCTGGCTTGTGCTGATACCACTTTTCCACATGGTTGAATCCCATTTGTTTGCTTAGTTCCCAGTGTATCATCGTTGCTACTCTATCGCGTCTATGCTTATACTGCTTCTGGGCGAGTTGACTACATTCACTAGTTATGTGGTTTACTGTCTAATCTCTTTCTCCGCACATGCGGCATTTGCTGTTTGTCTGTGTTCTGTCGATTTTTGTTTTTATCTAGTTTGTCCTTATGCTTTTGTTTTGGGCTGCCACGATGAGCGATTCCGTTTCTCTCTTCAGGTTTCCTTTTCGTAACCACGTCCATGATTTCTCGTCTGCTACATCTTGTATCTGCCTTTTAAACTCGCCATACAATTTTTTCTCTTCCCATCTTTCTTTTCTTGTTTGCTGTACTGTTCCCTTGTTTTCTACTTTATTGCTTGTTGCGCTATCTCTCGCACTCTTTATGATTTCTTTGCTATTCGTTTGCACATACCTTTCTAGGACTGCTTTAACTCTCTGGACACAGTCTTCTATGCCGATGAGCCCCCTGCCACCTTCTTTTCTCTTAACGTATAGTCTATCTGTATCATCTCTAGGGTGTAATGCTTTATGCATTGTCATAAGTTTCTTTGTTCGCCTATCCATTGATTGGAGCTCTTCCTTTGTCCATCCTAGGAATGGTCCTGTATATCTAACTACTGACACAGCCCAGGTGTTCATTCCTTTTATTAGATTTCTGCTGTTTAATTTGGTCTCTATTATTATTACGCCTAGAATATTCCCGAAGAAATGTGGGGTTATTTACAAATGGATCGGCACGAAGGAGCCTAAACCTATATTAGTTTTTCTTTTCTTAATTCTTCAAGTATCCTGGTTTCAATTTCTTTTTAAAGTCTCATCTAATCTCAAGCTCTTTTCATGCGTGATCATCAGAAATTAAGTCTTAAGAGTTTCTATGACGTGATATTTATTGTCATAATTGGAAGGCAAATGAACCAATGAGATCATCAAATTTGAGCACAAACAGACAAATAAACAGAAAAATTAATATAGAAGCTCATTATATGGTTAGATTATTACAATTATTTGATTCAAACAAACAAACGATGATGCAATCAAAATCTTTGTGTCCTTATATGCTGGTGTATAAATCGACCACCAAAACTAATAGGTCAATTCATTTCAGTCAAATATTTGCCGGATAAATCGACTCACCAAAATTAGGCAGTATTGTGTAGATCAGACCGTCAAGTTCATAGGGTCTAAACAAAATAATATGTGCAGTGGGGAAAATGATTTATGCTTAAAAAATCGACTTATATGCCGGCATCTGCGGCAGTGTTTTTGGTTGAGGAAGAATTAAATATCTGGCACTAAGTAGCTATCATAGAGCACCCAGTGAGAATCGAAATTACTCGTCATGTTTTGTAAGATTAGTTTACAACCTATGGCTCTACAGTCGGCGTTCCAGCTGAAGAATTTAGTTTGACGCCGAATAGGAAAAGACATGTTGATGACGAGTAGAAATAAAGAAAGGGAGACAGGAAGAAGGCAAACGATTGAAAAAACGAAAGTGAGAAGAAAGGAAAGGAAAAACCATGAACCCCGAAAACTAAGCTGGAATCGCAGGCGTCAAAACGGCAACCGATGGTTGGCGAACCAACCGGGGATTAGAAGTCAGCTGAAACCATCGACCGTCAAGGCACCCTACCATCTGGTGAGATAGAGCGCCAACGTTCATCTTGGTTTGGGGTTGAGAAGCCAGACATGCTCAGATGTCAAAAATGATTGATTGCCGAGAAGAAAAAAAAGCTTTTTGTGTGTGTGTATGTGAATGAGTGAGTGAGAGATCCACCCAATTTGGGTGGGGTCAACTCAAGGGGGAGATGGCCTTCCAAGCAGTTGACCTGGAACGAGAAACAGCTCATGGCGAAACGAGATAAGATCCAAAGAAGAAAGAGGCGGGCCAGAAGGTCCTTTAATACGTAGAAAGCGAAGAACTGCGATGTAAACAAGTGATGTTGTCTTGGGGTATAACTTTTGTAAAAACGATCACCACACCTGGGTTTCTTTCCCTTAAAAAACGTGCGAGTGGCTTGATGGTTAACAGGATGCAAACGGAATCGGGGAATCGTGTTCAAACAGTTTGCATTCACTTCGCATCAATGCACTTCTCCCCACCCCATCCCCAGCTATGGAAAATCAAGCAGATAGTTTAAAGTCTTTCAACCCTAAAAGGCGTCGGGCTTGCACCCTCGGCTCCATAAAATCCCACAATTGCGATAATCAATGATTGGGTCACATGGATTGTTCAAGAAATTCAAAAAAAGGTTATTCGGGCTGAAAATTTAAGCAATTATTCCTTATTATACCAAGAGACAGATCTGCAAATTGAGAACCATGCAACGTGTACATAAAAGAATTATGCTGGGCCTCACATAGCGAGACCACAAGACAGCACAGTACATCCGAGAAAAGACAAGAGTCAGGGACATCATAGAATCAATTAAAAATCTCAAATGGCGGTGTGCTGGCCATGTTGCAAGAATGGCAGACAACCGATAGACATCCCGACTCACAACATGGATCCCCCGAGATCACATGCATAACCGAGGCCGGCAGAAAATTAGATGGAGAGACAAGCTAGACAAGTTCAGGAAGTACTGGCTCCGTGACGCCTATGATAGAGAAGTGTTGCAAATCCTGGGGAAGGTCTATGTCCAACGACAGACGTTAGAAGACTGATGATGATATCTAGAAAAACGTGTTTTTTTTAACTTTCCTAAAATTTTTATGGGGTAAATTTACAGTGTAAGCTTATGACGAATCAGTCTCTTAGTTCATGTCCAGCAGCTTTGATGCGAGTTATACTTTAATTCGGACTTTACAGTGAGCTATCTTACGGCGAGAGAAGTAACTTATTCATTGATCATCCCTTTTCCTTCTTAATTGACGGCTACCAACACAGAATGCTCCTTAAACACGTTGGTCACGGTACGGTTTCTATTGAGAGACCAACCAGACCTGTTTGGGAAGTTATTGATAAATCAAAACTTTTTTTTCAAATGTCCTAATTCGAATGTATGTCGATATCTAACGCTACTCTTTTTGTCAATAAGCCTTATCTTAAAAACTCGACTGACACATTAGTATATTCGGTATTTGATAAGTTTAATCGAATCTGGCGCAGGGCTAAAGGAAGGACAAAGAAGATTTTGTCATATCAATCTTCCAAATAGGGATGACCTGCTTGTATTAAAAGTTGGAGTTCAAAATTCTGACTTTCACCCGGGTTCGAACAACGATCGCTGGCAACGATGCAAAATACACAACTACCTCAATCACCAAGCAGTTTGGATATGTAATGTGTTCAAATCTAATCTTCATTTTAACATTCACGCTCTTTACTTATAGAATCATTTGAATTGAAATAAACATAGCAATTATGAAGAAAGTCGGTAAACATTTCTGTGCATCCTGTGAAAGCCTTTGGGAATTTCTGGAAGTCCGTAAACATTTTCTGAGTGTCCTGTGTACGCCTCGGGAAATTGGGAATTTGAGACATGCAGAAGAAAATAATAACAAAAATATCAATAACAGCCGGCAATGTCAGATGATTTTGGATTCTTCATTTCCAAAGAAAAAAATGGCTTCTCCAAAATTCTTGCGTGAATTTCCTCGGAGCGAAAAGCTTTCTAAAGACATCCTTTATTTCCGTTTGTTCTACCAAATGCCATTTCAAAAGATTTCATCTGAATGGAGTGTAAAGAACTTGCTCAAGGTAGAGACATTTCTACAAGCGAGGAATTAAACGAGGCTTATATAACGGCTTTGGTAAGAATACCATTAGATGATAAGCCAAACTATTCTGCTGTCCAAAAACAGGTAAGCCCATGAAATGTGGAACTGAGAAAAACGGCAAAAATATATTTCTAGCAGCCTTCAATAACTATATGACAATTAATACAGCAATTTATACGAACTTCCAATGACAAAGACAGGCGAGTCCAAAGCAGAATAGGAGATATTTTTTTAAAACAACTAGCTAAAAAAAGCATATAGAAAACTCAAAGGATACCGAATAATCATGAATTAACATAAGTTGTGTATATTGTCAGGGGGGACAGATAGAGTTTTTTAAAAATGTAATTGGACCCCGCCCTTCTGGTCAAAATCCTGGATTCGACCCTGCATAAATCGTCTGACGTCTCAAGTATTTATATGTTTTTCTTCGATTGGAGAGATGACCCCTCTTAGCCTTGAAATGAACTAAAGATTATCTCCATTTTACGAACGGAAACTAGGAATTAACTAAATAAATCAATATCCGAATCAATTGTCTTTCAGCAACTGTTGGCGTCTGGCCAGATTCACGGAAGACCAAAATAGACGAATAGTTTTCTGCTACGCCTTTTCTGCTTGAAGACATCTGGATATGATGGACTTAAGGGGGCGCTTTTTGCTTTGCCCCAGTCTAAAATCCCAGTTACGACCAAATCACGTTGGATACACTGGTTCCCAGGCAATCACCGAGATCAAGCGACGTCTAGCGTGGTCATTACCCAGATGGGTGATTGTCTGGTTGCCGTATGCGTCAACAAGATTGTTTTTCGGCCGTTCCAGCCTATGCTCTGCCTCCTATCAACAGAACATTTTGCCACACACATAACACTGCTCCATAGAGGATGCAAGATAGTGTGATCTCCTTTGAGTGATCATCCAAAAATCTCTTAAAACTTGTCATTTGTTTCAAGGCTATATTTACTCTCCGCCAAGCCCCATGGGTTGTTCAACTAACAAATGATGATTCAAAAAATAACAAAGCAATGAAAATACGTTTTATCGGCTAATCAAAAGGTAACCAGAGTGATTTAGTACGTCGTAAGTTTACTCCGATGCAGATTTACCTCCGTCAATGAAGTTGGAAGATGTTCATGTATTTACTGATGTCTACCTGCCCCCCAAAATATCAGTAAAAGTTCTCTATGAACTTCAATGACATTTTCTGGTAGGGTGGGCCATGGGTTTGGGATACGGGAAAAAATTGATTGAATTCGGGTACTGTTTTTTTTTGTTTTTTTTTACATGTATTAAGGCAATAATCTGGAATATGGAAGATCAAAACCTACTCCCATGTATTGTAGCTGTGTATAAACTGCTTTTTTTTCCCAGTTTTTAGTTTTTGGCAAAGGTTTTCACTCTCAAACTGCTTTTTGGTTTTCTTTTCATGGATGTTGCTGCCGTTTTGAATCTTCATGATATTGATGTGTGTTTATCTATGTCACTGAAACCCAGCAAAATCGGCAAGTGGTAGGCAGGTTTTTTTTTTCTTTTTAGCCCTGCATCTTCATGATGCTCTAATTTACAGAATGAAACAAATCCGGGTGATTTTCGATAGTCATATCATGTTTGTTCGAAGTGGGGTGGGTCCATTTTCCAATTTCAATGCAGAACTACCCCCCCCCCCACACACACACATTTTGTGTTCGGCTGTTATCATGTACAAATGGAACAGTCTCTCTTTAAGGGAGATTTCTATGACATTATCAGAGAACGTTTTGTCCTGATCACACTATCTTTTGGAATCTTCTGTTCTGATAACACTTTCTATTGGAAGTTGTTTTTTTTTTCACTCGGCTTCATACTCTGATTCCACTTTTTCAAGTTGTTTATTTTACGTAAGCTCATATTCTGATAGCACTTTTTTTTTGAGTTGATATTTCATCTGGGCTCAAATTCTGATGAAACTTTTTTCACTTCTATGGGTCTGAACTTTGAAGAAATATAGTTACAAATAATTACAATATCAATTTGATGGATAGAAAATGACCCAACATTGAGCTTGAAGGTACATGGAGGCGGCTTTCAAGCAAGTACAATCGTTAGATTTCTTTTATTCTTATTATTGTTTTTACAAAGTTTGTTTTTGCTTTAATTACTTCCAAGAAATCAGTAGAATAATTCCCCCTTTAAGAGAAAAAAGGCTCTTCTAAAACTAGGGTTCTCAAATGGCAGGTAATTTCCCTTAAGGGAGTTTCAGGAAGGGGGTCAGACCTGAGACAAATGGAGTTGAACTGTTGGAGTATTGATCTTCCTATAAACTACAACTCCCTTTTTAAGTCATAGAATCATGGTAGGGGTGAATAACCTACAATATGGTGGAAAGGGTGCATGAGTAAAAAACACCACTGATGTAAGTAGACAAATCAGAGGCCCTTTGAGCAAAATGATTCTTCTCTAAAGGAATGGCTTGTACCATGAATCCAAAAACAAATTCCAAAGTAAAAAATTTCTTCTGAGAGGGACTTTGAGACATACCATGAATAGTTGGTCAAAGGTTTTTCTTGTTGACTCCCCCAAAACTGCTAAAATGGTTTTAAGCAATGTATCTTAACCAAGGCTACAAGGATATTCTGTTTGGCATATAAGGATACTGTTCCCAAATATGGTTCATCTTTTGGAAGTAGAGAATGATGCGACTTCTTTCTTGACAAGAACAGAAAATGTGAGACTCCAGGAGCAAAGTCTAATAGAATGAGCAAAAAACAAAATTATTTCAAGATTGGTTTCAGTTGTCCATTTTAGAAAATAGTTTTCAGCCCAGAAATAGCAAATAGAATAAGCATTATTCAAACAAGATTCATTCATTTATCAGACTACTATTACAATCATCAACAGGGTCATTTTATCACATGGGCACACAAGGCATACTGTGCCCAAAAATGGAATTTGAATAAGATTAAATTAAGGTTCATATTGTCAATTTGTAGACATAACCTTCTCTAAATCTTGGTTAACATATATGCTAAAATCAAATCTTGATTCTTTATTTAACCCATGCATAAAATAAGGGTCGGCACCAAGGCCCACTATTCCTAAGATGGCCCTGATCAGTAATTTATTTTATTCTAAAAAAAAGGTCTTACTTGAGAGAAAGTAACAGAATTAAAATGAAAATAATTTTGTAAGATTTGAAAGAGAAATCTACTTATGACTAGTTGGACTTGTGATGCTGTATATATTATTTTACCATAGAGTCAATATTTTTTTGTTTTTTAGGTGACGCAAAATTTTGTGCAAGACAGTCAACTGAGAATGATACACGGATATGTCCTTCTCTAAATCTGCCTAAAATTGTGTTACCTTTTGGAGAGAACCAGGCTCATCCATCTCATTAAAAATATAACATTAAATTAAATGAAGTTACTAACAATTACTAAGTGTCTATTGTCTATTCAATTTCACTGCTAGACAGTTGTCTATTAATTTTGATTTTTTCAATACAAAACTGAGGAAAAATAATCTAAAATCTCCAGATGCTAATATGAAAGTATACTATACATATTTGAAATGAAACTACATAGTTTCTGGAACCCATAAAACAGAAAACCATACGAGAATTTTTCACACATATACACCCTGTGTGGGGCCTATAGAACCTTTTTAGGCACAGGGTAAGTAAAAAGTAGAAAAAAGTTGTGGTCCAACCAAAAATCAACCATTACAAAATAACAAATTTAAGAAAGATTAATTCATTTATCAGTTTATCAAAAACAGCAGTTAATATTCTTCACAAAATTTCATAAAAATTGCAATGGTGTGAGTGTTGTGGTTTTGAAGTGGTGCAAGTAACAAAAAAGGTTAAGAAGAACTGCCTCGAGAGAGAGAGAGAGAGAGAATCAAAGTGGAAGCAATTGTCAGACTTGAAAGAAAAGTTTATTGAGGATTTGTACCTCACTGTTGCCTGGTATGAAAGAGAGGAAATACCTTTCATAAGGGACATTCTTTGCTCTCTCTTCCTATCAGACATGAAGATCCCAAAAGACATTCCCACCTCCTGGAGCATCCAGCAGCCAAGACTATCCAAATCAGCAGCTGGGTCACACATTTCAATTTCAACTAAAGTCATTTAGTGTGGTCATTGAGGTGCAACTTGGGAAAATATTCACGTAAATGGAATGTTGATGATTCTGTAGATATTTGGAAGGAGGTTGGAAAAAATGCTCTTTTTTGGATAGAAAAAAAAAACAATAAAATTAGATGTAAAAAAATAGATGAGGAAAAAAACGAAGGATTGAAAAGAAATGACAGACAAAAAGATTGAAAAATGATGACACAAAGAGAGAGAGAGAGAGAGATGATTATATAAATTGAAGAGTGATGACAAAGAGAGATAAAAAATTGAAAATTGCTGAGAGACAAAGAGAGAAAGATTGAAAGTAATGACAGGCACAGAGAGATTAAAAACTAATGCAAGACAGAGAGGGACAAAGATGGAAAAGTAATGACAGGGATGAGAGATGGGGAAAGAAAGATAGAAAAGTGATGAGAGAAAAAAGATTGAAAATTGATGAGAGAGAGGGAAGAAACAATTGAAAAGTGATGAGGGAGTGGGAGAAAGAAAGATTGATAAGAAATGAGGGAGTGGAAAAGAGATCCAACAGAGATGAGAGAGAGTGGGAGAGAGATCAAACAGAGATGAGAGAGAGTGGGAGAGAGATCAAACAGAGATGAGAGAGAGTGGGAGAGAGATCGAACAGAGATGAGAGAGAGTGGGAGAGAGATCGAACAGAGATGAGAGAGAGTGGGAGAGAGATCGAACAGAGATGAGAGAGAGTGGGAGAGAGATCAAACAGAGATGAGAGAGAGTGGGAGAGAGATCAAACAGAGATGAGAGAGAGTGGGAGAGAGATCGAACAGAGATGAGAGAGAGTGGGAGAGAGATCGAACAGAGATGAGAGAGAGTGGGAGACAGATCGAACAGAGATGAGAGAGAGTGGGAGACAGATCGAACAGAGATGAGAGAGAGTGGGAGACAGATCGAACAGAGATGAGAGAGAGTGGAAGACAGATCGAAAAGAGAGAGCAGGGGAGAGATTGAAAAGATGAGAGAGAAAGATCAAAAATTGATTTGAAAGAGAAAGATCAAAAAGTGCAGAGAGAGAAAGGGAGAAAGATTGAAGAGAGATGTGCAAGAGTAAAGAAGGTGATTTAAAGAGATGAAATGAAACTTCTAAATAAAACAATGTGAATTAAATAAACATTAAAAATGGCGTTCCTCAAAATTAAGTCAAAAATTAAAATCAAATTATAAATTATCTTATGAAATTTACTTTTTTTCATTTCAATTAGAATTTTGAAATTCCAAAAATTATCAATCTTAAATATGAAGAGTGTAAACATTGCAAATGTTTTATTCATAAACTAAAAGGAAAAAAAAGTAAAAAAGACAGTTGACACTAATTAATTAATTAAATCTAATTAAAATCAGTAGCAGTTTCACTAAGTGCCACTGAAACATACTATAATAATCCTCCAACTGTGATAATTATTCAACATGACTTCTATCCATCCCCCACTTCTCACCAGATCTTTTTACCATGTTTAATACAGGTGTCTCTCAATATGACGCGGGTGTTGGGGGCTATGGAAGCCAACCGTGTTATAACTGAGCCATGATAACTGCTGGATGGGGATGGGTGATAGATGAAAGGCGGCAAACATTGTCTTATGTATTTAGACAAAACAAAGGCAGTCTTTGATATTTTTTATAAAACAATACCATCAAATGACCACAATATATTATAAAGTATACCAAATTTCAATATTCAAACACAAATTTTATATATATTTACATCAATGATTCAAGTCCATCAACTTGTAACCTGCTGCACTTTTAAATACACTCTATCTAAACTCCTGAGGAGAGGGGAGAAAAGAGTTTTATTCATTGACTACTAAAATGTTTTTCTTATATCACAAACTGCTATGTAACAGGGGGTGCCTGTATTGCAACAGTGATTTGCCATTGCCTACAGCCAGAAAGATGCTTTCTCATTCTCCAGTCAGCTAATTTCGGAAGTTATCTCCCTTCTCAGATCAGATCCTTTCTAATAAGCCACACAAACTATGGTTTGGGAAAATCCAGTATAAAAATTGATCAATTTTTCATAATGCAAACTGACATGATGAGGAAAAAAACAAAGACATTAACTTAACAAGAAAGCACAAACAAAAAAAAGGAGTGAACACAATACTTGCAATGTGTACAAATATTGAGTTACTTCACTTGAAACTCAAATTCATCATTTTTATCTACTTTTCCTTTTTAACCTCTTTCCATGCAAAATAATGGAAATATCTCTCAATCGGAAACAAATCACTCGATCTGCTCCACAACCTAATCACTTCTTCCTTAGTACATGACATATCCTTCTGCAAAATTACATTGAAATTAATTGAGATCTTTATAAGATATCATGTGGACAGTCATGATCAAATACATAAGGGCATGAACGAACAAAAAAATGCAAAAATATCTCCCAATCAAAAAAATATTCCAGGATCTCCTACAAACTCGGCTCTAAGATTCTGTCATTGATGTGGTCTTGCTTGAAATTGTGCAGATTCCATAAGGAAGATAGCTCAATCAAAATGCTTTTTGTAGCTCAACTACTGCAAGAAAAGTGCAGGGAACAAAAGCAACAAGCACAATCAACATGCTGTGGAAGATACTCTCCAAATGTGGATGCCTACCAAAATTTATATCAAATTTCCAAAGACTGTGACAAAATGACAGCTTGCATTATGATGGTAGACCAAGTGTCAGACACATCCATAGTCAAACAGGGCTGTGTTGGTCTCAGTAATTTTCAACATTTACCTCTCAGCAGAGACTCTCCTTGCTTGCTAAAATATTGGAATAAATAGCATTCAATTACTGTTTCCACCTAAATGGCAGCTTTTTTAATCTATGAAGGTTCAAAGCAAGGAGCAATACATCCACAATCTACAACCTCCAGTATGCTGACGATACAGCCTTCCCATCAAACTCTGCCAAAGTTTAACAATGGATGATTCATGTCATACCTGAAAAATATAGTAATGCCAGTCTGGTTACCAAGGATCCCCCCCCCCCACGTTATCTTTTTACAACCTTCTACCCAAAAACACTTGCCTGATACCATCTTCAATGCTCGGAACAAACCACTAAAAAAGGTAGACTGCTTCACCTACCTTAATGCCATCCTCAATTTTAACTGCAGCACTGACAGTAAAGATCCAAAGATGTATCCGCCATGCTTCTGCTAGCTATGGTAACTCAAACGCCAGGGTCTTTTCCCAATAAAGACTTCATCACTAAAATCTGTTAACTCATCATTCTGCCTCTTCATCTCTAAACATGTTTCAGAATCCCGGACATTATACTGAGCACACATAAAGAGAATAGGAGAACCCTTCCATATACATTGTTTCCAGCAGATGCTTGGCATAATCTAGCAGGATCACGTTCCCCATGTCATGATTCTACAAGCATTGGATCCATGATAGTCCAGCGATAACTATGGATCTGAGTGCCTAAAAACTGCTTCCCAGGACAGGTACACTACAGAGAACCATCTGAAGGCCAGCACCCCACTCCCAAGCCAGAAAAAAATGATTCAGTCCATCTAAATGTCATTCTTAAGCAATGCAAGATACCACACTGTCCGCTGGAAATCCTGGTTTCCGACTATGCGGGTAAAGCATACAAACAAGGCATCTTGGATATCAAATGCACCAAATATCATACAGTCTTTTCCAGCCTGGTGATGAGATCCCATGCCCCACATGTGGTTAAATGGTGTACTTTGGAGTTGGGGCTCCAAAGTCATCAAAAGAGTCATCAAAGCAACAACAAAAATCAACATTTATAGGACAAACTGAAGGTCATTGTAGTTTTAACAAACAACCACAAACAAGTCTGACAGAACATCCCTACAACTATTGTAAAGAATTCCTTTCAGAAAAAAAATAAATAAATAGAAATAAAGGCTGCATTACTAATGCATTGGATGTCAGTGAATATATCTTTGAGGAACAAGGACAAGATGATTCTGGACGAACATTGACATTGAAGATGACCAAGACATTTACTATACTGACAACATCTTTCTTTCACACAAACACCAGTCAAGTACTAAAATATACTGACTATTGATGTGAGTGAAACATTTTAGACGACTGCAGTGTTCGGTCAATAATCTAAAACTCTTTGTTACACATTAGTTAGCTTGGAAAATAGTTATTCAGTCATCATGTTCAGAATATGGCCACCCATTTGGCCAGAAAAAAATAAGTGTACCATTTAGTCTTCAAATATGATAAGCACTTCTCAAGTTTTAGGTTAAAAAATTAGGAAATAAGTGCATATTATAAACAAATGATTACTATATATAACATGCAATGTGTGCATATATATATTACATTACTAGTAAAGATACCTGGCATTGCCCAGAGGAAAATAACTTCAAATATAACAAAAGAAAACAAATTATATTTTATCAGATTTTCATAGCATTAACGGTTTGTTTCAGTAGATTATTTGTACACATTCCCCATGTCAAGTTTAGCGTGATAGTTACATTGTAAATAGAAGCCCCCACCCACCCAAAAACTTTAAAATAATTGTTCTCCAAACGACAAATTGTCAGAGGAAAAAAAGCCCATACAGATTTGACAGAACATGAAAATATCTCACAAAAATTATTTCATTACAAATTTTTTTAAATATTCGACTAGGAAAAATATTTGCACACGGGGCCTGCCCAGGAGTGTGTGTGTGGGCCAACTCGGGTGGTGCCTGACACCCAATATGATAAGAAAATATGCAAAAGTACTGAAATATCATTCAAAATGCCCACATGTATACACAATGAAACCAGTTTGGGGTTCAATGATTTGCATAGTACAAAAAAATATTAAAAAAAACATCTTTTTTTTTTTACCATGTCGTCAAGTTAGAAGTGATTTTCTCCCTCCAGATCATGAGAAAATATTGAAACGATACTTTAAAGAAGTAAATATTGAAACAAAAATTATCAAATGAAAATGTTGAAAATCATTAAAATCTTGTATTTACATATTTATCTGTTGAAAGGCTTCTAAAAGAAATGATTTCTTCTCAATTATCACTGATTTTTTGTGAAATTTTGAAAAGGAGTCGTCTCCCTTACAATTATCTCGATAAACATAGAAATGACCTTGATGACCTCGATTGATTTTAGAGACCAACCTCATATAGCTCATTACCTTTGCTACAATAAGATGTGCCCCTATGTCAAAAATCTGCATCCGAGGTGTGTATCTTACAATTGCTCGAGTTGGCTAGAAATGATTATAAATGCCCCCTGGTGACCTCAGATTTCAACTTCACATAGTCCATGACTTTTGCAGTAAAGAGATGTGCCTCTCAGGCAAATTACAGCTTCCTTAATGCAAAATCAACTTCCATTTGCATTGGATGGAAAGTCAGGGTCCAATTTAACATTACTTTAAATAGTATCTCATTTGGAAACCTGAAGAAAAAATCATCTATCTTACATCTTCCGTCATGAAAAGATGCACTGATATGCTAAATTTCAGCTTCATACATGCAAAATTATGGCCCACAGAGTGGAACAGAGAGACAGATTGTGAGTTTTTTTACTTTTATGTACATATATGAGATTATAAATTGCGTTATATTACATTGATGATGATCTGATATTACAGTGAATGTATCACTTGGCCCAAACAACTGTTCTGGCTCCAAATTCTCATTTTTCCTTATTTCAGGTCTATATCTGCTCCATTTGTTTCTTTCAATGTGACAATTATGTTATTAGGAAATGGATTTATTATCCGACAGAATGATTATAAATTGTATTATGTTATATTGAAACTCTCAAGATTTTTTCATTGGTTCATTACACATTGTACAATCTGTTTCACTTGAAAAAGATTTTCAAATGAACAGTTAAGCCATATTCTTTTTTACTATTTGCACCCTTCAGGGATTCCAATTTCACCCACCCTTTTTTGGGGGCTGACATTGGTCAGTTTAATCTGGCTGCCCTGTAGCACGCTATGGTATTTAAGGAGGCGGGGGGGGGGGGTATAACTAAAGTCAGATTTTTTTTTGTGTTGAGATATTGAAAAAATTCAAAGAATTCTTTTTTTCTTAATTTGGTTTTTATTACTAAATGTATTTTATCCATTTATCCAAGATATTTTTGGTTTTCAAAGTGATCTTTCCGATAGAGTTTTTACAATTCATTTTTACATACTTGTATTTAAATTCATTTTTCATTAATTTTTCAATTTGTGGTTGTTTTGTATATTTTAACTTTTTTTAACTTTTGAATTTAGTTTCACTATCATTATCTTAGTACAATTCAAGTATTTACCTAAATATCACTTTCTTTAAGTATGACTTTAATTTAGTAGCAAGTCCTTTTTCATAACTGCTTGTGTATTTGTGTGTTACTAAACTTAGGTTAATCTCATGCACTTCCCTACTTTATGGTTGTTATTTGCGTGTGTGGGTTCAACCACAGGTCATATTTTGGGTTCATACCTTATTCAGTTCTAGTCACCATTTGTAACTAAGTACACTCGGGTTAAAATGTAAAACAGGTAAGAAATATAAAAACTGATGTAAGCGAAATGAAAGTTCAATTAACACCTGGCCAACACAAAACACACGCCCCCCCCTCCATTACTTCACATAAATTTTTGTATCATTGTAGAAAGCTTAAGAAGTGAAACTACTGCACCATAAGACACCAAACAAGCGATATCTACAATTCAATTTTCACTCAAGATATTTTAATGGAAATTCTCTTTTATAATTCCAATCAAGAATTTAATAGCTTATTTCTATTTTTGAAGGTTTCTATTTTCAAGTCACATCTTGAATTCAAATTCTTACATTTTGGCTTTTTTCATTAGTTAAAGGGAGATCCCTTTAACTACTAAGATTTTCCTCTTTAGTTTCAACTCTCAATAATGGATTGAAAGTGCAAGCCCCTTACTGCAACATCCTTTTGTGAAAGAGGCTTTATAGTTTGCAGGTTTCACCTTAAAATCTGGTTCCAAATGTACATTCTATGTTAGTAAGTGAATAATAACAACAACAAAAAACAAACACAACAAATTGTTCTTTTTAAACTCTTTTAAATAAAACTCTTTTTTTTTTTTTTACATACAGCAGTGAGAATAGTCGCCCAACCAAAGAGATTCTAACCTTTAGCACTGTGTAGGAAATTTTCTTTACAGAACAAAAAAGTTTATCCTACCACTGCAGGCAATTCCAATAGCTAAGCAATACTATACATGAGTTTCAAGGTTGTTAAGTCAATTTCAGTCATATATGAACAGACATCCAAGAGACAGGCTTTCAAAGTTAATAAATGCACAAAATCTTGGCATCCATGAAAAAGAATGCAGAGTGCTAAAAGGTTAAAGGTTACTCTAATCCAGCTGAGTCATCCTCCATTGGATTGGCAAGTCAAGTAACAATACATGGGCGGCTTTTTTAAAGTGTCAGAACGGAATCCAACATCCAACCAATCAGTGAACAAGGCTCACTAAACCTCAAAGAAACAAAGTCAGAAAGGGCATCCAGTTGTAAAGAAAAAGTCTTTGAGAAATGATGCCAAGGACAGATCTATATTGGGGTGATAACAGGGTGATGTCAACCACGATGGTGATTGTTAGTGGTAGTGTGGTTTATAAAAAAAGGGCAAGAGAAAACAAAAAGTTCAATTCGTGAGCACCAGAGATCTTATTGAGTATATACTGTACATGCCGGATTATAAGACAAATACTTACAAAAGGTATTTGGAGGACTTCCACTCACTGCAACTCATCCAAGTCCCAATAATTATCAAGCTTTGTAGATTATTCCCAGTAACAGTGTCTCAGACACAGTGTAATATATGCCGAGTCTGTTTAATATCCATCATATACTAGTATATACAGTCCCCTTCTAAAAAAAAAAAAAAAAAAAGACCCGAGGAGCTCAAGATTTGAAAAAGGGTTGAAACTATACAAACCAGGGCAGTGTTGGAATCAATGAGAGTTCTGAAGAGAGCATTGGAGACTTGCAGTCACCCTAATCCCCAGTGATAACAACCAGACACTCCTTCAATGCAAACATGCAGATGTATAAATAATAATAATAAACTTATTTTCAAGTAAACTTGACATTCACAATGTTCTGAGAGGCCAAACTACCTTTATCTTTACCTTTGACTGAGAACTCAAGTGGTAAATACAAGCACTAATACCAAGAATTGAGGCCTGGAATTTTTCAACAACCTATTCCATATTCGAGGCTCTGAATTACAGCCATTCTCAGAGAAATAAACACATATCAACAGATCTTGTATCTAAGAAGCTGAAATCAACCCATTTGATGAATTACTTGGGGGCTGGCTAATGTCCAAGGGATGTATGCCCTTACTTTCTCTTTTCCCTTCAACAAATGATTTTTCAGCTTACAATGGCTGATGGTATATTTCTAAAAGTCTTTGAACAGATCTTTCATATAACAGGATCCTCTCTTGTAGTTCAAAATAACACTTACAGCAATGATAATGAAAGAGAAATGAGGATGTTAATGTGCACAACTGAATGAGTAGAAAAAAAGATACGAATCCATTTAGAGCACAAATATTTTTTGAATATCTATGTAAAAATATTCGTTACATGAAGAACCCAAATAACCTGAAGTAATCATAAATCAACCTTAAAAACTAAATCTATTATTTTGTTTTTCATCTATTATAGTTGTTTTCTATCTTTTTCTTTATAAATATTATTATTTATTGGTTCTGTGGTGACTTTCTTAGATAAACTTTTTTTACTTTGCTCTTTTGTCAATTCTAGCGCTGAGAAGCTAGGACTCAAATGCAAATGAAAATGCCGAATCACACATCACTGTCTTGTTTTTGATGTTTGAAATTTTTCTTTTTCAGATATTTTTTTGTAAAAATAAATTTTTCCATTTGAACCGCCTTTCCCCAGCAAAAAATCCTGGAAGAGCAGGCAAGATGAGGCAATATCAGTAATCAGAAGAGATTTCATTTGAATATTAATGCATCCATTAAATTCAGTGTTCGTCCATGAGATTTAGACGGGGGAGTGGGTTGTTGGTCATTTGGTGGAAGGAGAGAGAGAGAGAGAGCCCCCTCCACCCAGAAAAAATAGGGTAATAAGCAGAACCAAAAAGTCCTTGTCCTGCTGTAGCTTGGAGATTATTTGGCGTTTCTCATTCCAGTGAATGTCATCTATAATTGTGGGAATCATTTATTTGAAGAGTCATCACCCACTGTCTGCAGATGAGGAAAAGATTCAGTCCTAGATGGAGACAAATCAGAGAACATTTTGGACATAGTCTCTTTTAATTTCAATGATGACAGTTGAATTTCCTGAGCATGAATGTCATCTACAAAGCAAAAAAAGAAAAGGTTAAAAACAATTCATGTAAAGGTCTATTGTATCAAATTTTCTGGATAGAGGATTCAATTTTCATACATAGATAATTTCATGAATATACAGATATCTATAGGACATTTCTATTCACTGATTTACTTTGACAAGTGTCTTCATCCTGGTTGTTATAGTCATTTCAGCTGCGGCCCCCTATGGCCTTCTTCAGGTCTCTGAACTGATACTTTTATCCTCTCCGCCATGTGTCCCAAGCGGATAAAAACATTCGCTAAGTTTATATAGTAACCATCCTAGATGTTGTAGGTTCAATGCTTGGGTCAGATAGTGTAAAAAAGTTCTGGCTCAGTGCAAGAGACAGATAAGCAACATCGTAAGGAAGATTAAAGTAATATGAGATATCTTCTGGTATGGACAGCAGAATGAGGCCAATATACCCACATGGATTGAATAAAAGTTTTGGTTAAAAATTCCCAGACAACATTCTGCGACAGACACCTGAAGAAGGCCGGAGACTACAACAGTAGATTCATTGTAATTATAAGAAGAGGAGGACACTACTCCAATTAAATTAGAGTACAATATTGATAAATCATCTCAGAAATCCAGACAAAAAATTATCTAAAGGATAGTTTATTTTATGTTATCTTCCTTGACTCAAAAATTCATACAAAGAAAATAGAATGTCAATTTCAGGGGAAATAACCCCTGATTAAAATTATCTCTCTCAGATAATTTAGTGAAATTTTTTTCAATTTAATACACAGAAGACTCTTATTTTGATGCAAATCATTGGAGACTTCCACAGACCTGTGAGATTTAAATATCATAAAAATCTTAATCCTCAAATCAAACAAAATAAAAATTATTACAATAAACAGGTCTGGTTAATCTTTCAATAAGGACTGTCATGTGACCATTTTTGGAACTATACCTTGTTGGAGGTGATCAAATAAAAATTGGAAAAAAGGGTGATCAATGACTAATTTACTTCTCTTGCATTTTGTTAGATTAAAAAAAGAAGCATGAACATTGCATTGAACTTACATTGTAAATTGACCCCCCCCCAATCATTTTAGGGAGAAATTAAAAATTTTCTCTAGACACAATGAAGAGTAAACGTTCAAATTTTTAGCCCTCTGGCTCTATTGGTAAGGTATATATGCTTGACGCATACTTAACAGGCCAGATTCACTTTAAAACTGCAGAAATCTACACTGGCAGTTTTTTTCGGTAGTTTCTAACATGCATAAGATTATCTTGACAAATAGAGGACAGAAAACATAAAACAATGAAATTAAGTGAAAAAAATAAAGGCTATTAATGAATTCCCACAAGCAAATCATTTCTTACCAGAAAACAAGGAATTCTTGAACATTTCAAACTGGGCACAATTTTTGGTGTAAAAGCCATTAAAGTCCAATCTGAAGAAAATGAAAATAAAAATCATTTTAGACAGATCTTAAAAGAAACAATTACATGACCAATATCGTTTCGTAGCATGCCGTGTTGGGATGATCAATTAAAGAAAAAAAAAGGTAAAAGGGATGATTGATGAATAAATTACTTCACTTACTTTATATTGGATCAAAAAAAAAAAAGTCTGAATTCTCAAAACAAAAAAAAAAAAACAAGCATTAACACAACCAGGTACAAACTAGAAACCAATTTAGCATTAACTTATAATGTAAATCTAAACCTAAATATCTATTTTTGAGGGGAAATTTCAGAAAAACAACAACAAAAAAATTGTTTGAGAGAGAGACTGACCGGCAGAGCAAAGTTTGTTCTCCATTTCCTTGGATCATGTAAATCATGATTTTCTCCAGCAACTGCAACATGAGTTGGCTGAAATTTTGCTCAAATTGGCAGATCATGTTTCCAAGATGTTCTGTAGATTCATCATCCATCACTTCAGCCACAACCTGGAAGACAGAGTCAAATAATCACCCGCTCAGTGAGAAAAAAAAAAATCATTTCTTATATATGAATGACCGCAACAGCAAAAGGGTACTTCCTCATTACCAGTACGCAGAGCCGACATGAGGAACAAGCAAACTCAGATTGTTTAATTTTACTTAGCTAAAATCAGAATGTCAACTAAAGAATCTAATCAACTCAGTTTGCGATCAAGATGAAAAGACATTCAATTGAAAACATCCAGTTTGGAATATAAGTTTTATCAAATAAAGATTCCCAGGAGGGAGCCAAAGAAATTACTTAAGCTCCTAGTTGGTGCCTAGCCCCAAAGGGCATGATCAGCGAAACTCAATACATCTAGCTAGCCACAGCCTTTTGACAACAAAGTGTATGAACATGAAAAGCGACCTTAAATCAGTGTGCTAGTTCAACATATTACTATAGAAAAATTTGATTGACACTCCTGTTCTGCAACGCCCAAACTGAGAAGAGTCAAATAAACAAAATGGTTTCAGAATTCCAATTGCAATTTCTTTTCTTCATTTCTGCACTGAAATAGTCGATCCAATAACAATTCCTTCCTCCAGCAAAACCGATTGGCAAGTAAACAGCACTAGTTGTCAGTTATATCACTATCCCCACTCCACAAAGCTTATTGTACACCCCTCCCATTATTTAACACACAGATCGTTTGAGAAATGGAGACAAAAACCATTGCCTTATGTATCATATGAAATAGAGAGCATCTTGTTTTTGCTAACAATATTTTGTCTCAAACATTTAAACATTTAATCTGACCAAAAGATTGACCCTCAAACTGAGAACCATGCTTAACATCACATGGAGAGATCACAAAACCCACAATGTTAAAGGAAGAAACAGGAGTCCAAGACATCATAGAATCCATTAAAAAACTCAAATGGCGATGGACTGGTCACATTGCAAAAATGGCAGACAATGGTGGACATCACAACTCACAACATGGATCCCCCAGTGATCATACGCAAAAATGTGGCCAGAAAATTATAGAATGGCGTGATGAAAAAGAAAAGGTCAGAAGGCATTGGCTCCACGACGCCCATGATAGAGAGGTCTGGCGACCACTGAAGCCGATGATAAAGAGGACGACACTTTAAGTACCAAATTGAAGACTGTTCTACCATCATCAGATATAAGGGACATAACTCTTATCTTTATTTCAAGGGCTGCTTGTAACGTATGTATTGAGTTGATATTCATGAATTAATGCTGTCACAATCTGTTGAGAAATTTTTTACTCTATGAGAAGTGATCACAGGTAATACTTATCTGGTCGAAAACATTTTGGAAATATTACTCAAAATTGGGCAATACTGAACGAATGGATAACAGGGGATCCTTTTTTGATACAATGTAATCTATTTTCAGAAATTCTCTTCAAAATAATCAAAAACTCTTGAAAACCAATATCATGAACGGTATATATAAAGCAGCTAGTCCTCTAGTCATCATTTGCTTGTTTCCAAGAACTCTAAAGACAAATTTGTTTCAATTTTTGCAATGAAATATTTTCATTTTACTGTTTGTCAATCATAGAACATCTTTAGAGAATTACGATTATTCAGTTCCTACCTTTGCAGCTGTCTTTTTGCTCTTTATGTCTTCCTTTTGAGTGGCTTGCAAGGAATTGGTCAGCGTCACCCAACTTTCCTTAGATTTTGCTTCTAAAGAATCATTTAATCTCTGCAACAAAGAGTAAGATATGTTATTCATCTCTACAGAAATGTTGGCAGTCAGAGCTGATTAAAGATTAAATGTGTTTATTTTTTTGGAAGTGAGATAATGTTAAGATTATTGCTAGAAAGAAAGCCATTCATGAATTTATTTGATGTCACCAATTCCTAAATTAGAGGAAATTCCAGATGCCCTTGTGAGGGCAAATGATTACTTACCCCAATTCTCAAATAGATAAATTGAGATATATATTTCCTTATGAAAAATGTATCTTGATTCTAATATAATGCTGAAGCCTATCTCCTTTGATGTACTTTTTGACACACAAAAAAAACAACCCCAGCCAAACACATTCACATAATTTTCTTTCTGTCTCGTTGATTTCTTCAAGTACATGTGTATGGTATTTTTTAATGTCACTCAATTGCTGTAAAATTCCTCTTAATCAGAATAGCCAAGTCTGGTTAGTCTTACAAGAGAAACCATGTGACCATGGTCTTTTGGCAGCAGTCTGAGTTGGGAGTGATCAATCTAAAAAATTGGAAAAATGGTGATCAATGAAAAAGTCACTTAGCTTAATTTTTGTTAGGCCCGGATCACTAAAAAAATTTGGAGGTTCCAGAAAACAAGTACGAACGCTCCCAGACACAAATTGAGAGATAATCTACACTTAGATTGGAATTGAACCCCAGCTAAAAACCTATTTTCAAAAAACATCATTATTATTATCATAAGGAGTTTATGCTTAAATTTTCAACCCTTCAACTATTGGTATGGCCTGTACGCACTACATAGATAACCAACCAGCCAGACTCACCGGAAAATTGAAGAAACCTTTGTTATGATAGTTTTAGTGGAAAGTTTCTCATGAATCATACACAGAGATATTAGTAAGAACTGCTACACTAGCCTGACACGTGCTGAATTCACTTACTTTGATGCAATTACAAAAAGTGATGCAGACAACCATCAGTTTGTGGATTATCTGAAGCAGTCCAACATTTGTCATCATACACACTTCAAGGCAACTGTGCAAAAAGTCTCCATGGTGGTTCAGCACATCATCAATATTAGAAACCTGAAAATATAATTCATATTACTCAATCAAACTTGGACGAAACATTGGCAATAAGTATTCATTTTTGACAAGGATTTCTTTTATCTCATTTCCCTTGCATTTACATCTAGTAGCAATAATCTTATTTCTTGTAATAAAGCATTGCCATTGTCGATTTTTACTAAGATTTCTTTCACATCATTTATGGCTAATACCAGATTGTCATTCAGTGTCAATTAGAAATAAAGAATCAGAATTCTTGTCAGAAATTCTAGAGTATCAAGGATAATGCTTCAAGATGAATAGATAAACAACATTCACTTTTTAAAGCTGTAAACTAGATTTCAATTTTGAGTTACATTAGAATGTTCAAATTATTTTTTTCCTATTTCCAAATTACTAATATGCAACCCAAGGGTCATTTTCTGGAACCTGTCTGAGACACCGTCAGAATTTTTAGTCAAGATCTAAATCAATCTGTGGGGGTACACTGTTCTCATTTCACCACCCGAGACAGTCCATGATCACTGATCAAATGAAGGTCCCAACTTCAGATTTCTAAGGCATTTTTAATCACGATACCTAAAAAGCCAGGGATACAATGGCTGAAACATAGTGAATACAAGAACAGCAAATAAATCTATATATAATGATATGTCCTTATCTGAAAAGATAATCTAGACAGAAATTACAAAGATGCAATGTGGAATTTTCAAAGGTCCTTCTTGTTGCTATAACCAAAAGAGAAAGACTCACCGTTTCCATTCGATTCAAGAAAACATGCCACTTGGGTTCAATAACTTCAATCATCATGTAATATTCCAAGTTTTGGATGAAATTTAACATGCGCTGACGTAGAGCAAATGCTGCTGTGTAACCTTTGGCTGGTAAGAACTTCACCGATTTATTCTGCAACCATAAACTTAGAAAAAGAGAAGAAGGCTGAATAAGTTCTCATCAAGATCATTTCTTGCAGGCTTTGAAAATAAAAAAAGATTCAAATTTCAAAAATACATTCAAAAATTAAAATTATCCCAGTGATCATACTAGATATAAACAGAGGTGAAAGAATTAGCTGAATTAGAAAATCTTGATTTTGAAAAGAAGGTAAAATTTGTGATTTCAAACAGTTGTTATATAGGAAAAAATGGCTTCCATTCTATCAGCAAAATTTCCAAAACGGACTTTTTCATAAAAGAAACACAAGAAGATATATTCATCTAGTAAAAATCTACCCATGTTTCTGTGGAGTTCAAGCAGTTTTTTTTACATCATCTTACTTTTTGATAGTTCACTACTTCAAAGCTGTTAATAGTGTCAATAAATTTTGTCTTATTAATTTCATCCAGGTTTTTTCATAAAAGTGACTGAACTCATTTATGTGCAAAAAAGTATTGTTTCGAATGGTGGGTAGGAGATATTTTTGTTAGCAAAATTGTTACATTTTAGTGGAAGGGTCCATAGTTACGGAAAGAGAAACAAACTGGAAAGGCTACAAGGTTCATTATATAACCAGATACCTTTGAGAAGGTAAACTTTTTACAATTTTCAGGCCAAGTGTATGTTAGGTTGTTAAAGAGAGACAATGCCAGTATATTTTCATTTTCATATTTATCACTTTTTTAAACTATCAAAAGGAAAAAAAAAATAGGGGATTAACAAATTCAACTTTTTTTTTTACCAACAAAAAAATATTTTTGATTTTTCTTCACAAGGCTGCACGATAAGATTCAATCAGATTTGAGAGTTGGGAAAAGTAAACTAAGTAATTTGGTCAGGCATTTAAGACCTCACCAATTATAATGCTGTTCATTATAAATTGGTTTGTAACATAACAGGGTGGATGGTGAACCCAAAAATATCAACCTAGCTTCACAACAGACAAATCATCTTTCAGAAGACCCTGGGAGACACCCTGGACCCACAAATGTAATAGGGAATGCCGATAGTAAGTTTTTGAGTCAGGTTTGGTTAATGAAGAAATTAAGGATTCAACCTAATTTTCTGATTATTTTATTTCTGATTTCTTATTGCGAATGGCATAAAAAATACACATTTAAAGAAAGAAACTTACTTGCACAACTGCCTTTCAACATGTTTACAATAGAAGAGTTGTCTGAACAATAACTGGTACAGCATTAAAGACTGAAATAGAATTAAACACATTATATATATATATATATATATATATATATATATATATATATATATGCAAACATATTCATACACACATACATATATATATATACATATAAACATTAACACACACAAATAAAAACATTCATGAATATATCTAAACACACATACATTAACTAACACGCATATATGTATATAAATGCAAGAACTAATACATAAAGACATTTATACATAGATATACATACACATATATACATATACATAAATATACACACACACACGTATATATAAACATACTAATACACGCACACACACACATGTATATATAAACATACTAATACACACACAAATATATATATATATATATATATATATATATATATATATATATATATATATATAAATATATACACAAATGTATATAAAAACACATCAACCATTTCAGCTCAACTGCAGAACAAAGGCCTTTCTCAACTCCTATCACAACAATTTTATGGTCATGTTGTTTTTTGGGAAGGTAGTGGTTTAAGAGCAGGTCTTGAATTTAGAGTTATCCTCCTCTCAAACTGGTTACGCCCCCAAAGCTAGAGAGCCTAGTTTGCCTTACTGGTGGGGAGTATCATCATTACAAAGAATAAGAACAACTCTAAACCATAGTGTCGATTAAAAATCACAATGGTGATTTGCAAAACGATTAATACACTACCACAAATCAATCAAGAGAAAGATGAAATAAATTAGGGTTTTTTTTTGCACTTCAATCCATCCTTAGTTACACATGTGTATAAACAAATCACACACACACATGCACACTCAAATTAAAAAAAGCTGCACCTCACCTTCCGATTGAGGACTAAAGTAAGGGGCCATTTAACACTGTAGTCAAAGGAGAAGGCCTCTAAACCAGATAGATTGAATTCTGCTGGGTTACTGTGCTTGGCTGCAAGGTGGGGGAGAAGGAAAAAGTGAAAAGCTCTGTTGACATTTGACAGCAGGAAGTGAAAAGGAAGGAGAAAACAACAACAACAACAAAAACTTTATTTCAAATACCAAATACGAAGGACAATTAGACAAAAGGTTTATGAGGGTATTTGGAGGATCACTGTTCGTAACTAAGCTCTGTAACTGTCCATATCGGGCTACAAGAGATAGCCGTCTAGTCATAATATCGGTGCATTAGATGCAGTGTAATATTTGCAAAAATTATTTCTTATTACCAAATGTCCGCCTTATATACCAGAATACACAGTAAGAAAGAAAAGCAGAAAAAGAGAAAAGTTCTAAGCTTCAAAAAATCATTCCAAGTTTCAAAAAGAGGTGGATTTATGACTTTCCCAAAGGCATTAGTATCTCATTCAGCAACCCCATATCACCTCTAATGTTTTGGGGAATCAAATTATTTATGGGGAATTATGCATAAGTAAACATATCGCTTAATTCAGTCCTACTGACTGTCCAGTTCAATCCTATCTCGTGGTACTGAATGGGATAATGGATTGTCTATAGCCACACCGAAGAGTCATCTGTGGATGACACAATGATTAATTATTATCATTGTATATACAAATGATTTTTTTTGGGGGGGGGGAGAGGGGCTCACTTTTAGGTGGTCCTATTCTGACAAGTTTAATAACATCTAGATTCTGGAGAATCTAGATATTTCTACAATATATTTCCAGATGTTTTCCCATGGAAAATGCTAATGATGTCATTAATAGGATTTTTTCAAACTATATCCTTAGATGGAATTTTATACATGACTTCAAATTTTGACACAGCGGTTGTTCTATCATCAAGCATGGTAACAAGTTAAGATTATCTCTGTTTAATAAACATTTTAAGGAATGGCTATGTAATCCCAAATTCCACCTTGACAATCCTCAAAAACAGAAATATCTTCCTAAAGCCTTATTAACTCATAAATTCATATAAAAAATTCAAATCTTGAATCAAAGGACTACCTTATGAATAGAGTCACTTCTCTTGCCCATATAGGTTATTTTTTGAAAATTTCCTAATCAATTCACAAAAGAGTTCCCCTTTTTTAAAAATACTATTCATTGAAGAGTTCCATTGTTTCTAGGAGTGGTTTCAAGCGGTTCATGAATTTAAAAGTTAAACCACCTAATCCTCTCTTATTTTATGTACCTGAAAGCATAAGATTGGAACATGTATCATAGTCTATAGAAAGATCAAACAGTTATACTATGTGCTGAGGAGATAGAGTGACAACAGGGCCACTAACTCTGCTGAGAAGGAAGTTGATGAAGAAGAAAAAACCAAATGTGGATTTACTTTTACAGCTGGACAGACAGGCTGCTTGTCTTACCTTGTAGAATGTCGTAGAGTTGAGAGATGAGATCAGTCTTTTGGAATTGGATCCTGTGGGAGAAAATAAACATAACGGGTCTGGTTAATCAATCAATAAAAACCATTCTGTGACCACATCTTTTGTTAGGGGCGATCAAATAGCGAAAAAATTTAAGAAAAAGGGGCAATCAATGAATAACTTACTCCTCTCGCATTTTGTTACGCAGTAAAAAAAAAAAAAAAAAAGCATGCACACCAACACAAACTAAAAGACCAATTTAGCATAAACTTACATTGTATATTGGTATACATTGCCGTATTTTATGTCCATCAGGATACACTGCTAGGCCCCATACATGGTACAAGACATAACGGCCTATACTTGGCATAGCAAGTTTAAATTTCAACCATTAAAACATTTGACAAAGTAGGATTATTATATAAGAGTTTATGCGCCATAATTCACGATTCCGACGTGCATCTTCACAATCAGTGGAAAGAACAAAGGAATACTAAAAATATTGTGGATAAAGGTATCAGTTATTTCTTCCAAGTTCACTTACATCACTTTTTTGCTTTTATTAAAAAAAAAAATGAAAAAAGTGAAAATAGTGTTTCTCTTACTCCAACAACCCTGTCTCTTGTACCTTATATCCCCAACAGCCGAATCCAAAACAACTCACCCTAACATATCAAAATAACCACTTTGGGGGTCTGGGAACGCTCAAAATTTCCCCCCATATAAATTGATAGTAAATCCTTCTTTAGTTTATGCCATTTCAGCTTAAAGATTTTTTTTTATATGAACACTCTACTTTCAGAGAGCGAGCAAACCCACAAAAGACATTTCTACTTACCGTAAATCATCTTTGAAAGGATCAACATTGGCCGTGCTGGTCCGGAGTGCCAATTCCAATAATGTTTCCATTCGTCTCGTACTGATACCTGAGCCAGTGTTAAGGGTGATCAACAAACCATGAAACAATAATCAAGGGAGACAGAGAAAAAAATTCTTGCTAATTGCTAGTCAGCAATTCTGAATCATTTAGAAATAAACATTGAACAGATCTGATTAGTTGACCGATAGAAACTGTCATGAGAATATGCAGTGTTGGTGGTGATCAATAAATAAATTATTCCTTTCACTTTTTGTTGGACAGTGAAAAAAAATGTCTAGGCTTACAAAACCAAGTGTGAACACTGCTAGACACAAAGTAAGGGATCAATTAATCATAAACTTACATTGTAAATTGAACCACCCACTAAAATTCTATATGGGGGGAATCTCTAGAAAAAAAAAAAAAGACATAAAATTAAGTGAATGTTCACATTTTCAGCCCTCTAACTGGTGCAGCCTGTATGTGCAGTAGACAGCCAGACCTACTTGAAAACTGAAGAAAACTACGCTGATGCTGACAGTTCCGAATGACGGTTTCTGATATTTCCTTGAGAAACATCACCGATGAAAGAAAAAACATTTCTGGAGAATCTGATAACTGAATCACTTCAAGAAACAAATTCAAATAACAGGCATTTAAATATGGTTTACATGAAGATTTCCATGACAATGATAGTAACTTTGATTAAAGTAAGCAAATAATTTTTAATTTATTTTAAATGAAATATTTGAAACTGAGCAATTTTGAAAACGACAACTGACTGATAACATTATCTGTGATTATAATAAACGGCAGCTTCAGCACGAGAAACTTGAGAAACTTCTCTATAAATTACTAATGCTGAAGAAGATGGACTTTACCAGTTGATTAAAATTATTCACAGATTCTTTTCTTCATGAAAACTAAAATATTGGTGTGACTCAGGAATCCAAGAGTCTTTAGTCACATGGATCTTTATTTAATGACATAAATATGGAGGGTGAATATTAACAGCAAACCATTCCATCAACTGCCTCAATAACAGAGATTCTCAACCAGGGGAGGAGATTTGAAGGGTTCATGAGGCGGGGGGGGGGGGATTGGAACCACAGATTGGCAAATTCAAACTGAAGGGATATCTTTTGGCATATTTGTGTGTTTGAATTACTTTTCCTCTTTAAAAATAATCCAAGCAAATGTATATTGTGCAGGTATAGAAAAAAGATTTTCAATATTATATTCATATTATTTGTAATGCACCTTTTGAGACAGATAATCTTGGAAGAATAGAATCACATTCTGGAATATGGTAAGAAAGGCTCATGGGGAATAAAAAGGATAAGAACCACAGCTCTAAAACATGAATCTAGCAAAATGATCTCATGAGGAATAATCACCCAACCATTTGATGGTAGTTCAAAAAATTGAGCAGAGAATTCACAAAAAAGCTGAAATATATAAAGGATACAATCATATGATTGTTTCATCTCTTCCTCAGTCATATCCATAAACTGAACAATGAAATCTCCTTTGTCCAACAGGAAGTAATGTTTTATGGACCTGAAATAGGAGAAAATTTAAACAGAAATTCACATTAAATCTGTGACATTTAACTCTTGAAATCATACAAAGAAAATAGAACATCAATTTCTAGGGGGAATAACTTCAGATTGATTTATTTCCCCTTGACCATTTGGTGAATTGAAAAGAAATAAATTTTTCATTCAATTCACAGAAGAGTGCCACTATTTTTGATGCAATTCATTAGAGAGTTCCACTGTCATTTACAAATGGTTTCATGCAGTCCATGAAATTGAGATTTATGAGAAGGGGGAAAGAGGCGGTAGGATTTCACCCATGAAATTATCTCAGCCAATAGTATCTTGGCAGGGTCTCCCAAATGTTAAAATCATATAGTTATTCTAGAATCTCTCAACTAAAAATCCTATTGGCAGTCTGTGTATGGAGGGTACAACAGGCTAAAATGTAATTATAATAACCAAGATGAGGACACTAGTAATTCAGTGTTTGTATTCATTTCATAATCAAAATCATAAATACAAATCCAGGATATAAGTAAAGTATATATGAACAGATTTGAAGCAAAAAGCTTTTATCTGTTTGCATCAACTCATACAGGCTGAGAATGTATGTAAGTGCGCATTAAATTATGGTGACCATTTTGAATACATAATGAGGCCACATTATCACGTTTGCCATGAATTAAATCTTCATCTTATAACCTTCAAAATGATACATGACTTCCCGGAGCAACTTGAAGGAGAAAACTTAAATCCATCACGTCATTGCTTTGAAACCCTCAAGAAGCCCCAGGCCTGAAAGGAGTTGAAACATTACAACCAAATTCTCAGTTACAGGTCACTATAGAACAAATACGGTATTTGCTAGAGTACAATGTGACTTTAAATATAATGCAACCCCCCACTTTTTGTAATTAAAAATCAGTTATATACAACAAGTTATCATTTTTTTCAACTCTTACTTCAATACTAACCTTAAATTTTGACCCCAATTTTTTTTATAAAATTTCTTGCTTTGTACACAAGTACTTACAGAATATAAGAAATAAAAAAGTGTGTGTGTGTGTGCGTTTGCACATGAAATTCTGTGTGGTAATGAATGATTACCTCAAGTAAAGATACAGCTAATAAAAGAAATTTCCAATTAAGTTAATAATATCAGCACATCATAAGAGAAGTTAGACAACAAATTAGAAATGAATAATTATATCTTACCATGCAATTATATATGTGTGTGTGTGTATATAGTCTATAAGGCTTTACAGCATTAAAAACTAAACACTAAAAACCTTTTTCAATAGATTTTTTTCTTGTCATTTCAGTCACCTATTTCCCAATATCTGTCAATGCAATTTTAGTAATTTTCCTTAGTGTTTTTTTCCTCTCGTTTCCCCTATATTTTGATATTATGGTACAATGCATAAATTGCCTCCTATTAAAAATCAGTTGTTTACAGTGAAACAGTTTTGGGGATTTTAAAAAATGAAACAGCTATATTTACAAGGCACCCTACCAGTGTTGATCAAACATCTCCCTTTGTTATTATTAGGTAGTTTATGCCATACATGTAGTTAATCATTTTATAAGATTTTGTGTACATTATATATTGATATTATTTATACTATATATCATAAATTTTTTGAAACAGGGCTTACTTACATAGCTTAACCTAAAAACGTTTTCCACAATGACAGATCAGTAAATACACACACACACATATATATATATATATATATATATATATATATATATATATATATATATATAGACACAAGTCTATTCAATGTAGAATGCACAAGATGCATATTGAAAACAATGAGTCGACTCACCGTAGCCGTGCCATCAGCTCTTTTTCTTCCATCAACAAATTCAACAGAAGTTTCGATGCATAATTGTAAGCTCTTTCGATTTGATCGAAATAACCTTTTTCATTCAAAGTATACATCACCTTTTCAGCATACGGGCATTTCACATCACGACCTGACAAAAGAGAGAAAATCAAGTACTGTCACTTTCTTTCAAAAAAAAAAAAAAAAAAAAAATCATCACAAGAAACATACTTCCAAGGTTTTTTTCCATTCTATAATCTCCAAAGACAAAGCAAAGAGTCTTGGTGCACGCACTAAAATCCAAGGCACTAACATATGATTATATTAAAGATGCTAACCAAAAGATAAACTTTTCATTCAAGATACTCAACTCTATAAAAGATTCATTACAAGTTAGTAATGAATAATTATATTTTATCAAACAAAAATACATTGATTTTCAATAATATAGTACTCGACCATTCATTCAACTACCAGAAAACCAACAATTTTTCTAATCTAGCAGGCTTCGTAGTAGTTTGCCACTCATCGTTTTAATTGGGGGGGGGCATGGTTGAATTGGCTTCAGATGAAAATTAGTGGATTAATGTTGATTAAACAGACCATTTTCGAAGTAGATTAAATTCATATTGTAAACAATTGCTTTTCTTTGTTTATTTCTCATCATATATTTTTTTCCAATATTTCAAGATTTTCTAAGCAGATTAATAAAGATTGAACAGATCCAGTTTTAGAATGTATTTATTTGTATCTATTAAATACTATTTTGTTATTCATTTTTCATAGTTTATTTGATATATATCAACTCTTAAATTCATCCTCAGGAATTCTAATCGTAATTCTCTGGGAGTAACTTCTGATTAAAGTTACTTCCCTTACACATTTTGGTAATTTTCAAAGTTACTTCATTGGTGGATTCTTTCAAGTTAATTCACAAAAGAGTTTTTTTTTGTTTTTTTTATCTTATTCACTCACTGCAACTCATCAAAAACCAATAACTGTTCAAAACAAACCTTGGCAGTTGGTCATCTAGTCATAATACCAGCGCTTTAGATGCAATATAATACTTTCACAGTTTTATCAAAATTACATGTCTGTCAAACTTATTAGCATACAAGATATTTTTTTCAAACTGTTTCAATTTTTTTCTTCCTCTCCAACCAATATGGAAAAAAAAATTTTTATTGACTAATTGGCATAGAAAATGCAACCTAGAGATATACTAACCACACTGACGCACAACGTTGAGGTATTTGCCTGTCTTAAGGACTTTCTGAGAAACTTCAGCCAAAAACACAGGTGTTCGGTCCTTTCTGTTCACATAATGCTGCTCCCAATAGATAATAAAGTCAAGGCAAGTAGCAACAAGAAAAAGCAAAAAAAAACACATACAGAGAAAAAAGGAAAACACTTCAAAACGTACTCGAGACACTGGAACACTTTGAAACATACTCGAGACACTGGAACACTTTGAAACATACTCGAGACACTGGAACACTTTGAAACATACTCGAGACACTGGAACACTTTGAAACATACTCGAGACACTGGAACACTTCGAAACATACTCGAGACACTGGAACACTTCGAAACATACTCGAGACACTGGAACACTTCGAAACATACTCGAGACACTGGAACACTTCGAAACGTACTCGAGACACTGGAACACTTCGAAACGTACTCGAGACACTGGAACACTTCGAAACGTACTCGAGACACTGGAACACTTCGAAACGTACTCGAGACACTGGAACACTTCGAAACGTACACGAGACACTGGAACACTTCGAAACGTACACGAGACACTGGAACACTTCGAAACGTACACGAGACACTGGAACACTTCGAAACGTACACGAGACACTGGAACACTTCAAAACGTACACGAGACACTGGAACACTTCGAAACGTACACGAGACACTGGAACACTTCGAAACGTACAAGAGACATTGGGAAATGCAACAAAAAGGTCACTGAATTGGTTTTCAAATTTATGGATTGAATTCAATACATAGGATTAATGTAATTTTCATTCCTCCAATGCCCTGTGAGCTTCCATTCCAAAAGCAAAACTGAGGTGCTACACCCCCTGAAAAGGTGGCTAGCCTCTACAGCCAGCTATGGTGTCTGCCTAGAATTAGGAAAAACTCCAACTTAAAAAAAAAACAAACAACCTCAGTACCTTGCTCCCAACTTGACAAATTTATCAGAGGCCAAAATTTCAAAAAGGATATTCATCCAACTTTTCCTTGTTAATGTCTTCATTTTCAACAACAAAAAACTGCAAAACAGAAAGACTTCTTTTTTTAGATGTTAACACATTTATTTCCACAATCATCAATAAAAACAACAAAGAAATTCTATCTAAAATAGAAGACGTGGGTAATTCAAGAGAAACAAAACTATAATGCATCATCTGCAGTTCCTTAAGCTATTTTCTTAGAATAACTTTCTTTTTATCCACCTCATTAAATAAATGCCTTTGAAGTATTAATCAAGTTTATTTTTTCCAAGGATAATGCTTTCACCATAAGTCTGAGTCATGATCATCTCCCTTGATATGGCAAAGATCAATGGCAGTCATAATAAAAACTAAGTGGCACTCTATGGGGCATGAGGGAGCATGCCATTGAAAACAAAGGAGCATACGTACATCCCTCTTGTCCTATCTGTTTTCATATGACAGTATTTTACACGCCATGCCTGCAGATCCTCTTGGGGTCAAATAGTTTCAGTATTCGAGGAATGATACCATCCGCCAGTGAAGCAAGCAGGTCTAGACTTCAACACTGATTGTAGATCAAAAGTTTAACTGGTTTGGACGCCTATCAAGGAAGGACACAGGCTATCTTGCAAAGGGCATCTTCAACCAGGACCCGAAAGTGCTTGGACAAAATCACCCAAAAAGCTGAACACCATCAACTGGGCCATATCTACCCACTGACCCTCACTCTGGATTCGTGCTAACAATTTATCTAAAGAGTTATAATGTTAGAGGCAAAGAAAAAAAAATAGACATTGCAAATCATCAGATTGAGTCTTAATACAAATAAATTTGAGGGTGAAGCCCAAGGGAAATAAATAGATGAGGGAGTGAAGACAGATTAATCAAAATTTTTCTTCTTAATGAAAATTATCTGGTTTAATTGGCATCTTGAAGGGAGTTATGAAAGCCTGAATTCATTTCCTCATCAACACACCTCATCATCACATTAATTCTTAGCCAGGCAGAATTTTTAAAGGCCAAAAAAAAAAAAAAAGAAAGAAAAGATTAATATGAAATATGGTCTCAGCATTTACACGTACCTTACTGAGATGTTTTGTAGTTGGCTTAGCGACAGGTAGACCCTGTTGACTATATATACAGTCAGCATTTTTGCTACTTTTTTTTTTTTTAACTATACAACACCTAAATTACCACTGGTCCATTGGCTCGTCTACTGTTATCTATTGATATGGGAATCTATGATTACACAATTCATTTTATTTGTGATACTTCTTTTTTATTTACCATTTTATGATAAGTATACAGGAGTTCAGATTACAGTCAAACAAACATCACCTTCTGTTGGGATTAAGATAGACCAATGAAAAAAAAAGTATCCTTCAAGCCTGTAAGAAGCAAAGTAAATTTTCAAGGCCTATTCTAAGAAAAAAGAAGCCTACTTGATGCCTGGAATTAAGTAAATTACACATACTTATATATTCCATCCTAAATTCTTCTTCTCAGTCAAGATTTCTTTTTTTTAATCAGAAATTAAATATAAAATATTGTAAACTTCTCTCTATATCTTTATTTTAACCCTTAAATTAATGTGAAATTTAAATGATAATATAAAAAATAAAGTCAAATGATCATACGTAAAAAAGTTATACTAATAATTAAAACAAATTTTGTCTCCATCACGGGGTTTTCAGTCAATTACAAGCAATATCAAGCGGTTCATGAAATTAAGAGTCGATCAATCAAAGCCAGGAGAGTAATATTCTTGACCCTCAGAAACTTATTTTAAATTCCAATTTGTAAAGAAAATCAAATATTCTATTGTCCCCCAAAAGTCTTACCTCTTCATAAGGGTCAGAAATGATCCCCTTATAGATCCACAATTCTAGGATTTCAAAATATGGGGCACATGCCTACAGAATGGAAAAAGAAAAAATCATTCATTCCATGTGGATCAAAACATAAACAACAATAACAAAACAATTGTATTTCATTGAAGACGGACAGAAATAGATACATAAAAGAGGAAATGTGGACAGGACATCAAAGATGACAGAACTCAAATATAGGGATCACTTTAACATCCCCTCCCCAAGACTGGTTTACAGGGGAAAGGGGAGGTCAAACTGACAAAACTTGGAGGGGAGGGGTGTTCGAGTGATCCGGGAAGAGTACTTGAAGTGATCAATTATTTTCCACTAGAGCTAAAGGTATTGTGAATAATAAGTAAAACTCATAGATAAATTGAGGTGGATGAACTGAAAAGAAGAATAGTGCCATATAAATAAGTTAATTAAGAAGAGATCCATTTGAACATTAATGATGAGATAAATTGAAATGAAAAATTCACCTTTGGTAGATTCCTAGTTACAATGTGTAAAAGGGGATAACTTTTGTTAGCCTTAAATTGAATCATGGGTAATCTCCCCCAAAATGTTGAGTTACACACAGAAACTAATTATCAACCTTCATCTTCTTTTTACATAGCCACACAACCACATTGAATAAATTAATTGGTTAGAAGGTTGTCTAATGTGACAGACAGAAAGGAGCTTGAATGAGCACAAGTGCATAGACCGCATAACAATGGTCCAGGGGGCAATAGTCTGTGAAAGGGGCTATTATTTGGTGTGAGAGTTGTCCTGATACCATAACAAAGAACAACAGCTGAAAACTCAAATCCTCAAAAATTATTATTTTATTTGAATCTTTCATAATGCAGAGAGAAAAATCATCGATTCTTAAAGAGATCTTGACAAAACAAAAAAAGAAAGTTCAATCAGACATCCACTATAAAGTTGAAATGGCATCGACCGATCATGTAAGCCTGACTGGAAGATTGTTTCAGGTAAGTAGCATCATATCAAGAAACACTTTTCTACCAATTTTCAAGTGAAACTGACTTGAAACAGCTGAGAAATGCACGGAGTCTCTTATAGAGAGAGGAGGAGGGGATACCTCAATGGGAAAAAAAAATTTAATTAAATTTTCAAAAATTTTCAAATTGTATCCAACTCACCGATTGGATCAAGAAAAGACAGAGTTCTTGACTTTTTGTATCCCTGCAAAATCAGAAAAGAGAAAATATGTCAACGAGTCTGGTTAGTCACTCAATAAAAGCAGTCATAGTGTCTATTGGACAGCATACCATGAACGGGGTGATCAATTGAAAATTGGAAATAATAGGAATGATTACAGAATTAACTATTTCCCTTACCTTTAGTTGAATTACTAAATAGTCTGAAACATCAAAAAACAAGCATGAAAGCTACTCAATACACACTATATACCAATTTAGCATAAATTTACATAGCAAATCCACCCCATTTTTTTTCCAAGACAATGTTGAAATTTTCAGCTCACTAGCTCCATTGGCATGGCCTGTATCATGACACATACATACATACATACATACATACATACACAGCTAGCCAGCATCATTTAAAAACTGAAGAAACACAGGTTGGCAGTTTTGGTTGATGGTTTTTTTATAATATATCACTAATTATCTGTCTGAAACATACTTAATAGGAATAATTACTTGGCATTTTTTGCAAAAATTTGCTACAAGTTACGAATAAAACTTCAAACTGCGAGACCATGAAGTTGATCTGGTTGTGAAGTTCTGAGGCAACTCCTACCAGTATTGGAAATTCCAGAAAATATTTCTCTTAAAAAAAAAAAAATTAAAAAAATAAAGAGTACAGTGGACAAATAAACAAGAAATGTCTAACAGGTCTGGATAGTCACTCAATAGAAAGTCACAAGACCAACATCTTTTGTCAGCATTCCATGTTGAGGAGGATCAATTTTAAAATTCGAAAAAAGGGGTGATCAATGGATTATTTCTAACACCTTTTGATGAATCACAAGAAAATCCAATATTTTGAAAAATAAGCATGGATGTTGCCAGACACAAATTAAAAGACCAATTTAGCTAACACTTACATTGTAAATTGAACCCCCTACCCCTAAGGAATAAATGTTCAAATTTTCAGCCTCCTAGCTCCACTGGTATGGCCTATATGGGTGATATATACATAGCTTGGCTAGTCAACCAACCAGGATCACTTAAAAACTGAAGAAACCTATGCTGACAGTTTTTAATAAGTGTCTTATTACTGCGTATATAGTCAATTACTTACCCAGCAAATCCAGATGTCATTTCATGTAGAAGAGTTAGAACTGCATCCCCAACACATTTGCCCTGGAGGTGGGGAAAAAAACGATCTCATTAAAAGGCATTGACACTTAGTTATTTTCACTCATGCTAAATCAAGAACAAAGAGAAAAGGGGCACAGCAAACACAGTAACAAAAGGGTAGCTGATTCTGGTAAAGCTAGGTAGGCAACATCACTAGAGCTACTACTGACAATGATGTCTCAATTTTGTTTTTCCACCAAATTCTGTTGCCTTTACAGTTTTTAATTCATTAAATAACAGAAAATATGAAGAGTTGTAGAAAATAGAAAAAAAAAAATCGCCTTTGGTATGCATTTTTTAGTTTGCAATAAAAACATATATATTTTTATAATTTATCCATATGTAAATAACCCTGTCATTTTTACAGGTATTATTATGCTATTAATGAAATAATCAGAACAGATGAACCCATGAATAAGAATAAGTTACCTCCCTTGCCCAACTTGATGGAAGAAAACAGAAAATCAAGTTCACTAAATCCTGCATTATGGTATGGTTAGGTTCCTGAAAACCGCAGCTCCAAGTGAAACCAATTTTACAAAAGACAATTATATAAATAACAGATATTCAATTCATAGTAGAGTAAGAATTTTAATACAAGTTTAGGTGGAATCACAAAAATCACTTGATTCGTAATTCTACCAAAAATATTTTATATTTCATTTTTCTTCTCAACGTCATAACAAAACAATGTTGAATGTGATAACATCAATGTGTAGTTGGTGTAAATTTTTCTCTAAATAATTATTTATGCAATCAAAGAATAAATTTTGAATAAATCTTCATGTACAAATGATGTAGCCCTCAAGAAGGTAGTTAAATCGATTGGCTGAAACATTGTGGGAACAACAAAAAGAAGGGGTTCAATTGTCTGAAAAAATCTGGAATTTGACAAAATATCACTGAAAGATGATTGTAAAGGAAAAGTCCAAACATTTTGAAGATTAAGTCAAAAGACCTTGGTTATCATAACATTTGGGTATATCATTGAGGAAATTTTCAGGTATCTAAGGGAGGTATTCTTGAAATTGAATTATATTAAATTATGAATAAGAGTAAGGATTATCCATTAATATGAATTATTGATTTAAATTCTTTAACAAATTATCTAAATTTGTTCCTTCCAATAATTATTAAATTTTGTCCATTTCAATCAGGAAAATTGATTTTTTGTTCACATTTTGTTGATTCCAATAAAATAAATCACCCAAAGTCTTTGAAAAAAACCTTTTATTTTAATTTTCATTACCCCCTTCATACTTGAGAAATAAATGAACTGAAGAGGTTTAAAGTCATTACCAAAAACTTTGATAAAGATATCAGCAACGTAGAGCTTACCTTATTTATAGAGTTAACAATTGAAACTAAAATTTCAAGAGTCTTCATCGTAGGCTGCAGATAAAACCACATTTTCTGAAGGGAAAGTTTCCCCTAAAAACAAAGGAAAAATTGCAAAATTGGAAGAAATGATCAGAATTCGATATGTACAAAATAAAAGTCATATAGTATCTACACACCCCTATTGACAATGGCTCTTGGTTATTTTCATATTTCTGAATGCAGTAATATTTAGTGAATAAGTAAGTGAATGCCAGACCAGCATTCAACAATCATAAGTAAATACTGTAGATCCACGCTGCTTACTAGCAAAGGTGTGAGAAATCTATTGATTGTAAAATATTATACAAGACAGAACTCATGTAAGTCAAATCACAACCATCATGTACAAATCATACAGTATAAAGACAAACATCAACAACCTCAGGGAGTCTCAATCTGGTTATGTTTTCTATTCATTTAAGCACTGCTTGGAGTCTCATTATTTAATAGCCACGCTTCGTACGTAGAGAAGCTTTATTTCAGGAGTAGTCATTCAGCAGAGATATGCTAGATATGACCAGGTTTTAAACAAAATGTCAAAATGATTTGATTTGGAAAAAAAAAAAAAGAAAGAAAAAAAAAGCCGAAATCCAAAGACACTCACCTGTCTGTGTTCATGTTCAAGCTGAGCCACAAGAAGAGTATAATCCTGGAAATAGAAATAAATTCTTTTTCAAGAGAAAAACAAAACAAATAGAAATTGTGTTGGAGAATTAATTAATTTAACTGAAATCTACAATTATATATATGGGGAAGTAACAACAGAAAATGTCTTGATCCAAAATAATTAAATCGATTTTTCCTTAACCATATATATATATATATATATATATATATATATATATATATATATATATATATATATATATATATATATATATATATATATATATAGGGGAGATAACTTTAGAAAATCCCTTGATGCGACCCAAATTTTAATTAATTTTTCCTTAGCCCTAAATTTCCCCTTTCCTGTCCTTAGACAAATATTTCCATCACTTGTAGCTTATAGCCAAAACACCCTTCTATAATATATCATTGAAATACATAGAGAACTTTTGGAGATATAGTGTAGACAAACAAACAGAAAGAAAGACAGACAAGTGCAGACATGTATCTCTACAAAATTCGATGGCAAGAGACAAGAGGAAGAAAGAGACAATGTAAAGCCAATAATTTACCTTGATGAGGGACCTCATGGCTGCTGCTAAAGCATGGTTGACAAGGCCATATTCATATGCAGACTTTTCTGAAATTAAACAGAATGCAAACATAAAAACGCCTTGTAGGATAATGATGAAAATTGCCCATAATACCAAGTGCAAATTATAACTGCACCAGATACAAAACAAAACTGAAATAGGTCTGATTAGTCTCTCAAAATAAAAAAAAATAAAAATGCTACATAATCAATGTCTCTTGGCAGCATGTTGAGGGTGATCAATGAAAAATTGGAAATACAGGTGATCAATGGATAAGTTACTTACTGCTGTCTTTTGTTGGGTAGTGATCATTGAAAATGTCTAAACTTGAAAAGAAAAGAGTGAACACTGCCAGTCACAGACTAAGGGACCAATTCAACTTTCCTAAATAGAACTCCCATTAAAAACCTAGGGATGGAGGGAGTATGGTTCTAGACATAAGGAGTAAATGTTTAAACCATCAGGTCTGTAGCTACATTGGATGCTGCCTGTAAACACAACACATAAATACAGCCAGAACCACATCAAAAATTGATAAAACTTATGCTGATGTTGACAGTTTTTAATATTGAATAACAATAAAAGAACTGTCACGAATCAGTCAAAGTCTTGAGATTATCCCCAGACATTTACACAATCTTTTCCAAATAGACCAGCTGAATTTGCCAATCAAAACATGTGCATTTGTTTACAACCAAATCTAATGATATCAACTGGCTGTAGAAGAATACACACTATTGAATCAGCCCAAGCAACATAGTGGCTTCCTTGTAGAGGCAACATGCTTAGATATCAGCATTTTATTTTGTGATCTTTCATTGACAGAGGATTGAATTTTGATATTATGTCAACCAAGCATAGACTTATGAATGTCCAGGAGAATGTGCAAGCCATTCTTCACTCAGATGACAAGTTTGAAGTGGGGGGAAATTAATGTTTTATCAGAATTATTGCAATGGGATTCCGAGACATAATTGTTATCATTTATTACAAGTCATCTTTGACGTGATAATATTCTATAGCAATTTCATCGCAGTTTGTTTCCATGGAAATGACCATAACTAGATATTCTGGATTTGCCTCTCCCTTATAATCCGAGTATAATCCAATCAAAATATGTACGGTATAGAGGGGTTAACTTGGGCGTCTTGCTAACAAAACTTCTTCTACAAGAGAATCTAATAAATAGCAATTTCAAAAGTTACAATAAAAAAGAAAAAAATCCATTCCAAAATCTTAACAGATGAGTAAAAAATGCTTCATTGTTTGCAATCTTATTTAAATATTGAGAACTCCAAGAATGACAAATGAAATATAGCAAAAAAGACTTGAATTACCTTCAATAAATCTAACAATGGCAGAATAGCTGGAACACAGAGGTAACACCCGAAGAACTAGTTCTGTCAGAGAGGGATCTGAAAAAGGAGAAATAACATAATTTAATACATTTGACATATCTACTCACTAATGCCTTTTATAGATATATCAAGTGTTGCCCATCATTTAGAGATTTTTAACCTGGGGTTTACTGCATATATATATGAATTATAAATTGCATTATATCATATAGAAACTCCCATCATTACACAGCTAAAATATTACTTAATTTAGAAAGCATGAATAGATCGAACAATTAAACAAAATGGGGCTGCAGCAGCGTTAAAACCTGTCACCAATAGGGTAGCTGCTTCAACATAGCGATGATCTTACCATTGAGCTGAATAGTTGCCGGTTATGCAAAGGCCCAAATAACTGCTTTCAACCCTAATTCTCATCTAGTTCATTTTCAGTCTATTCATCTCTATCAATGTGACATTTATGTATAGAGAAATGGACATATCTGGTCCGACAGAACATATCATGAATTGCATTATATTTCATAGTTACAAGTTTCTATATAATAAACGCAATTTATAATTCATTCTGTCAGACCAAATATGTCCATTTCTTTACAATATATATATATATATATATATATATACACACATACACTGTAAATCTTATATAATATGTGATCGCTTATAACATACTTTGAGCATGGACCGCAATTTTCAGAACACTTGATTTAGCTGTCAAAATAAAAGCTTAATACAAAAACAGAAAGATTCCTACTGAATCAGGTTACCTCACCCTACCCCCATCCTTTTCTCTTCATTTCTGGATTTATTACAAGGGTCAGTCTTGAAGCTGAGGAGGGGGGCTGGGCTTGTAAAAATGGACAATTTGTTACAAGGCAGACTAACTTAATAGGTGGTAGAAAATTATGGACCTCAACTTCGGCATTTCAGGAGGTCCAAAGTGTATAAATATCATGTACAGATATAAATTAAATATGTCAAGCATTATTTCCTTTTGCAGAAATGAATACATAAGCAACCAACGTTTTTTTCCCCTCCAAAAAATGCAGTTTTCTTGCATGCATCTCTCTCTTAAACAGAAACGTGTGGAACCAAGGGAGGTAACTATTGAATGGAGTTACCTCCCTTGGACTTCAACATAATTATTAAAACAATCTTCAATTCAACTTTCAAAAGTTCCATTTTTTTTTCATTCTATTCAGAGGAGTTCTACTGATATTTGGGATCAGTTTCGAGCAGTTCATGAAACTAAATGTTAATTCAAGAGTCATAAAAAATGATTTTTGTGATAGTAATTTTTTCACATGAAATAAGTAAGTACTGTATTTCCTAGAATTGTTACATTTTTTCCGAACATAAATCATGAAAATTCATCCAACATTTTAAAGGCCATACATTACATTGCTCAGATGCCAACATGGTTAATTAACTCTAAAAGGATGTTTTTGTGGCCCATCAACAATTGGTCTTTTAAAATAGTTTTAAATATCAAAGGGTGAAAAAAAATTGACTCCATTCAATATCAATTACCAGATATAAAGAGGAGAGATGTAAATTTACTCACCAAGACTTGGGTCAACTGTAAATTCTTTATTTGCGAATTTGTCAGCCAGTGGCTTAGCAAGAATGTATTTGCCTTCGACACCCTAAAGAGAAATAACATCAAATAATTTTAGTCAGACATCTTACATTATAATATTACACACAGCTCGACAAAGATATCAATGGCCATGTATTAATGCAATTTTCAAACTATCTACTCACCTACTGTGTGGTAGAAGGTTTCCTCATCTTTCAAAGAATACATTACTACTCATAGATCCATTAATGATCCTATTCACATGGAGAAACTATTTCTGCTATTCAATGATTATAAATACCTTGTATGCTGGACTATAAACACAAAATGTTTACAAGTGCATTCAGTGGACTACTGCTCACTGCAACACCCATAACTCTAAATATCAAGCATCAATAGACAGCTTCCTAGACATAATACCAGCACATTGGATGCAGTGTAATATTAGTATACTTTTTTTTTTTCTTTTTTTTTTTCTAACTAAAATGACTAACTGTTATACTGGATTATGCAGACACTAATTCAAAATCAGTATTTAGCTACCGATAACTGCATATTGTTTTTTGAACATACAGAGTCAGAAACATGCAGGAGAGATTTATTTTCCAAAAATGAAAGATTTTGCTACTCACCTGTGAAAAAAAAGAAGGTACAAAGGTAATTACTCACCTCTAAAAGGTACAAAAGGTCTTCTAAAATGAATCTTTGCTGATCAACAACAGACAACGATCCAAGCAAATGTAATGACTGGAGATTTAAAAAAAAAAGGAAAAGAAAAAAGAAAAAGGTTTAGTTTGTCACTCAATAGAAAAACACCATGTGACCAGCGTCTTTTAGCTGCATGTTTTATTGGGGGTGATCAATTAATAAGTTATTTCTCTCGCCTTTCGTTGGGCAGTAATCATTAAAAAGTACAAATTTTCAGAAAATAAGATCACAACTGGACACATTTCTACTAGACAGGAGTAAATGTTTTAATTTTCAGCCCTCTACCACCATTAATGCAGCCTGTATGCACAACACATAGCCAGCCTAGCAGGCATTAAATTAATATATGTTATTGAGAAAATAATTTTAGGCTGAATAAGAGAAATAGAGATGAACTTGGAGGGTAGGAGACTTGCATTCAATCAGCAAATTGGATTCAGGAAATTAAATGAAATTCATCTATCCTATCTTCAGTAGATTTGAAATTGCCAAAATTGACCTTTCCAGAAAATACCAATAATGACCTAACCTAAAATACATCACCAGAGGTCAGCTATCCGAAGTTCATTCTGAAGATTAAGACAGATTTGCAGCCCATTGGGTGCAGTTGTTTCTATTAGAATTGGTTCCATGACTTCGGTCTTTTCCCTAATTGATTTCTGGATGAGATTAAAGAGAACATGAAGATGCAGCTGATGGCAATCCAGAAAGAGGACTTTGTTGACTGTTTAGAAGAGAAGAAGACATACTTGAATAAGTATGTGAGGTCCCACGAGGGGGGACAAAAACATGATTACCCTAGATTGGCTAGTTTTTTGTTGATATTAAACGGCTGAATACTTTCTCGACAAACTTTGTATATTGTGTTAAAATTAAGCTTTTTTTTCTCTTTATGACAACTTGAAGGGAGAATCTGAAATTGTTGAATAAACCTGGTTTTCTTACTTTGTCTGTAGATCCTTCAGTGTCCTCCACAAAATCTGCAGATAAACCGGGTCTCTTGAACAACCAATCAGGCTGGTTAGGGACAACCACTGCAAAAGAGAAAGGTCAACCCTAACAATGAAAAGATCAAACTAGGCTGGTTGTCAAAGTATTCAAGATTACTTTCTACTGTTTCAAACTTGTGTAGCTCATGTAATTACTCATCTAATTAAAATCTATAATGAATTCATGGTAATTTTATGCAATATCAAATTTAAACTTGTTCACCAATGCCGTAAAAATGACAGCCTATATGTATGGAATATATGGAAACAGGTTGCATTTTATATTCATGGATAATACGAATTTGCATTTTTCAGCATTTTTACTACGTCATCAGAACATAAAATTCCATTTTACCACGTCATTATATGGTAATCTACCTAATGATAATACGGATGCATTACATCCCATAGCATGAAAGAGAACAAATAAATACACATGAAATATCATCATAGATAGATTGTAAAGTAAATAGTTCAGAGAAATCATCTAAATCTAAACGTCATACAAAAAAAAAAAAAAAATGTATGAAGCCCATCTTAAGCAAAGAAAGTCTTGTGAACTCTCAAGGTAGAATCATGGGTAACATACTGACTGTGCAGGCTACTAATAAGAAGTTCAATCCTCACTAGGTGCTCAAGAAATGTTCATAATGGTAGACAATACTTCTTCTGAATAAAAATAACAAATACAAAAATTACTTCTAATACTACTAGTATATATGAAATAACAAATATGGTGCTGAGGGAGATCAAGGAACAATGAAAGGTAGTATTGAGGCTTAGATTTGATCTTCTTCCAAGGTGTAGAGTTCACATAGCTCAGACATTGCAGCCAGTGCATTTAACTACACTCCCCCACAGCCAAAGGGATGCAAGTTTGAATTTCACTCACAGCTCATCTTTATTTCCCAATCCTCACAGTTTACTCATTACCATAGATTTACTACCTAAGCAAAGTTGAGATAAAAAGCAACTAAAAAAATTATGATGAAAGAAAATACTAGTCAAAAAATTTAAAATGATGGTTGACAATACTTTGACTGAATAAAAATAATGAATGAAGATAAGATTGTCCAATTCTCTATAATAAAGGTTTTAGGCAGGTACGAATTCACAAAGGACAAAATTGAATTAAAATAGACATCATAAATACCAGTGTATTAGACGACTTTTCAAGCAACCAATTATTCTCCCTCATGGATTATATTAGTCTGTTTAGACCGGTGAAGGGGAACCTTTTTTAGCAATGCCTATTGAAATTTCAATTTTTTGAATAATCCTCTTGTCAGAATGTCACTTTCATCATAGGAGTTTAATAAAACATAACTGGAATTTTCAAAATACACTTATAAAACTGAGATAGAATGGAATTAAAAATTTTTTTTTTTCATAGTCCATCAAGTGTCACCAAAAAAAACATTATTGGTTTAGACCCTTAGAACTTAAGACTGATGGAAATAATGCTGCCTTATGTTGGAGAGTCGATTTATCAAGCAAATGTTGGACAAAACTTGAAGTAACACCTTAGTTTTGAAGTCAACTTATATGACAGCATAAATGGTAAAGGTAGAAAAAAAGTTAACATTTCATTTTAATTTTATTAATGAACTCAAATGCAGAAATAATTCTATTTTTGAGGAGGTCAAAATAGAATCTTTTGCTTACTTAGCCTTTTCTTCCTGCACGTCTTTGGCTGGAGTTCAGGATAAACTCTGGTCGTTCCTTGAGCTTTTAATAATTCATCTTTCAACTAGAAAGAAAAAATAGTTTTGTTGAATATCAATAATAAAGAATAGTAACAATAACACATGAATATACACTTTGAATAGAGTTTGAAATACAGGAAATTCTCAAATTTTCACAATAATTCAAAACTGAGAACTTTTAACCAATTACCAAAAATCTAGAATGTTCCAAAGGTTTCAATAATTACAAACTCAGATATATCTAAATTACTGCTACATTGATAATTACAAAATTAGATGCATATAAGACAGAAGCCTTTTGATTGTGACATAAAAAAATGTTTTCCATAGTTAAAAGTGAAAAATGCAAGTTTTTTTCCTCAAAATCAATGAGGAAAGTTTTACCTCATTGAGTTCTTTCATCGAGACTTTGCTTCCGGAAGGGGGTAGCTTTGACAACAATGTGTTGTAGGTTTCATTTTGGGCTTGAAGGTTGGAAACATACTGGAATAGATTCTCTTTCAAAGTGGCTGGCGCCTGTTGCCGAAGGAAAAAATACGGATCTGGTTAGACTCTCAATAGAAACCATCCCCAAGCCAAAGTCTATTGGTAGCACATGCAATGTTTGGGGTCATCAATCAGAAAATTGATAAAAGGAGTAATCAATGAATAAGTTACTTATCTTTTGTTGGGCAGTAATCACTAAAAAGTTCCAATTATCTTTAAAAAAAAATTTTCTAATAACTAGTCAGGCCAACTCACTTAAAAACTGAAGAAACTTATCATAACAGTTTCTGACAGGTTGATTTTCTTGGTGAAAAAGTCATTATCTCTAGAGAATAACAATCTTTTTAAAAGATATTCAGATTCTTACACATAAACATAACATCATTTCAATTTCTTTCATCAGGGAAATTGTTCAAATTCTGTAAGAAACACATCTGGTTAGTCACTCATGTTTTTGGCAGCATGTCGTATTTAGGGTAATCAATTAAAAAATTGGAAAGGGGGGTGATCAATGATTAAATTAAATCTCAGGGTTTTTGTTGAACCACTAAAGTCTGAATTTTCAACAAAAAAACAAAACAAACAAACAACAAAAAATAAACATAAACACTGACAAACAAATGAAAATACACTTACATTGTGATTTGAACCTAAGCCCTAAAAACTTATTTGGGGAGAGGGTAAGAAGAAACTGTTTCTTTCTGCACATTATAAGGAGTAAGTATTTAAATTTTCAGCCTCTGTGTATACATAGATAGATACCAAGCCAGGTAGAAAGAAAAAAAAAAATTTTAATTTCAAAAAAAAATTTTTAAAGAAAAAAAAAAAAGGAAGAAACCCAAGTCGACAGTTTGGGTTGATGGTTTTTAAAAACAGGTTTATTTTGTGGGGTGGGGATCACCTTGTTATCTATTTTAATCCAAATCCAAATGACGGAATGTGTAATGATACAATGAAGATAATAAAGAAGACTTACATGCTCATCGCCACAAATTTCCGAAAGTAAATAAACAAAAGCACCAAGTTCTCGAACACTGTAAAAAAAAAAAAAAAAATAAATAAATCATGAGTAGTATAAAATAAAAGGAAAAAGAACCCCACCCAAGGAATATTATACATACAAGACTCAACAGTAGCTAGAAAGACTTCTTCTCTGTGGTCAGTTTGAGATTATGAACCCCACCATATTTGGAATCAAATTTCATAAGGTAAAATACTCTTTGCTCCTGAAAAAAACTATTTCTACATTTTAAACTTTTTGCTGACAGTATACTCCTTGAACATAGGAGTGAACCATAGAAAATTCCTGGATCTGCCCCAAAATTCAAACAATTCTTCCTTAGCCCATGGCCCGCCCTTCTGCAAACAGTCATTTAAATTCCTTGGGAATTTTTTGAGATATTGTGTGGAAAAGAACTAGTGAATACAAAAAAGTAGGGCGGGGAGTATCTCTCAATCAAAAAAGAATTCCTTGCCTGCCCCAAAATTTTATCACTTCTTCCTCATCCAGTGGCCTACCTTGCCTTTATTGAAATTCATTGAAAACTCATGGAGATATTGCATAGAAAGACTGATAGACAGACACAATTGAATGCATATACCTCTTCCAACTTTATCGGCAGAGGTAAACCAACCATTTTCTAAGTTCAGAAATAGGTTGTAATTCACAAGGAACTTATCTAAAAGTTAATTGTCTGCTATGTATTCTCAGGAGACTGGACAGGGAGTCTTTTGAAACTGATAGATACATTGTGCTACTTATTATCTCTGTAGGGACTGACAAGAGAAAAACTTTATCTCTTAGTACTGGAAATGCTTAGATCAGTGATTCCCTAAGGGGGGTAATAGGAGACACATGGGGGCAGCTGGAAGGCAAGGGGATAGCATGGGGGTGTTGGAAGACAAGGGTGATGTTGGGTAAAGGACAAAAAGTATTGATTGATAACTTTTTCCTCCTGTACTTTAGATAATTTTGTACTATTATATTTTTGCTGATGAAATGAATGCTTTAGAAAATTTCATTTTCAGTGCATCATTTGTTAGGGAAAGAGGAGGGGGCAGATGAAATATATTCTCCGAAACGGATCAGTAGTCAAAAAAATTTCAGAAACTGCTTAGTAACAGACAATTTTGTGTTTGTGTTTGCATTAACCCCTTCTTATCTTTCTATTTTAGTGGAAGACGGAATCACATCTCGCAAATTATAATACAGAAGATTAACAATTTTCTTTACAAGCTGGAAATCAGTCCTATCAGGGTGTGTTTCCTGTTAGTCCCCGCAGAAGGCTTAAATGGGGCCTAACGATATTTTATCCGCAAAAAGAAATTATTTACTTAAATGGTTACTTTTATATCACTACAAACTGATTTTCCGGTACATGAAAAAAATTGAAGATACAATTAAAATTTATTACAATCCTACAAAGATTCGAACATGCACACCAGTTTGATAAGCAAGCATTCTATCCATTTGACTAACATCATAATTATGAAAATTTCAGCAAAATTTGATAACATTCTGTTAGCAGCACGCAGAAGCAGCCAACCAGAAGTAGGTCATTGATTACCTGATAAAAAAGCTACGATTCAGCCCTCAACTCTACCTTTTTTCTTTTTTTATTCTTCCGTACCTTAAAATAATGAACCAAAGATATCTATTTTTTGCTTTAAGATTTACGGAATTTGTTGAAAATTTAGTTCAAAACCTGTTCCAGTGAAATAGCTACAGCATAAAACTGTTTTCTTGAGATAAACTGCCATTTTCAGTGAGAATAATTGCTTCACGCGATTTTCCATTATTTTTAATTATTCAGGTTGATTTTTTGCAAAATGGGGATACTAAACAATATAATAAAAGGATTTTAGACAGAACCATTTTGAGGTATCACACCTTTTGATTTATGCAAAGTTCATTAGAGAGACTGAATAATTCAAGACAGTGGGTTTGTTCATATGATCTTTCCCTTTTACTCTCTTACCAACTGAGCCAAACTGACAAGTCTTACATATTTACGAAAATTTATATAACAAATAAACAAGGGCTTACTTCATTGTAATAAATAGATACATTTATACAGAATTTTTTTTCTAATTATATTCTATTTATTATCTACTGTTTCAGGCATCTGCAAGGGTCTTAGAAAGAAATGAGAGGATTCAATGCAATGCTGATAGTATTCATGCCTGAGGTTTGAAGATTTTGTTTTCACTGCAAAAAGTTCAAGAATATCAGAAAGAGAATCGGACAGAAAAAGATTTTCCTCAACTCTTCAATCCATAAACTGCTCAATACTGCTTGTAATTTACAGTGGGGCAAACATATCTTATTAAATTTATCATGTCAGATTGAATAAAAGATAAATCTAAAAATTCACCTAAAGATTAAAGAAGGGTAATAGTAGTTATTCCCCTTGATATTACCATCTAAATAGTTATTCCCCTACATAATACCATTCATACTTTCTAATATGAATTTGAGAGTTGAAAACACAAAAGAAAGAAAAGCAAAAACAAAAAAAAATTAAAAACATACTTCTGACTTTTGAGTTCTTCATATTTCTCCAAGAAAAATAGTTTCTCAGGGGCTTTCTCCGCAACCTTTTTCTTGATTTGTAAAGTTGGTACCTACAGACAGGAAAAAAGAGCTGATATTTATGCTGACAGGATCAGGATTTATCAAAGGTTTTTTTCAGTCACATTCAAATAAACAGAGTTCCTATTATAAGGTAAATTCCATATCAAATTGCACATTATATTATATATTCATTTTATATTTTTCACACGATCACAATGACAACTAAGTTTGCATCTGATGAGAATAAAACAGGAGTTTGAAAACTTATTTTATGGTCCTCCATGATTTACTTGAGTCAAGTTAGAAATGTTCAGCTGTCTGACGATAAACAACCCAAGCTACGCATTCAGGTATCAGAACTATTACCATATTACCTGATGTTAAGCCACAGGGACCCATTGCATTTTTGACTTGCAAAATTGTGATAGAATAAACATGAAATTAAGGTCTTGGCACTCTTACCTACCTTACTAATTTGTGGGAGATTAAGCAATACATAGACCCTCTTGACCATTTTCAGACAACATTTTCTCTTCTTCCCCAACATTACACACAAAGTTAAAAGCTAGTGTACTGGTAATAACCCATGACAAAGCTGCACTGACATCACGCAATGGTTTTTTACCTTAACTGGGATATCTATATCACAGCCAATATTAATATCTGCATTTGGAATAAAAACCACAATTACTACTTGTCTGTTGGCTCGTTTACTGTAGTATACAGATACTGGAATTTATAATTTTTTCTTATTATTTATGATACTTTTGTTGACATACTATTTTATACAAATTAAAATCTACGTAGGTACTTCATTCAGAGGTCATATACAGGAGTTCATATTGCTGTCAATCATAGATTACCTTCTTCTGAGGTAAACATAGGCCTATGAAACAAGTAAACTTTAGCCTGTAGGATAGGGTAAATTTTTTAAACATTTTAGACAAAGAAAAAAAAAAAGTTTTCAACACTGGGAAAAACAGCACCACAAATATTTTGTTACTACCATATAATTAATACAAAAAATATTTACTCACAGATGAAGGTAAACTGGGGTCACTGGAATTTTCCAACATCTCAGCATAGATGTCTGCACCCAGAGCATCTGTGGACCGGATGCTGAAACAATACATAAAAGATATTTATTTATCCAGAGATAAAAATCTAATAAATCAACATCAAATCATTTTTCAAGTAGGTATTCGTACGAATAAATATACAGTGACATTTTTCATAAATGGATTTATGCTAATACAGTTTATATTTTATATATTTTTTAATTACCTTGAGGTCATTTTTTTTCTTTACTTAATATGAAAAATTATTTCCTCCATTATAATTTTTTTTTTAAATGAAAAAACAATTCAACTTCCTGATAAAAATAAAATAAACTGGTCTGGTTAGTCACTCAATAGAAACTGTCACATGACCAACATCTTTTGGCAACATGTCGTGTTGGAGGTGATCAATTAAAAAAATTTGGAAAAAGGGGTGATCAATGGATAAGTAACTTCATGCGCCTGGGCAGTGATCAATGAAAAAAAAACCTAAATTATCTAAAAAAACAAGTGTGAATGCAAATTGAACCCTCAACTAAAAACCTATTTAGGAAGAAGACAAGCAAATGTTAAAATTTTCAGCCCTTAAGCTCCATTGGTAGTCTCTATGCGTCATGCATACATTGCCAGCCAGACCAACTTGAAAAATGATAAAACTTGTAAATTAAGAGCCATATACCAAAGGAGCATTACCCCTTCCTAAGTATAAGTTGCCCAGGTGTGTGTAGATATGAGTGTATGTGTGTGTACATATATATATATATGTTTGTATAGTGGATGTGAAGAGTAGATCATTTCACATCTGCTATACAAACATGTATATAGAATGTTGATGAAAATGACAATTGGAAGGTGAAGAGAAAAACTCAAGAAATAGGAATTTTGAGATGTGACACACATCTCAAAATTCTTTATTATTCCGTGGGCATGTTTCAATGCATTTTGACAGGAGCCAGCCATCTTTTTCAGCAGGGGGCAGCCACTGTTTTGTAAACAACCAAACAACACAGAAATATCCCCATTTCTATCATCAGCATCAAAACATGTGAACAGCACATTTTCTGTGAACCGCTACAAATATTTTCTTTGAAAAAGATGGCTAGCTCCCATCAAAGTGCATCGAAACATGCCCATGGAATAATCAACATCCTATCGGATCACTTCATATCCACAATACAAACATGTATACAGACCCATCGAGTATGCATGCCAGATTTGGTTGGATGAATAAGACTTTTAGTATTATATAGACATAGATGAAAATCAGATCATTATTATTGGGGTGAGAGCAAATGCAGAACTCAAGTTTTTTTATTTTACAAAAGGGGAAACCATGTGAATTCTGTACAGCTTATAGGGGCCTACTGGAAATGTTTTAGGCACTGAGTGAAGTCAAAGAAAATGGTTCAATACAATCAAACATTGTAAGATAACATAATAGATAGTTTTGACCCAATAAACTCAATCAAGATTTTTGTGGCAGGGTGATAAAACTCAGGTAGCGTGAGTGCCATATTTAACCCTTTCTAGACAAACCAGTCAGATCTAGCTGGCTGAACGCGTGTTTATAACCAAATCAAATTATACAAATTGGCCGTAGAGGGGTATATGCTATTAAATCGGCCCAGGCAACGTGGTGGCTTTACATGTAGTGATGATGTGCTTCAAAAAAATAGTGATATGATCAAATTTTGATACCATGACAGCCAGGTATTGATTTATGAATACCCAAGAGAGCTTGAAGGCCATTCCTGACTCCGATGACAAGTTTGAAGAGGGAAGTTATTGTTCCATCAAAATTTCTGTTATATGATTCAAAAATATAATTGTTACAATTTATTACATTTTCATCCTTGATACAGTTACATCTACTATGAATTTTGCATTTTGGGGCAATTTTTCAGTTTCACTGAAACAACCCAACGTATTTATAAGTAAAACTGCCTCTGCCTAAAAACCCAGTCATAATCAAACAAGAATATATATGGTATAGAGGGGTTGAATTGTGTAAATAGCTAGCTAATTGTTTTTGAATATGAATTGCCTTAAAACTGATCAAATTTAGAAACGGATTCAATCTGGAAAGGGTTAAAAAAATTAACAACACATCAAGTCTGTTTTTTAATGTGTCCATTGAGGTAAGCTAGTCAAAAAAAAAAAAAGCTTTGTGGTAAGACTTGCAAAACCAGACAGTCAAGATTTGTACATAAGCAAGTTAGTAGCTAACACCCAATGACTAGTCACAGTAGGCGTAACATTATCCAAATGACAAATATAATGAATGCCATTCAAAGGAGGTGGAGGCTTCACTAACAGGAATTATTTATGGAAATCAATGACAGCAAAAAAATGCATCTCTGTGTTAACAGTAAACAGGAGAGAGATGTAATCATTTTTTTTTTGTACTTTGGAAGCAATATATTCAGGCCTTGACTTCCATCTCTCAAGTGATGAACTTTCAATGACTGGTAAAAAATTTTCCAATGAAAAATAAAAATATGTCTGATTAGTGACTCAATGGAAACTGTCACATGTCTTCGGGCAGCATTCCGTATTGGGGGTGATTAATTAAAAAATTGGAAAAAAGTGGTGATCAATGAATATATCACTTCTCTCACCTTTTGTTAAATCACTAAAAAGTCTGAAGCTTTGAAAAAAAACAAAACAAGAGTGAATACTGCCAGATGTATATTAAGGGACCAATTTAGCATTAACTTGTATTATATATTGACCCCCCACCCAAAAAAAAACTTATTTTGGGGAGGAATTTTCAAAAGACATTTTTTTTCCAAGACATAAGAGGTAAATATTTAGATTTTCAGCCTTCTGGCTCCATTGGTGAGGCACATACACATGAAATATACATAAATAGCCAGTAAGCTAGAATCACTACAAAACTGAAGAAGCCTATGCTGACAGTTTTGGTTGATGGTACCTAATAGAAAATTGGCTTTTGTTTTCTTTCAAAATCCTTCAAAATCAATACAATATTTATTTGCCAGCCTATGAGGTTGGAATGAGGCACAAGGTCAAATTTAGTGTGGAGATCCCCTTGCATACGTATGGGTTGTGCAAAAAATTGTTCTGCTCCCTCGGCCCTTTCCTTGGGGATGCATCAGGCGGTGACTTTAACCTTACCCTTTTATATGCAATGGGAAGGTACAGCTTGGTTGATGCAGCCCACCCCCAGAACCAGACATTGAATCTTTTTTACTTAGAGCCAAAAGGACAAGAGAAGCAGTCAAAATATTAGAGTATGATTTGTATTCTTGTTATGTATTTTTATTGTAGCCACCCACAGGTGCCAATAAACGACAAGTGTTGAGGGAAGCAATTACAATTGTGAAAGACTTAGAGAAAGAGGCAAAAGGCCAAAAGTATAAATAAAAATACATAAATAAAAAAAAAACTACTCACTCAAGCAACTCAATGAGTTTGTTGACATTGTGGTGAAGTCTGTACTCTGTCATGATGACTACTGTGGATGTGGCGTAGGGCCACCGTTACTGAAAATAAAATAGAAAAGGAAAATAAGTTTGCAATCAGATAAGAAAGATAGGTTTCAATTGAAAAGATAGGTTGAAGCTGATCATGACATCATTTCTCTTTACAAGAACACAGGACAAATAAACAATGAATTCTTTCAAACCACAACATTGAGAGGAAAACATGCATCAGACACGTTCTTAACCTCCTAAATATCAAATAGTGAAAGAAAGATTGTCTCAGTGTACTGGAATTTTCATCTTTTAGGAATTTGAAACTTGAATGTGTAGAAGCAGTTAAAAGGTCCAAATTCCTCCTCAAGTGGATTAAAATAAGATCATCTGCTATTTCAACACATACAAGGGAATTCAAAAAGTAATTCAGTAGGAGTAACTCCTGATTGAAGTTACCTCCCATGCACTTTTTGATAATCTAATTCTTATTCAATTCAATTCACAAAAGAATTTCACAGCAGTTACAAGCGGTCTATGAATCTAAGAGTTAATATAAACTAGAAAAAACCAAAGAGCACATACATCTGTCAACACTAAAAACTGAATGAAAATCAGTTCATAGATTTAGCTACATCACAGGGAAGGTATCTCTAGAGATTCCTGGATCCACTCAAAAACTCGCCCTCACCCCACCTTTCCACTTAATATTAACAGAATTCATTGAGAAATTTTGTAGATATTGTGTATGATGTCGCATAAATCCTCAGTTAAAAGTCAGATAAAACTTTCCTGCATAGGAGTAGGAAAGATGAATAAGAAATTCCTGGATCCATCCCAAAATTCAATCACTTTTCCTGTATCCTGTAAAATTGCCAATCTCTTCCTCAAAATTTAATTGAAAACTTTTGGAGATATTGTGTAATGTGAATATATAATTACGATGCAAGAGAGGAAGAAAATTCTTGGATCCACCTCAGAATTTAATCACTTCTTCTGGAGCATTTTCCCCCATCCTTCCACAAAATTTCATTGAGAACTTTTGGAGACATTGTATGGACAGTCAGATAGATTGGTAGACATAAGTGAATACGGATATCTTTTCCAACTTTAGAGGCAAATTGAAAAAAATTTTCTTTCAAACTATAAGATAACAGCAATATCCAAAGTTAATAGGTCTGCCTTGTGGCCGATATACTATATCTATATATTCTATTACTGCCGGTGTTCAATGTTCAAGACAAAGTCGGGATTTTAAATGCTGTCTTTCCAGGCATACAAGCTCTCCCCCACGTAGAAAATTGGCATACAAAATATTACCACCCAGTTCTTTCTATGCGGTCTTGTGCCATACTTAACTAAGCTTGATAAATATAAATATCCAAGTCAACAGATGTGCTTCTATATGCAATAATAGGGTGCTGGTTAATGGTTAACAAGTCATTTCTCTAAGCCATTGCTCGTAAATTCAATCTTTACAGGCTGCTCTACTACCTTGCATCAAATAAAGCATAGAAAATATCTACAGTAGTAATAGTAGTACTAGTCATGTCCTCATAATTAGAACATTTTCTTTCAAGTACTTTTGAATCATAAGGCTGCAACCACACCATGACAATCACTGGGCTTCCTGAAGCAAGTAGGCTTTATGGGGTGGGGTTGATAGCCCTACACCCAATCCTTCTCCTTTACCAGAGCCATATCTATTACTGAGCATTAATTGAAGCAATCAGCATAAGAAATACTTTAGAATTAGAAGTAATATTTTCTTGGATTTCTATTACATGAATCATCGTTAACCATCCTTAATTTTTGACAAGTATTTGTTGCATCTGAATACTTTGGAATGAATAGCCAGAAAATTACAGAGATTGTTCAATGTTCCTGACAACAACAACCGCACAAAAAAATTTGAGACCACTCACTCAGTGCATACTTCTGCTAAGTGGTGCCAACAACATAATCATTAAAAAATGAATGAAAATCCGTTCATATAAAGCAACAGTACAGCGGGGTTAATTACAAAAAAAAAATTCCTGGTTCTACCCCAAAATCTACTAAATTCTTCCTTAGCCAGTTTTTTTTTAACTAAAAATGATTAGATCAGAAGTTCTGTCCCCTGCAGAAAAAATGCTGAGACTATCATTAGCTATGAGTGCCTGTTGGTAGGTTCACTGTATCCTGCCTCTTAATTGAAAAAGATAGATTGGTTAGATCTTCTAAGCGAAAAATTAGATAAATATAAATAAAATCGGGTATCTCAAATCGGGTAAACAACTAATCGCCACTCTCTATTTCAACCATTTTCTGTCTGTCTGTCTGTCTGTCTGTTACACTTTCAAGATTTTGTACTTATAAATGTACACATCATCATCTACCTTTTAGTGTCAGTCATTAGACATAGACCTTCCTCAAAATTCACCAAACCCCTCTATTATGGGCACTGCAGAGCCAATACTTTCTGAACTTGTCTAGTTTGTCTCGCTGTCTTGTATTATGTTGGCCAGGGCTTCACATGTGATTTCTGAGGATCCCTGTTATAAGTTGTGGTGTCCGGTGGTTTTCTGACATTCTTGCAACATGTCCAGCCAATTGCCATTTTAGTCTTCAAATGAATTCTATGATACCTCAGACTCCTGTTTTCTCCTGTATTCTCGACATGACATGGAGAGATCACAAGGCAGCACAATGTACACAAAGTTTTTGATAAAAACTAAGCCTTTGCTAACCCTTTAGAGACTAAACCAGAATATTTTTCAACTGATAATTTTGCTTACATATAAAAATTGCCTTTCAGGAATTCTTTCAGGAGCATTAAAGATCAAACAAATATAAAACAATTTTGATAAGAGAAGAAAATGTATTTCGATCTTGGCAATATAGGTCACTTTCATTTGACAGTTCTATTCAAATATTTGCCATTTTTCATCAAATTATTTTTTACAGAGTAAATAAATTTTTATCCATGGGAAGGGTGGGGTCAATTTGATAGACTGAATGTGTAGATTAATACCATATGGACACCAATGTCAAGGAGAGCCAAGAATAATGGCAATTAGGAGCTTCCATAACCAAAGTTCATAATGAAGTGGCAGTTCAAGTCCCCCATCCAGCACTACACACTGAACAGGGATTGGCTGGCCTTTTCATTAAACAGTGCATTTTTTTTACAGGGTGTTGTGAGCTCAATAGTTCAATTAAGAGCATCAAATGGCTCCAGTTGAGAAGGCAAGAATTATATACATACACACACACACATATATATATATATATATATATATATATATATATATATGGTAATCTTTGGTTTGACAGGTCTAAAATATACCAGCATAAGACTGGCTTTAAAAATGGCTAGATTTTCATTTCCAGATAACTGTATAAATTATATGAATATTCTGTCAATGCTCCCTAACTCAAAGTATACAACATATTGATCAGATATTAATGCAACAATGAAAATAAAAGCCATTAATTTGTTTTTTTCACTTTATTCCATGGTAATGAATATAAAACATTTTTTAGCCATACTATTATCTAGAAATTGAAATTTTTATGCTACCATATTTTTTATACTCTTAGTTATAAAGTATTCTGGAGAAGAAAAATTTATCCAATTTTATCCACGCTAACATATTTTGAACCAGTCAAACCAAAGATTACCAAATATATAAACAGGTGTCCTCCTACTTAAAAATAGAGTGTATGGTATGTTAGGCTGAGTCTTGGGAGGTACAGAAGACTGGGAAGTAGGAAGAAGAGAAGGATGGTGCACGCTACATTAAAAAAAAACAAAAAAAAACGGACTAAATTTTTGCTTTTCACTAAAGGGAAAGAGGCATATTGTAAACTTGCGAAAAGTAAGAGTGCACCTGAATAATCCATGCCTGTCTTTCATCCACACAATATCTCCTAAGTTTTCAATGAATTTCTATTTAAAAAAATGATAAAATAAGATAAACTGCCGTAATAAATGTCAGCTTTATAAGATCAGAAGTTTTCCAACAGTGATTAGAATAAAAGTTACAATGTAGCGTTACCCTGAATTCCCCCACCCCAAAAAAACAAAGGAAAAGAAATCACAACTTTCGTTTCTGGGAAGTAATGGAAGATTTTTTTAAATAAAATAATTGCATTCTAATTCATTAGTAATGACATGAGTAATATTTCAATTTGATTTATACTGTTCAAATAATCTTATTTGTACTTTTGTGATTTGTTTTACCAACATATTTCACAAAAGTCATTTAGTTTGTTATCTAATTCATATGGTATTCTTATATTGTTTCACAGGGAATGTCATTTCGATGTGTTTTAATTTCGATGTTTGTTACAATAACGTTTTCGGGGACCCAAATTTGATCCGTCCTAAAGATCAATTATTCAGCCTTCACTGGTTGTCATTTAATAAATAACACAATCCTGGTTTTGATTTTTAAAAATTAAATTTAGTGGTACTATTCCTTGATAATATTTTTCTTGAAGCAAAGAGATAATGCATAGTTATTTGGAGCTTTTGAGTAGCAATGTTCACTGACTTTTGACAGCAAAACTATGCATCAGTAAAAACACGCAAAAATGTAATAAATGTCAATTTTATTGTAATAATCTTTGTATTATTAGTAAGGAGAAAGACTGCAGAAAATCTCACATCAATATTATTCAAGTTAATATAAACCCAGAAAACATGTGTTTGAAAGGTTGTTAATTTACATTTACACTATGAACTCACTGGTGTGATTTACTGTAATATGAATTATTAGATATTATCTTAATAGTCAACTTGAACTTTAATAAAACGTTATTTCACTACAAATGACTTGAATATTTCTCATTTTATATAAAAATTTTCTTATGACTTTTTCACACCCAGAAATCAAAACTGTGACTTCTCTTCATATCAATTTTTTTCTTTAGTGCAGTGAGTAAAGATACTAAGTGACTTTGGTTCGATGACTTTTCTTCCAGTGACTTTCATCATTCAAAGCGGGTCAGTCGAATTTCGAAACAGAATTCACCCGAAGCAAAAGAAAACCCACTATACAACATAGAAAAAAAAAGAAAAAAAAAGAAAAAAAAAAGAAAGAAAAAAGCCTTTTTTTTCGAGTGGTTTAGACCTTGTGATACTTCATAGAGGTGTGTGTTTATTGATCTAGCTTTTTACCTGAACAGACTTGCACATGTTTGAGAGTTGTGAGAGTAAGAGAATGAAGGTGATGGAAGACAGGGTGGGTTACACAAAAAAGAGAAAGAGATAGAGAGAGAGAGAGAAAATATTATGGAAGAGAGACGATTGATTTTGTCCTTCTTCTGTTCATTTAGGCCAACTTCATTTACTTCATCGTACTTGAAACTTTGGACAACCCACCGAGATCGTGTAATTAAAAAATACAAGATATATTTAGATATTAAGTGAAGTATATTTTGTAACACATTTCACTGGATTTATCTCATAAATTATTAATTACAAACAAAAAAATGAAGATAAATAAGAACACAAAATTGATAAAAATCACATACTGTGTTATATCTTTTTCGTGGTCGGTTTCATAACGAAAACGTCAACATCAGGGAGATGAGTTGGAGGGTAATGAGTAAATAAATAATCTCCAAATAATTACGTATTTTCCAACCACTTATTTTTTCAGTTCCGATCTGATGAATTCCGAAGACAAAAATGACTTTACAATCTTTTTCATGGATGTTAAAAAAAAGAAAAGTCTATGTTGAGAAAAAAATCAGGTTGATAATGACAAGAGCAGAATTATCGTTATTTCAAACATAATGGATTTTTTTCAATTCAAATTAAAACATATGATCACTCCATCAATATAAAAATTATAAACTTTTAAATCTCGCATTACAGTTAGATACATTTTGTACAAGCTGACGCAACTAATTTAGATTCTTATGTGCTTCCATAAACAACACAAATTCAACTAAAATCCGTCGTTTATATCAGCAGATCTTCATTAACAATACGTTAACAAGAGAAAAAGATACAACTCGCTTGTTCTCCTTTCAACATTCTTTTTTCGCAAAGGAATCTTCTATCTGACCGTTTTGTTTCTTTTTATTGACATTTGCGTAGATTAACAATAAATAACCGAAGTATTTTTCTGAGAGCGCATTATGACTTAAAATCATTAGCTTACCTCGATCGCTTCAAGTGAAAAGATTGAAATGTTGAAAGAATTCCTTGTTAAATGAAAAAAATGTTCTTCTTTCCGGGGGAAAAAGTTTGTATACAAAAAAAAGACGTAAGGTTTTTTCACGTTCCCCCTTCGCGCCTTAATGCAACCATGTTTGGTCACGTGGTAATGGCGGTGTAATTCCGTTTCTTGGTAGATTTTCATGAACATATGACATGTGCAAAACATCGAAATAACACATGATTTTTCAGTATGTACTTTTCAATATATTTTCAATATGTATTTTTCAAAATGTTTTCAAGTATATTTAGTGTATGATACATTTAATATTCATTATTCTTTTTCTATCTTATTTAGGAATTTTGTATATGAGGAACTTTTTTTCAATTGATACCGAAAGCTTGGTTGTCACTGTAAACAACATGGAGAGAAAACCTGTTGGTTGTAAAGTTTGAGATTTGATTATAACTTTTAAGTTGAGTCTCGGTTGGTGAGATTTGTAGGTATGTCTATCTGTCAAGGTTTGAACTAGCTAACAATTTGTGAAATACTTGGGAAAGAGAGAGATTAGCCAACTTTTAATTTTAATTGTTTGCTCTGTAACTGTGATGATCACCGATCATCACGTCTGCTATTTTTTTAAATGATCCTCCTGATTTTTTTTATTACGTCCGATCTGGTGTCTGTCAATTTGTATTCATTTTACGTTTTACATAATTTACGATATATTTTCTCTTGAAAACGTTTTCACGTTGAGGTTAATGAACTTGATTCTGATGAGACTTTTTCTTGGAATTCGAAAAAAAAGTTTTTATTTATGCCATCCATGTCACGATTTATATGCAACAAAAACGGTTCAAAGATGGTTTAAAATTACATTTGCAACGACAGAAAACTATTCTTTTACATCTGAAAGTCTGCATTTTGGAAAATTAATCGTTATAAAAATCTCCAAAAATCCTGTTAGAAATTGAAAGACTAATTAATCGAAGTCAACCCAACATTGTGGAAGCTAAGTAAAACACAGTCAACAATAGCAATGTTTAAATAGTATTCATTGTACGAAAGAAATCAATTTAGCCTTGAGCAGTTGCAAAGAAAAAAGCCACAGCATAGTTCTCCATCCCTTTTTTTTAATTGGTCATTTTAATTTGTTGCACGTTCTCATTAACATCATAACACGTATTGGCGCTACATTTTACCCCCAGCCAGAAAAGTAATTCCATTATTTGACTTGCTTTTCGATCATATTTCCCCCTAGCTTTATCCTTTGATCTTTAAAATACAAAAAACATTGGTTTGAACTGCCTTATTCTTGATTTTTATTAGAAATTTTTAGACAAAAAACACTCTAATTTAAAAGTAAATTATGATTACCTTTTCTGAAACAAAGTCATTGGAGTTCCAAAAAAATATCTTATTGGGAAATTGACTAAAATACAGCACCTCTTTGAAACTTTTTGGTCTGGCTGATGTGAAAAGTAGCGCCTTAATATATATCATTGTTTTTGTCTGTAAATTTGAGTCATTTATCTTCAAACTTTTGTTCGGACAATCAAATCTTCTTCCCACCCTTGATGTTGTCTACTCATTTTATTCTTTAGCTCTCTGTTGGGAATTTTACTGAGCTAAAAGTTTGCCCCGTCACTGCAGGTGACTCCAATCACTAAACAATAGTATATGAATTTTGCAGTTGTGTTTGTCATGTCAGTTTCTTTTCAATTATACATATGCACTAGTTACAAGCTTTCAAAGTTACTAAGTGCACAAAATCTTTGCACCCTTGGAAAAGAATGCAGAATACCATGTTGAATCAAAGTATTGTTTTCATTATTTATCCTCTACCCCTTTTTTTCTTTCTCTTCTTCACTGTCTGTGGCCATATTAGAATGCTTTCCATAAACCAACTCTCATTATTCAATACGTATTTCTCCTTTTAAGATTTGTGACCAAGTTGATGAATACTTTCTTTTCTCTCTCATGAATTATTCATTGTCTGCCTCACTAACAATAATGCAAAGAACAAATTAGAAAACTTTAATCTCTTTTATTCTATATAAAGCCAAGAATCAAATGATTTCCTTTTGGTGAAGAAAAAATTGTTCAACTCTTTTCATGTCATTTATTTTACCTTCAAATTTTGTTTTCTTTTCATAGGTGTCATGCAACAGCCATGTTGCTCACAAGATACAAAGCAATTCTCTTCCTGCAATATATTTTGTTGCTTTCCGACTTCTTCTTTAATATATCAGTGGAATTACTTCGGTTGGAAAATGTTGTCTTACTTATCATGTACATGTAAGTGAATGGGATTTTGATTTCCTACATTAATTTTTGTTGGGATTTCTGAGATCAAGAATTATCATTGTTATGCACTGATTGACTCAGGATAGTGTTCTCATTTTAATTGTTAAATCACATCTTTTCGGCCATTGTAGCCGCCAGCCTTCTTCAAGTGTATGTCATAGTTAGTAACCTGGCAATTTGTAACCGAACCCTTTATGCAGACTACAGGAGTAGATTGTTCTGATTCTGCTGTCCATACCAAAGGATATTTCATTGTTAATTCTTCCTAGTTAATTTGTCTTTATGATCTTTGTCTGCCTCTTCCTCTGGATACGTTTTGAACAAAGCTTTTGGTCTGAAATTCTCAAAAGGTTACGAACTATGAGGGACACCTGAAAAAAGCTGGAAGGTTCAATGGTCAAAAATTTTCATATTTAAGGAATTTAAATGAATGCTATAATTTATGTGAATAAAAATAAGCATTTTCATTGTAAAATATATTTTTTAAATCTAAAAAATGATTCAACTTTTCAAACTGCATTTCTAATCTCTTGTATCTGTTAATCTTATACGTATAAATAATAACTAATTACAAAATAATTGTTAGGATTTATTTGCACTTTTATTGCAGAAAGATAACTTTATGCATTAGTCATTTTGACATAAGTTTTCATGAATTATCAAGTGATTCTCTTAGGCACCTGGGATCCATCTCTCAAACACTACCTTCCCATTGAACATAAAAAGGAAGGAGAAGCAATTTTTAATTCTTTGTTTATTACTGAGATGCTATAGGCATTTTTTTAAAATGTCTGTATCAAAAAGATTGTCATTCCTCATCATATGAAGAAATGGTTAAAAATCTACTCTTACAGAAAAAACTTTTTTTTGAAAAAATTATTTTCATAAAATATTCCCAAAGTCCAGTCAATACTGTGTCCTGACAATATTTTCTGGGTCGGGTAACCATAGGTCCAGACTATTCATTGGGCTCTAAATAAACAGATTTACCACAAAGCCAGCTATTTTTTTTAAACTGGCTTGTTTTGAATTTAGCATGCGTTGTAGTTGTTTATACTATTTGTTTTAATTTTTGTGGAGAGGTTGAATTGTCTTCAGATGAAGATTAGTTGATTAATCAGACCTTGTTTTTGAAGTGGATCAATTTGTTATGATCTGATTCATTCTTTATATATTTCATATTTTATAATCTAAGTTTCAAGCAGAATAATGAAGATCAAAATGACCCTTCTGAACGAGTGTATTAATTTGTATCTGTTAAATACAATTTCATTCTTCACCTTTCATTGTTTATTTTGTATTTCTAGTATGTATTAAGCTTTGATCTAGAAAACTGTAGAATCCAGAAATGGTCCAGTACTGTACCAAAATATCCTGTCTAATTTTTTTTTTCTCTTTCATTGCAGTCTGCAAGCCATTGCCATCGTATTTGCTCTGATTGTGGTGTTTCTTCTGTTTTTCTACACATACATCTTCCAGGCTGGTCTGGTCAGCATTTTAGTTAAAAAGTTCCGAGTATCTATTACTGTCACATTTGTCTATCTTGTTCTTTGTGTTACTTTGCATGGATGGACTCTGGTAAGTTAACATTCTTCATACACAAAATTATTCACATAATAAGAGCAGAAAATGTATGAGAATTAAAACCTGAAGCAATAATATGTATCTCTAATATATAATAGTTAAAAGTGGGATTTTAATGCTCTTATTGTAAATCGATATCTATGATGTCTATTCGGAAAGTATCCAGCCATTTGATATTATGGAAAAATTGCCTACCTAGGGCAATGGCAACTCTTCAAAGTACTTCCCTTGGGAACTCACATACATATCCCAGCTTCACTTCCACTTTCCAAATCTGGCAGAGTTCTCTCTTAGGATTTCCCTCATCAGCTGATTCATCATATTCTCCGTGGTCTTATCCATGGTCTAAAATTTCTTTGAGAAAAGTCAGAAATCTCAGTGACACAAATCCAGAGTATAGAGAGGGTGACACACCCAGATGATGTTCTATTTTGCCAAAAGAAACCTGCACTAGATGTGAAAAATGATTTGCTTGGTTATTGAGTATGTGGCAGTCATATAATACACAAGTTCACAGATTGGCATCTCACTGCCAACTGAGTAACCCTATGGAAAGTGTTTGTTCATGCATGCGCTATAAAGGTGCCCTCTGATTGGTTGCCAAATTTTATCAAGATTGCACTATCAAGTCTTTAGATATTCAAAATGGCTGGATATTTTCCAGACAGATTATTTGATATATATAATATATATATATATATATATATATATATAGATATAGATATAGATATAGATATAAACAAACAATTACCACACATCATTAGAATCAAAGAAGAAGACACAAGAACCAAAGTGAGAAAATTTAGATTCACTAGAGACACTTTTAAACTCCTGGATAAGGGCCTAAATTCCTGCCCCCCCCCCACTTCAACAAGAATATCCTAAACAAAAACCTTAATTACTTCTTTAGAAGAGCCTACTTTGGCAGATCACACCATGATTAGACTCAATGACCCCAACAAATCTTTCACCCCTAAGAACATAGGCTATCCAAACATTTGAACTAGCTGTTAAAGAAGATCTTAAAGCCTATATTAACAACTGCAATAACCAATTCTTACCACACAATAACCTCACCATTATAGAATGAGAGTCTCTTAACAAACTTACAAACAATACAGACTTGATAATCATTAGAGCAGATAAGGAGAGAGCTATAGTCATTTGGGGGTTGGATGATTACGTCTTAGAAGCAAACACACAGCTAAATAACACAGAATTTTACCAAGAACTCCCTATTGGTCCCCTCAATGAATACCAAAACATAATAACCCATTCCCTAACAGAGATGTACAATAATAACATTATAGATAAAAGAAAGTTTAAACCCACTTCCACAAAACCTGCTAGGTTCTACCTACTTCCCAAAATCCACATACCAAATAACCCAGTTAGACCAGTTATCTCTTCCACTGACTACCACACCATCAAACTATCAGAATATGTAGATCACCACATCCAACCCTTAGCAATGCAAGTTAAATCCTACATACGACACTACAGACCTATTAAACAAAATTAAGTTCATCAAAATAATGTCAGACGAAGCACTTCTAGTCACCATGGATGTCAAATCTCTATACTCTAATATTAGATACAACAAAGTTATTCTAGGCCTCAAAAAAGCCCTTGACAATAGAACAGCCAAATAACCCAGAACTGAAACAATTACCACCCATGTGCATCACATTTTAACACTCAATAGCTTCAACTTTAATAATAGACACTTCTTCCAGATGAAAGGCTGTGCCATGGGCACAGTAGCAGCCCTCTCTTCATGGGCAAATTCAAAGAAACCTACATATACCCAGAAATAGACAAAGACAACATCTTTTACATTAGATATATAGATGACATTCTTTTTATATACACAGGAGATGAAGCCAAACGGGAGAATTTCTTTGCACATGTAAACTCTACATACATTTTGAATAAATTTGATTATTTGACATCTACTGACTCCTAAGTTTATCTAGACACCCACATATACATAGATAGTTATAGAAACCTCTAAACCCATAGACACAATTACCTTCACTCTAAATCAGCCTACCCTAAACACCTGAAAAAAAAAACTGCCATTTTCCCAAGCACTCAGAATTAGAAGAATTTGCTTTACAGAGAGTAAACTCAACAGACACAACTATCATCTACTACAACATTTCACTAAACGAGGATATTCACTAGAGGATACAAATAACCAAATAAAAAAGGCAACTATAATACCCAGAGAAGAAACCCTTTCACTTTCTAACAAGTATAAACCTGACCGCATACTACTTATAACCACCTTCAACAACATCCCCCCTTTAGCACATATTATCAACAAGAGATGGTGTATCCTCACACTCAAAACAGATCTATTCATAGAACCATGTGTCATCATCTACCGCAGACCCCTAAACATCAAAGATATGATTAGCAGCATTACTATAGTAAGCAATAAAGTCTCACATAACAACATCTCTTAAACCACTAATTTCTTCCAACCCTGCAACAAAAGAAATAGTCTATGCTGCAACCAAACACAGACCTCATCACAGACAGAACTAAGTCCCACACATCAGAATGACCCTGAAGGACCTGATTTCAATTTTTGCTTCCAAAGTGAAGCATCTGATGGTAAATTTATTTCCTACGGAAAACTTTTAACCACTGAAAGGTACACGCACACACCACATGCTACTGAAGATGAGAAATCCTCCCAAAACATGTTTTGCACACCAATTAATTAATTTATGGATTAACTAATTAATAAACAAAGTCTCCATACACTTTTACTCCTGAGTCTGTCTCACTTCCTATTGTTCACATTATATATGTGTATATATATATATATATACACTCACACACACACACACACTGTAGACTCATTATAATACAGAAATCGAGTTCCATAATTTTCTACCATGTTATAGGTGAGTTCATCTTGTAACAAATCTTCCAATTTTACAAACCTTGTTCCCCTCACCCCAACTTCTTCAAGACCAACCCTCGTAATTCCTGCAGAAATAAATAGAAAACAACAAAGGTGGGTGTTAGGTGAGGCTAATCTGACAAGAAGACAGAAATGAATATAATTTTTTCTTTTAAATCATTATTGCTCACTTACCAAAAGGTTGCATTTTGATACATACGTAGTGAGTGTCTGGAGTTGACAATATGTTATTAATCTTTTTATCAACAAATGAAAGGGTTAGGGGCAATGAGTTTCATTTATTGACTACTGAAATATTTTTGTCTAATTCATTTCCTTTTTTCAGTTGGTATAATACAGAGAATTCCCATCTTACAAACAACCTGTACTTACAAACGTGCTGTCATAGATAATTTTTTTTTTTTTATCAGTGTTGCAGACTGTGGTTTGTAATCTTAACATTGCATGTCTTCAGTGGAAAAAAATTTTAAACATGTGTTTTTGGGGCTAGAGTTTTGTAATGTGAATTCTTATGGCACCAAATTTATACTGTTCATACAGATAATTTTATATTGAAATATACATTTAAAACTTGTGCCGGTGTTAGTCAAAAAAAGTTTCTTGCCTTTTTCCGTTTTCAAATTAAAGATTTTCTGTTAGTTGTTTTTTATTAGTTTTCCCCATAAACACACATATCCTCTTTGTATTATTATCTTTGTGATAAGATTGAAAAACTAGTATCATATTTACGTTGTAAATAGAACCCCCCTTGTAAAACCTGAAAAAAAAACTTTTTTTTCTGAAAATCAATAGATTTCTGGATGATCCTACAGGGTCTATTCAAATGAAAGCACCTAAAATTGGAAGAAAAAATCTTTTTTTTTTATAAGCTGCATGTGTAAATGAAAAAAATATATGAATAAAAAATGAAGGTAAAAGTTAATCAAAATTAAGAACAAAGATATTATCATTACTGTATTATTACTGTTTCTTAGAAGTTTTTTGTACATAAAAAGGTACTATATAAACTAAGACGAACATTTGTCTGCCTGATGCTAGATATACACAGTACCCAACTGTATCGACTTGAAAACAGGCCTATGAATAGAACTTGTTTGTAACCTGGGAACTCCCAGCATAAATATACATAATATGATTATAAATTGCGTTTTATTATGTAGAAACTCTTATTTGAAATGATCTCTTGTCATTACATGCTTGATGTATCACTTAACCTTGACAATGTAAATAGAATAAACAATTAGAGAAAATGAAGCGGCTGCATAATTGTTTATTTTAATTACGTCGTCTAGGCCGAGTGATTCATTAACTGTGTAATGATGGGAGATCATTTCAAATAAGAGTTTATATATTATGCAATTTATTATCATTCTATCGGATTATATATATCCATTTCTTAATACATACATATATATTGGTAATATAGCTGTTCTTGTTGGTTGACTGTGTAGTGCGCGTGCGGCCCTGTAGATGAAGAAGGAGAATGGAGATGTTAGGAAAGGAATTGAATGCGCACCAAGTATGAGCTTAGGCTTGTATTGATGAAACAAAGTGAAAAGAAACACATACACATGTATTTTGGCCAGATAAAAGACATACATTTAATACAAGAATGAAAATGAAGTACATGTGAGGATAACATAATTATGATCAATCATGAGAAGTAATGTTAGGAAAAGAGATAGCGAAAGGTGGGAGCTTTCTGTCGTTGATAGTACTGGCATCAGAGTTAGAGCGGAGTTGTGTGAACGTGTGGATTTCCATATGGCTTTGATCGCTCCAAGATACATGGAGTTTTATCCATGTGTGTTTCCCAAAGTAAAGAAGTTTTAGAAAGATTATCGTGACTAGTAAAACAACCTTGCCATTTCATTCATGAGAGTGAGAGGTGATATGCATTTGGAGCACGTTGTGAGGACACGGTGGCGTAGCTGTGTAGCTGTGAATATGTTGGCTCAAAATCGGTGAAGTGAAATGGGCAAAGTTAGTATTGAGATAGGTCTCAGTGGAAGATTGGTTAAGATCAGAATGGCCGGTGGGTTGGCAAATTGATAATGATCTTAGAGAGAAGGAAAGAGAGAGAAAAAGTAGCTGGCCATAAAGGCCAGGGCCAGAAGCATGACCAGCTAGGGGTCCTGGTGCTGATGAGCATTGGACCATGTGCGTCTGAGGATTTTATAGGGGTCATTGTCGGAAGTGACATTTTTGATATCTAGGTAAAAGAAGGATTTCATATTTAATTGCTAACAAAAAGAATAGGTAACAGTAACATATAAACTGAATTTTCATATTTGGAATGTGCCTAAATTCAAACTTTTGATAAGATAAAGTCAAGATAAGATCTCGATATAATTTCATTTGAAACTCTTCACTAATATCCGAGTTGAATTGTTGGGTTGAAGAGATTCTTTTCAAGCTAAAATGACAGCAGATACTCAGACACATACAGTAACTGCCATTTATATAAGGGTTGAAAACATGCAAAAAGTGACAATAGTTACAATACAAAATATCTGTATTGTAAAGGAAAAAGGTTTGAGGATTCTTCCCTGAAAATCAGATTTTTCAAAAGCAAACAAAGCCATCAATGCCTCAAACCTTCATTTTCAGTTGGGATGGTCCCTCTGAGCAAAGCTGTTAATTCATTGATTTTTATGCTGAATCAGTAAACTGACTTGAAACATTTGGAAGCAGAATGACTCAAAGATAATTCCCCCGTCCTCACTCACTGGCAGCTGAGGATTATCATTAATTGGTTAAGATATGTGTCCAAAATGACAAATCAAGAGGTTTCAGTAGAGGGGCAGGAATAGGTCTTAATCATGAGCGAAGCAGACCGAGTAGTCTCCCTTGGTTTACTAAATAGACTTTTTTTTTACTAGACTTTCTTAGAAAATATTTTTGAGATCGAAATTATTCATTTTAATGATCATGTATTTTCATCAAATTAGAATTTTTTATGATTCTTATTCCACTAGATTAACCAACCATTATTATTAACTAGCTAGTCCTGTGGAAAAACATACAGATATTTCTTGAATTTCTATGAGAAAATATTTCAAGAAAAAATACTAAATTCATATCAAATGATGGGTAGTAGATATATTTAACAGCCAACAGAAAAATTCTTACCTTTAGATAGAAGAGCCTACAGCTAAAAAATCACAGTTATAATTCATTTGACAAAGTATGTGGTCATTACATCAAATATTGTGAAATCTTTTTGTATGTGTAATAAGATACATTGGCTAATGCAATAAGGTTCGAATAATCATTGCTATACGACCTGTGTCCTGATCCATTATTTTTTCATTCAAATAATTACTTGGCAATCCTAGCAGAAAAACATAATTAACAGATATATTCTAATTTCTACAAATTTTTTCGATTAAAAAAATTTTTTTTTTTTGAAGAATTATCAAAAAAATCATTGCCTATAAAAGGGAGAGTCTAGAAAATTTTTAGCATCCTCTTGGTCTCGGACATAAGAATTCAGATAAAGCTTTTCCCCCATCATTTGGACAGATTTTAAAGTCACCACAGAAATGTTTTAAATTGTGTGTATATATATATATATATATATATATATATATATATATATATATATATATATATGTTGCACTCAATTAGTGAAATTGCCTAATTTGCCTAATTTATTTATTTTTGTAAAAAAAAAATGTTTGATTGTAAAACTATTGATCATAAATATATAGTTGTTTCTTATCCTTGTTTTGATTAGATAAACTTTTGATCAAATTAAAACTTATATTTTTTTTTGTAAGTTTAAATCTACTGATATGTCTGTACACATATTTACGTATGGGTTCCCAAATTTCTCCTTGACTTTGCAATTCTCTTAATTTAGAGAAAAAATTTCCTAATAGAGAAAAATCTTTTTTTTTTTTCTTTTTTTTCTTGCTTTTGTTTATTATCATTATTATGATTATTCTTATTATTATTATTACTTACTGTGAATTTTATTTTGTAGTCACTGCGGTGGGATAACCCTAAAATTCATGTCTGGGATGTGAAGGGATTACAAGTGCTGTATATATTTCAACGTTGTTGTAAGTATTTATTCTTTCACCCTCAGTATAGTGTGTGTGGTGTGTGTGTGCATTTATATGGTACTGTGCAAAGATCTTTGGCCATTGTGAACTACAGGTATATTTTGAATAGCGCAGTTGTTGCAAAATTTTCTGTATTCTACAAACAGTGTTCAAGGTCTTATTATAATTAATGGTTTTTGTTTTTAGCTTATACTTAGTTACATTAATTTGTACAGCAATACCTTTAACCTACTACATCAAAACTCACTCTATTCAAGGCATTGCTATATTGTATATATGTGTTAACTGCCTGCTTATAAATAAATGTTTGACATTTATTTATCTCAGTCCATTCATATCTATCAGTCTGTTCATGCCAATATATCTATTCTCTCTCTCTCTCTGTCTCTCACTCTGTCCATATCTATAAGAAACTATCAACAAAAAAACCATCAACCAAAATTGTTAACATAAGTTTCTTCAGTTTTTGAATGATTCTGGCTATGTCTCACATGTACAGTTGACCAATGGAGCTTGGGGGCTGAAATTTTTAACATTTACTCCTTATTATGCCAAGAAAAACTTTTTTTTTTTTTTTTCTTTTCCTTTTGAAAATTCCTCTACCCATTAAGGTTTTAGGACGGTTCAATTTTCAGTGAACATTTATGCTAAATTGATCCCTTACTTTGTGTCTGGCAGCATTTACACTTCTTTTTTTTTTTGAAAATTCAGAGTTTTTAGTGATCCCACAAAAGGTGAGACATTACTTGTTCCTTGATTATCCCTTCTTCCAATTTGTTAATTGATGACCCCCAGCATGGCATGCTACCAAAAGACATTGCTTATGTGACAGTTTCTTTGGGTGACTAACTAGGCCCATTTATCTCCCTCCATCTGTTCATACCTATCTATCTATAGATCTATCTCTTCAATGTAACTCATTGGTGAAATTTGGATGTAGCAAAATTTTTTTTCCCTTTTATGCAAAAGCCCAAATTCGCAATTACTTCTTCTTATATAAATGAATAAGTTTTGTCTAAACTTTGATTCTTATTTCTTTTATATTACAGGTGCTATATTGTACTATTATTTTTATAAAAGAACGGCCCTTAAACTGGGAGACCCTAAATTCTACCAAGAATCAGAATGGCTGCGAGAAGAATTTGAAAAGCGCCGATAACGAAAGCTTTTCTCAAATGAATACCTCTTACATTAGTCCTGGTGCCATTCAATCACCCGTTTTGCTACCAAGGAACCATTTCTTCTGATTTTTTTCCAGGAGCTTTGTTGTAGGATTTTATAAGTACATTCTAAAACCAGAATCCTGGAAAACAATATTTTTGCCTAACCCTTTCCAAAATGAATTAATTTCTACATTTTACCAGTTTTAAGGTAACTGAAATTTAAATTCAATTTGTGAGCTATCTACATAAATTAACCCCCTTATATCATATATATTCTCATAAGATTATGGTAAAGATATTTTTGCTCATGTAATTTGATCATATCACTAATTTCGAAGTACACTGCTAGATTCAGTTGTAAACAAACACATGTCTTTAGTTGGCCTGATCTGGCCAGTCTGTTTGGAACAGGTTGAGGTAACATACCAGAACATATGTGAATCTAACTTCCAGACAATGGAACCAGCTAAGAAGCAATAATCTTCTCTTTGGATACTCAGAGAAATGAGCATTTGGGTGTTGATGTGGAAATTCAATTTCATTTATTTGATTATTTCTGTTATGTGCATCCTTAAATGCAGAGAATGCATTAGAAACAAGGCAGTAAAAATGTCCACTGTAAGATGCAGGATTAGACCTATTCATCCTTTATGGCTATAGTGACTCTAAATTCCAATCAATCAGCCTTTATTCTTATTCTTGATTGAAATGAAGTTTTTCTTGTGAAACATTTCTAGGATCAGATATAGTATTGGCACCCCCAAATTGACTGAATTGAAACAAACACATTTTCCCCTTGTACCAGATGATGTCATTGAAATGTCAGCAGTCTCAACACTGAAAGAAAGAAAGAAAGTTAGATATACTATAATACTCAGTCCTTTTATCATGAACAATAAAAAAAATTCAAAATAAAAAATAAATAAATTTTTGCAAAAGCAATAAAAAATTTGGAAGTGCTTTCTTTTTCTTTTCAAATCAATTCCTTGCCTCCAAACGAACAATGCATTTATAGCTATGGTCAAAAATCTTGAAAAAAAACCAAAAGAATGAACAGAAGTATGTAAAAATTTTAAAAGGTTTGATAGTCAGATGGAAGAGGAAGAGAGAAAACATTAAAGAAACAAGGAGGAATGATGTTGAACTTTTAATTTCATCATAAATGAATAGTTTGATTACCTATAAACCTTAAAATAACATTTCTTGTTTGTGCATACTAATGACAAAAAGAGAGAGAAAAAGAAATACTATGTAATGTACCAATGAGATTCATTTCAACCTACAAGGGAAAGAAAGAAAACGACCCAACGTAGGAAGTGTGTGATCATAGCATTTAAGGACCCCCAGTACAAGTCGAATAAAGGGAAGTATTCTTACTGCTTCTTAGTAGAGCACACTATATTAACTAACAAAAGAGAAAGGGAAATTGAACACACGCAAAAAGTACTTATAAATGAGAGTGGGCAGAGTAGTGCCGATTTAAACAGTCAAAAAGTCGGCAAAAATAGTGTCTGATGGATTATGAATTTAAACTAATATACACATATGATAAAGATTACTGAAGTTACTAGTATTATATACATCATACATGTATATTAATAGAAAAAAAGTATTTTTATAGGAATTGATTTTTTAAAATTATTCATCTTTCATTAGCTTGTAAATACCAAACCAAGCCCTGGAAAACTATTCACTAATTATTTCTATATTATTTTTACAGTTAGTTGAATATTATTATTTTTGTACATCTTTGTAAACTAAGGAGAGAATAGAACAAGTATCATTTATTTATAGATTCATGGTTGGAACAATTTTCTTTTGTCATTGATTTTGTGAAAATATAAAGTACCAGAACTTGGAACCTTTTATATTTTTTTAGTTTACCTTCAGTTGAATTTTTTAAAATAATGGATTAGTATTACAGCAAAGATTTATTTATCAATATTTTATTTATTATCGACTTTTTTGAAAGCAGCAAAATAACCCAATAAGTAAGTTTCGCAAGTAAAATAATCCATGGGATTCATTTATGTTGGTAAGATTGCTGATGTTCCAATGACATCATCTGGTGTAAAAAGGAAATGTGTTTGTTTCAATCCAGTCAGTTCTGGGATGCCAATAGTATATTTGATCCCATTTTTATTTCATTATTCATCAATTTTGCTTGCTCAACTTGATAAATCATTGACTGAAATTATATTGTAAATTTTTCTTTATATTTTTTTTTCCTCATACTCTCACAAATATTTGAAGTAATTCTATATTTCAATCTATCTAATATATGTATACATAGACACATATGTATAGATCATGGTCTGAAGGTCGAGGATGAATGAAACTCTGAGTTATCATAGAGTGTTGATTTCCGTGTATACACCGTCTATATTTATATGTGCTCTATTCCCGATATTGAGCGCTCTTCCCATATAAATAACACAACTTTCACAAACAATAACCATATCTCTCTCTCTCTCTCTCTCTCTCTTTCTCTCTCTTTCCATATATATATATATATATATATATAATACCACACTTGACCTCAAACCTCCATCTCATTGACTTGAGGGCTATTCAGCACACAGGCCTCACTGTTTATGGATTTACTGCTGTAGAAAAACCCTTCCAAAAATCTTTGTTCATGGAGCCAAGGATAACTTTCTGCTGCTACCATGTAACCTTGTACAACCTGTTGTATGTTAGTTAGATGTGCCCCTCCAAGTAACCTCATTTGCCTCAAGAAATGTATTGAAGGATGCAACGTGGCGTCCTAAAATTCTACTAGGTCATGGGATAATTTGATCTGATACAATTAAACATAGATTAACCCATCTCCAAATTCATTAGCATGGTTTGTATTTAGGATCTAATCAAAATATGCAAGTCATGTATTATTCCTTTTACATTTTAACAATTCTTTAAAAGTTCATCAGAGAAAATCTCAAGTTAATTTGGGGTGAGGGATTGTGACGATAATGATTCCTTTTCAATAACAAATAAATTCAATGATTTTTCTTAAAATAAAAATTCCTTTTCAAAAATTTTTTCTTGATTTTATTCTTTCAATGTTTCAGTTTACTCAAAGTCATCTTCAGGACTGTGTGTGTTTTTTGTCTTTATATACGAGATTTGCATGCATCTATGTACGAGGGCTATTCAAAAAGAAAGCAAACTTTTAAAACCCTGCACCTATGAGACACGTTAGCATTCTTGCTGATATGATTGAGTATGAAAGAAAAAATTGCATCTCACCACATTGTTTAGTATTCAAGTTACACATGCTAGAATGAATATTTGTGTTGTGCAATTGGTATTCTTCTGTTTCTCTTGACAGCCCATGAAGTTTTCAAAGAGGTAGGAATCTGTGAAACTCCATGGGCAGTCATGTGACGATTTTCACAGAACGCAGTTTCTCAACATGATCAACGTGCATTTACTAAGAAACAAAAAGGTTTAATCATACCTCTCACTCTTTTTTTCCAGCATGCCAGCTCAAATACTAACAAACGAGTCTATATATATATATATATATATATATATATCATGTTGATGAAAGTGGCGATTGGGAAGTGAAGAGAAAGACAAAAGGAAAGCAGGTGTTACGTCTAAAAAAAAGTTTTATCATTACGTGGGCATGTTTTGATGCATTCCAACAGGTGCCAGCCATCTTTTTAGATTTTTCTGTTTACATGTTTGAGGTCAAAGAAAGAAATGGGGATATTTCTGTGCTGTCTGGTTGTTAAGTTGGATTTTGTCCAATCACTCCACATCCACAATACAAATATTGTTATTGTAATCAATTTGTAAATATTTTTTACTATTGATGGCAAATTATATATATATATATATATATATATATATATATATATATATATATATATATATATATATGTAGTGTCATAAAGAAATGGATACATTATCTGACTGAATGATTATAAATTGCGTTATGTTATATTGTTACTCTTATTTGAAATGATCTGTTATTACATGGTTAATGTATCACTTGGACTAGACAATGTAAGTAGAATAAACAGTTAAAGAATATGGGTCTAATGCAGCAGATACATGCACATCAAGAATGTGAATTCTTTTTTCAGTTCTAAAAAAAAAAATGTATATATATTTTCTTGAACATATTTTCCAAAATGATCCTCTGATAAAATACAGCCATTCACTCCACATTGGAATTTTGCATAAGATGGAAAATATATCTAAATAAAAAATATGTTGTGCCAAGGGAATAGACCAACAGTATCATGAGACTGGGTGTCAAGATCTCTTGTAACCAAAGAATGTCATCTGCATGGAAATATTCATGTTTTCAAAATCAGTGCCAATACATCTAGAAAAATTCTTTGGGAAATAGCTGAGGAGATTTAAAGCCACTGTTGCAAACTACTGCATTTCATCAGAAATTATCATTCAAATTTACAATATAAGATTCCGTCCCCATCAATCACCTGGATTTCAAAGAGAAAAGGGTTTCCAGCAATTTTGTTGAGATGTTTTTCAGTGCTTTTCTTTATCATCCCTAGTGCCCTTTAGTGCAAGGATAGTTTGTTTCCAAGTGCCACATCTTCTGTATCTTGATTTCAAGGTCATTCTACTTGCTTTGTTTCACAAATTCCTTTACAATTAGGAGATACACTCATGTTGATTAAAGGGAAAGTTGTTTTATGTTGGTCCTTGATTACTATGTTTGGTCTATTTGCTTTGAAGGTCCTGTCTGTATTTATTGTAGAGTCCCATAGTATCGTGGCACTCTGTCCTTCAGTTACTGGGTCTAGTTAATGCTCATACCAGTTATCAACTGTTATTATTTAGTAATGCTTGTAGATATGCCCATTCTGTCAATTCTGGACTTGTATTCTGCTGGTGTTAAAACAGAGCAGCCAGACATGAAGTGATCTATTGTTTCTACATGCTGTGACATTTAGGGTTGGCACTATTTTTCATGATATTTGCTTGGAAGTTTTGAGTGGGCAAGCTTTGGTTCTGAGCGGCCAGTATAATTCCTTCTGTTTCTGCTTTCAACCCACTGCTCCATAGCCACTGGTGGGTGTCTTCTGGTCTTCATTTGCATCTTTGCTTCAGAGGGTGTGTTATCCGTGCAGTGGTTTCTGTCTCCATTTTTATTCATGCTGTTTATGGCCCTGCTCCTTTGCATGTTGTCTCATCTTTTTCATATCTATATTCTGTGAATACTCTCCACTGTTCAAGTTTACATCTGGCTCTCTTGCTAACTTTTCACTTTCTTTTACTATTGAATGCAACTTTTTTGTGCTTTTATGTTCCTTGACTAGTTTTACCATCCAGTCCTGAGCAATTTTGAGGTACTGGTGTAATCTTATTGTTGCTGTTTTGTATATCTGTCTTTGTTGCATTACTTCCCTACCACCATCACTCCTTGGCAAATGAAGACAATCAATGTCAGCTTTAAGGTGATGCATTTGATTGCATGTTAGAAGTTTCCTTATTTTGGTGTCAATTTTTCTAATCTCATCTAGATTCCAGTTAATTACATTAAAACTATATGTTACAACTGGGATGGTTAGCATATCGATGGCTTTTATTCTATTTTTTTTTAAATTCAGCTCAGCTTTCTTCCATACTAGCATGTTGAATTTCACTTTTTTTATTATTATTACTATTACTACAACAAAAATAAATCAATAAATAAATGAAAAAAATAAATTCTGAAAAATATCCTCTTCTTCCTCCATGGGTATATCAATATACTATTTATATTAAAAATACATATTCAACATTGAAATACACCTCAATTTAAGTAATAAAAATGTATGAAACTTGATGAAAAAAAAGAACGAAATCCAAGCTTATCAGTGCAGAGAAACATTCACAAGGCACATTTTTTTACCTAAATCTTCAATTCATTTCATTCGATAACTCCCAAAATTGCCCTATTAATTTATTTTCTATCCCAGATGATTTAGATTTGTCTTAAGTTATTCTTAAAATTATTCATTATTGTACTATTTTTTTTACATAAGATTGTAAACTGCTCCAGTTTGTTTTCTTTTAAATGTTTCCTCTTGCTTTTCAATTCATTTAACGTTTTGACCCCCCCCCCCCCAAAAAAGAAAACATGCACAGACCTATCACCTGTGTGTAATTTCAATGGTACATAGATTTGCTCCTTTTTTTTCTAAATGATCCTTAAAATATTTTCATTCAACTGATGTAATAAATGTTATTTATGAAATGATTTTGATAAATGATTTTTTGTGTTTGCTGCAATTAGAATCTGTGACTGAAATTGGTAGACTTTTGACATTTGTTCTTTATGAACCAGAAATAAAACTGTACACATTTTATGTATTTTTCAACAGAAAAATACACCCTGTCAATAAAATCAAGAAAAATGAACACTTTCTAAATCCTTGCAAAACATTTCACTTGATAATTGAAAATATTATCATTTTAGTTGGTTCCCTTGAATTTAATATCAGCAAAAAAAAACATTGAAAACCCAGTTTTTGATAAATGGGAGGCGTCTGTGTGTTTTGAGCCAACGAACAGAAGAGACTTCAAGTGGGAAATATTTCTGTATATCCTTTAGGATTTCCTGAACCTTTTTTGGTATTTCTTCTCTACTCTTCCCTGGTATTTCCTGGCATTTCTGGTTTTGTAAATGCAGCAAAAAAACAGTCAAACAGTTTGTATATCATAAGACTATACTGCTGCCTTTGTGGTGGTTCAACAGCCTCTGATTAGAGCATACAAATGACAGAGGAAATGATAAGTGCACAAGTTTCTGTAAGTATGTTACAATCTCCTCAATGGGTCTTTGGTGGTAAAAAAGTTTGTTTGAATTATTTAGTTGAAATAAAAGAAAAAATTCTTCCTCTAATTTACAACATTAACTCCACAGAACAATATATTTACCATTTTGTCACATTATCTCCTGCCAACGTCATAATTTCATCCCCACCCACAGAATTCATATCAATAAACACAGAATCAACTTGCGCAGCAGAGTGCAAAGATCAACAAATAAACAAATTAAAATCAAAGTACATTTGATAATTATCTTTATTTAAATATCATTCAGGGAAAAATTTCTCCAAATTTCAAGGTGTGTCACATGACATGGCAAGAAGCATTCAATTACCGAGTGTTAGATTAACAAGGAAATCATCTATAAAAAAAAATTAAAAAAACAAATACTGTGGATTCTTGTTAATAAGACCAGATTGGGACCCAGAATTTTGGACCCAATAACTGGCTGCCCCCATTAATCGAATATCTCGATTTTTTTCATACACAAAACACCAATTTATTTCACATTGAACTTGAGTAACAAGCTAGAAATATCAGAAAAATAGATGTTTTAAGAACTAAAAAAAGTATCTTCTATCAGATTTTATTTTAGAAAATGTTAATTAGGTAGCACTGCAGCTTTGTCCAAATAAACAGCATATTGGTCATAATAAACGAAGCAAATTATTGATGACTACAAACATTTGAACAAGATTGGTCTTAATAATTATTGGTCTTATACAGTGAAATCCACTGTACAGTACTTAATCATTGAATGATAAACAATAATTCAACAATGTATTTTTTATTGGATGACAGCCTGTTCTACTTGATCAACATTGATGTGACAAATTAGAATCAGCTGCTCACATCATATATTATAGAAAAGACACCATTTAGCATTTTAATTTTATTTTTTAAACTCTTTCCATCCTCCATGAAGTTTATGAACAATATTCAAAAGCCGGCCTTTCTACCAATCATAGAAATTTATTGTAATTGAACTGTAATTTACAAGCAAGGAGTTTTTTGATTATAAGATTCTTATTTCAAAAAGTTTTGGCTTGTATATTCACACTCTCTGAAAATAACCTCTTTGGTTTATTGTGTCAGAATCAGATACATGCAGGAAGAAAACACATCCAATTTTAAGCGAGAAAAGATTTGGATTTAATAATTATGCAGGTCAAGTACCCCTAATCAGAAACTCTAAAAAACAGAAATTTTTCCAAAGCTTACATGATGTCACAAGTGGGAAATTCCGCACTTTACTTCACAGTAGTAGGATTCAAAGAGGAGAGGCACGGTCAATTCCCAGAATATTTGACTCATTCAGACTACAGTACAAGCTTGGTTGTTTTCGTGTAACATTTAATAAATATAAAACTATGTTTCTATCACAGTTGGTGAAAAACAAAACAAGTTCCAATCATAGCAAATTATTCTCACCACAGACCTACATGAATTATTCCCTGTATTTTTGCTTATTCACTCATCTGTACAAGGATATTGTTGTAAATGTCAAAAAATGACTGCAGATACCTCTATGTAATAGTGACAAGGAAAAGAGAAAGTGATTATATTTATCTATTGCACAGAAAGTCAAACTGTTGAAGCTGGGCAGAGATGTAAGTGTATTTCTTAATCCAAAATCCGAAATATAGCTGGTCCCAGGCATTTCTACATGGGGTACTGTACAAGATTTTTTTTTATTAACAAAATGAAAGCACATTCTGGTATCTCTTCATTCTAGTGTAATACAAACACTTAGATATGCAGTGCCAATTTCTTAGGAGATTGCTGATAGTCAAATGCGGCTTCTAGGAAGAAGAAATGCAGATGAAAAGACCTGAGATATCTGGCTTATAAAAAGAAATGTAATTTTCGGATCAATGTGAGAGACTGTTGAAGTTGGAAGGATGTAAACAGGAAGAATATTAACAGAAAACCTGTAAGCAGGACGTGATGCAAATGAGTGGGAGTCAAGTCTGGGATGGACTGAAAAAATGATAACAAAAAAATTTTCCACACTCGACCAAGCCATGGGACTCAGGGGAAGGGGTCTGCTTATATCATTGACAGATCCAATTAACAAGATATGCCAAAGGTGGTCTCACTTTGGATGAAGACACTTAGGAAATGTCTCATTTAATTCTTGCCAAGTTTCCCAGTTTATCACCACTTGGAGTGTTATTTTTTTCTATGGTACCATGGTCCACTTGAGGCCTGCACATGAAGTGTGTGTGCCTGACATCCTTCAGCACATACACACACACACATGCACACTTGCAAAATTTTGCCCCCCAAAATGGGGTTGTCTTATTGGCCAGGTACAAAAACAGTGACTTAGCATTCAGCTAAAACCATGAAATTGAGGTCTTGTCTTATCTAGGCGGCACCTTATCCGCGAAAAAAAGTACTGTATATACACATATAAAGTATCATTGTTTACACATATATTTCTCAATATATATATAAATATATATACATATAAAAGGTATAATTTCTGGGCCTGTTTATTTGCTGAGGTGATATTACATTACCATTTATATCACCCCATTTTACCCCAGAAATGATTGAAAATCAGGCTGTACTTGAGACAATGCAACTACTCAGTACCCAAAGATTTTAGCCCTGTCCCCAAATAAGTCTTTATGAAGCATTTTGAATATCAATTATATTACATATAGGTAGTTTATTGATCAATGAAGGACTCTATGTTAAACCAAATATTGTAACTGAATTAAATTGAAGGTTTCATCTTTGTTTTGATCTGTTTGAATATAATAGCTAAACATAAAAATAGGGACCCCCCCCCAACAAGAAATGTTACTTACTGGGCCCCATCTGTGTTAAATTCAGTCCTGAGTATTAAATCCAAAGTTGTTTCAATTTGGTGGATAATTCCAGTAATTTCTAGAATTTTCCATTTCTAGAATATTTTCTTAGGCTCTTATGAAGAACTTTCTGAAGATTGGTAGACCATGAAAAGATTTGTGGGATCTTTTCTTAATATCAGTTGAGTGATCAATGAAGTATTAATTTTGCAATTATGCTTTCCTCCTCTACATTATTAACGACAGAGTAGCAGTAAGTGAGACTCTGATTGGTTATCGATGACAACCGAGAATGATTGTACCTAAGTTGTACAGAACACCAAGCACTAAGGGACACCTGTTACATGCCTGAGGTTGAAGAACTTTCCAAATACAAATGAAAAAAAAGGAATAAATTAAACAATAAAAACTGTAAAAGTGAGAAAATATCCTGACATGAAGTCAAATTTCGGGAAAATCAAACAGTGACAGATGATAAATAATAAATTATGTAAATAAACCCTTTCGTTGTAACAATGATGAATCTGTTATGTTCATCTAATGGTGATCTGAAACTCTGATGCTGTGTCAGTATATATATTTTCCTCACTGTAAAACATAAATAAATAAATAATAAATAAATAAAATGATAGAAACTATCATGAGTCCAATGTCTATTGGCAGTTAGGGTTGATCAACTAAAAAGTGATCAATTGATAAGTTCCATCTGTTGCCTTTTGTTTGGCAGTGATCACTAAAAAAATCCAGAGTTTAAAAAAATAAGCATACACCCTTTCATAGAGGTATCTGTTGGACACAAACTAAGGGATCAATTTAGCATAAGCTTAGATTGAACCCCCACTAAAAACCCATTTTGAGGTGGAAATTTAAAATAAATTATAGATATGAGGAGTAAACATTTAAATTTTCAGTCATCTAGCTCCATTGGTGCAGCCTGTATACCTGATACATACATACCCAGCCTGCCAGCCAGCCAGATCAACTCGAAAACTGAAGAAAACTATGTTGATGTTCACAATTTTGGTCGATAGTTTCTAATACAATAAACCTTTAAAGGGTGCTGAAGCTCACCTTTGAACCAGGAACCCAAAGGTCAGCCCTATTGATCCTTTATCAGAATCCTAAACTTTAGGTTATTCTTTCATACTGTTAATATATTTTATAGGTTTAAGGATAGGTTAACTTACTGAAATTTGCAAAACTTTGAGATTTTCTTTGCTCAAAAGTATCATGACATCAGGCAAAAATTGTCTTATTATCTTCATTGCAAGTTCTGATTGGTTGGTAATAACATCATTGAACGATGGAGAAATTAAAGAAAAAATTATTTTAAACATAAAACTGAATCCAGATTAAAAATCACTCTTTACAAAAGAGAAGGGCAACTGAAATGAAAATAGGAGTTTGTATCCAAGGAAAATGAAAGTAATCTGGGTTACATGATTGTTACCCTGAGATACAAGTTCTTCATTGTAGAGCAGGGACCAGCAAACTATGACTCACAGCTTCTTTTTAACCAGCCCACTGACTTCACCTGAGAAGCATGTAGCGTACACATGAGAGAATCATATTCAACCTTACATAGAGAGATCACACAATATATCAGGAAGAAAACAGAGGTCTGATACATCATAGAATCTATTAGAAAATTCAAATGGCAATGAGCTGATTATGTTGCGAGAATGAAAAACAACAGATGGACATCACGAAGCGTAATATGGATCCCCAGAGACTACATGCAAAACCAAGGCCGACAAAATACAAGATGGAGAAATGAAGTAGACAAATTCAGATAATACTGGCTCCACGACGCCAATGATAGAGAAATGTGGCGGATCCTGGGGAAGGTCTATGTCCAACGACAGATGTTAAAATCCTCCTGATGATGATGATGATGATGATGATGATGATGATGATGACGATGATGATGATGATGATGATGATGATGATGATATCAAAGTTCTTGGCGATCAATAAACTTCAGTTTTGAAAAATAGAGCAAAAGCCCCTTTTTTTGCGGTAACATTAAATAAATCAATGTTTTATCACTGAAATTGTTTTGATTGTGTGCTTTCATGTTTTTCTATCAATATAATTGGCTAAATTTGAAATATAATTTGATAATACTTTGTATCCCAGAAAAGAATTTCATAGTTCTCATTGATTGATAATACATAGAAATTCATTGTAGGTATATATTCTCATAATAAAAAACATTGAAGTAATTATTTAAAAAAAAAAAGAAAAAATGCTGTTTCCATAGTCTTGTATGATCATTGTTTCATTTTTATTTGCTTTGGCCTGCAAAACATAAGAACATTTATATACCAACTTTTGTTCACACAATCTGAACTAAGCACAGCATTTCAGATGATTCATCATGTAGCCCTCTTTCAGGCGTAAAATGTAATATTCTCAAGACAAGAGAGTCTCTCTAATCAGTCTTTCTCAGATTGGAGATGAGAAGAGTTCAGATTGTCCCCCAAAAAGTTGGTATGTTAATGACTCTTCTCAAAATTATAGACTATAAAAACATTTCTTTTCCAGTCCAGCTCACAAAAAGTTTGTTGATTCCTGATGAGAGAAATCCAGAAAAGAATCTGTGTTTTCTGGTATTTTTGGTTTCAATTTCAAAGAGTCGTGAATTACTGAGAGAATCCAGTGATGATCTGACAATGATTCGTCCATTCTCTGTCAATTCTTGGAGTAGTTTTGGATAATCATCTTCACCAAAATCTTTGGAAAACCATTGTTATTATTTGCTGCCATATTGATAGCCTTCATTTGCCAGGAATTAAAAAGTCCACAGACTTTCGTGGCTGAAATTCTGAAAGCTTGTTTTGGTCAGAATCCAACTCATCCAAACCTGTCAGAGGAGAAAAAGGAAAAGATAATCAGTTGAAGATAGAAAATCATACACATGATTTATAGTCAACATCTTAATGGAAATACATGCAAAAAAAATCATTTTTTCATTCCATCCCCCAAACCTTACCAATTTTTGTCCATGTCTTATAATATAAAAGCAAGTGTCACTTTTTGGTTTGTTTGTTGGTTGTATTGTATTGCACTATAGCAAACAGCAAAAGAAGAAGGAGATAAAGCAAAGCTAATATCTGTATTTTTGCATGCACTAGAGCAAAAACTTAAGTATGCATTGGTGTATTCACATTTTCGTCGCAGCAATGACTACTGCTGTCTTCGTAGCAGGACTGAAAACTAATAAAGTCATCTCTTATTTTTCATGAATAAAAATGATATTTTCCACTTATTGAGAAAAAAATTCATTTTTTACTCAATTCTTTTGCCTTATTGTTTTAAAATAACTGAAGAACAGAAAATATAAATAGTCAAAGAAAATTGCCAGAAAAATAATTTTGTTTGAGGTATGTGTTTTTTACTTGGCAATAGATACATTTGCACTAAAATATATGTATTTATATAATCTATCCTTACTTACATAATCCTGTCATATTTCATGGGTTTCTATGTTATATAATTGATAAGGCAATTTGAATTACAACTCATAGAAAATATAAATTGCTATGGAGCAACTCTAGCACAAGGCCAGTATCAATGTGATGACAAAATTTGTTATCAAAGGCTTCCAAGATAAAGATTCTAATAATCTCTTCAGCAGTGTAAGTGTAAAGAATTGATTCAATAAAAGATGAATATGATTTATAGCTTATTGACTGCTACATGATGGCCATGAAATATCAGAGAAGTTTTTGATCAGATATTTAATCTTTTACCAAATATCCCTTTTTTTGATCAGAGCATTAGGGATCTTTTTTTACTATCCAAATCCACGGAC
>OY735212.1:21459572-21462072 GCA_963457665.1 Thysanoteuthis rhombus
GCTTGACTTCATCCTTTTCATATTGGTCCTTTTCCTGCTGCATTTTACTGTCCGATGGGCACCAATTGTTTAACCTTTTGCACTATCTGTTGTCCATTCTACTTGCTTAGTGTCCTGTCCATCTCCATTTTTGTCCCTTAATTATTTGTATGATATCATCTACCCAAGTCCAACCTAAGATCCATGCTATTTCTTTCTATCTCTTAGAGTTATTCCAAACATTGCTCTTTCCATGGCTCTCGGTTACAATTCTGACTTAGTTTACTTTTTGTATAGTCAGTTCCTATGTTTTGCATCCATGTGTTATAGCTAGTATAATGCATTTGTTTTATACTTTTACATTTTAAGCATAATATCAAGGGGCTCTCTGGTATGTCTTTATTCATACTAAATGCTTTCCAACCGATCGTTATTCTCCTTCTCATGGTCTTTCTTTAGCTTTATTCACTGACCTATGTAAACGTATTCATCAACCACTTTTAAAGCCTCTCTATCTATTGCTATGGTCTTTTGGGGGATTTTATTGGATTAAAATTGAACTAGACAAAGACAAGAAGTATCCTTACCTCACATAAATGAATCACCGTAGCTAACACATGTACCAGAACTACTTATCTAAAAAAATGATCTAAAATCATGTAAAAAAAATAGATCTTCCAACTAAAATAATCTAAAAATACCAGCACAAGATTTGGGCATTGTTTGTCCCAAAATGACCATAAAGACACCAAAGAGCACTTTTTTGAAAAAACAAAAAAAACAGTTTTTAGATGGTGCTTAATGGTATAATCATGTAGAGAGAAAAGAATCTGTAGCCCACTTGGCAGGTTGGTAAGGTGAGTCATTTATTAGGGCTACAGTGATTTGATATACATGATGGCTTGGCTCTAAAAGATGGGTTTTCCATGTCTTTTTAGACTCTAAACTGGTGGGACTTGTACGTGAATAGCCGAAAGGCTAATGAAATGGGGTTTTAAGGTCAGGTACAGCGATATATGTGTATACACATTTGTATATATAAACATATATATATATATATATATATATATATATATATATACAGTGTACATGTACAAATCAGGCCAGCAGTATAACATAATATAATAATATATCAATAATATAAAGCCACTTCTGAAATGCAATGGATTTATTTCATAGAGCGCTTGATACATACAACATTTACTCATGAAGTTGAGTTGTTTTAGAATAGAGCTGGAAATAAATAGAAGATTGTGGATTCACAACACAAACAAGCTCATGTTTCTGCCCTCTTCGGGCCTCATCAGATTCACCTGATGAGGCCCAAAGAGGATTCACTAGTCTTTTTACAAGCTTCTCTAATAATTTGGAAGCAGTGATGTTCATTCAGGAGACTCAGGCATTGCATACTGACTGCACAATTTGGTTGAAGTCTTTTAGAAATGGAGGTGCGAGTGGTTCAATGGTAACCTGTACCGAAAACAGAATGAGTGAACAAAGTTGTGGATTCTGCCAGGGCTGTTTGCATTCACTTCATAATAATACCCATGGGTAAAGTATGAACCCACTTCTTCCCCCAACTATAAGTAAATAACAAAGTCCATCTCACCAGTTCCAAGCCTGAGTGAAAGAGGAGGGTTGGATGTAAGACTAGCGACTCCATCCCATAAAAAAGCTATTGAAACCACATCAGGAGAACCAAGCATAGTGAAGTTGTGGCTCAGTGCTAGTCTACAGGAATAAACAGAAAACTCTTGGGGTGGGATCACGGGAACACACACACACACACACACACACACACACACATACACATTTGTGCACATACACATTCGCGTGCACACACACACACACACACACACACACACACACACACACACACACACACACACATACACTTTTATAATGAAGATTCTGGCATGGATTTAGGGGAGTTCAAGGGTCCAGAGTCCTTCTCCGCCACCTGCTCCAACTGAGGACAATTTTTTTTTTAAATTTTGATACCTTGATAATGAAATTTTATAAATAAAAAAAACGTAATCCCAGCTATTCTTAGAAACAAAAATTGTTTACATCCATCGTCTAATTAAACTGGAGTAAAAGAAAAACTTTAAGATAGGATTCCCTTCCCCTGCTCAAAATTCTGAATCCACCCCCAGAATTATGTAACAATCAGCCATACTAGGAAGGATTCTCTACAAAAAAAGATGAATAGAAAAAAATAATACATACCGCACATTTCAGAGTTGAATTTGAAAGTTCATTAAAGTAACTCTTTTTATGCAACCACTGACAGAAGCCTTCTCTCATCTACAACAAATATTAAATGAAATATTGAATCATTTAAATATGAAACGCTTAGTGTGCGAGGAGGTATTTTCATAATTCCTTGGATTTTTTAGACTATCGTCTTTATTGAAACGTTTTGACTAAAAGTGTTCTCATCAACCTCTAAAAGACTGCAGGATATGAAAGACATTTGAGGACAGCTGAAGACTATACTTGCCAAAATGTTGTGCTAAAA
>OY735212.1:21467072-21759572 GCA_963457665.1 Thysanoteuthis rhombus
ATTCATTGAATTAAATCAGTAGCATTATGTTTCATCTCTCAAATTAAATCTTGATTTTAGTTGCATTTAGAATGTCAAAACAATTCATTTTCTATAAATATTATTCATTTTCTTTCATCTTGGATTTTTCTCACAAATTGCTCAGGTTGTCCTTCTACAGCAATGAGTGAACCATGCAGATCGGAGATAAAGGATAAGCTCTTGGTATAAGCATATGAGAACTCATAGGTTTTAGGGGACAAAGGGCACTATTTGTATTAAATTTTTTTGTTTTGCCTGTATTATACTGTTCTGCCTAAAGTGGCCCCCCCCAGACCCCCATGGCTCACATGCGTATGGCTTTTAGTCACACTCAAATTTAAGTCATCTTTACCTTAGGGAAAATTTAACAATAAAGAATAACATCTAGGCAAGATTCAAACTCTTGCCCATTTTACTCCAGGAAGCAGCTGAAAGATAGAGGAAGGGTGAAGGATGAGTTTAAGGATTAAGGATTTGATTTTCTGGTTGCTGCAAGAGCTCTAGTGGCTCAGTCAGCTGAGTAGCATTGCACATAGTCAATTTCCCGAGGTAAATAGAACAAATTCAGAGCTTATTCTTTATGCTTTATCTCCATCTGGATTGTTTACTCACTGCCATAGACTGACAGTCTAAGTGATTGAAAGCAGCTAAAAAGTTAAGATGAAAAAAATTTTGGTCAAAAGTTAAAATATCATATTTCACAATGATAAATATGCACTGTGAATTTTCTCCAAGTTTTCCACTTATAGATTCATAAATAATTCTGAGCTGGATGTGATATGAATGAAAATACAACTTACTCCAAGTTCCCAGAATAAACCACTTGGCCTTGATTTTCTTGCTGAAGACTAAAATGACGGTGATAAACATATCAATTCCTTCCATCAACATGCTAAAGAAGACAGCCAAGTAGAAGAAATGCAGTAGTGCTGAAATTGCTTTACACGCAACCTGTGAGATGAAAAAGAATTTGTTGTTATGGAGATGTTACACATTGTTGACTGCAAATGGATGACAAAGAAGAAAAATAAATGTCAAAAACTGGGATCGTGTCCATCATTTTAAATGATACGATTTTCTGTTTGTAGGTGGGTTTGTTACCATGACAGCAGTTTTTCTCAGCACAATACTATTAAAATGTTCAAACTTGAAAAATAGAGCTATTTTTAGTCCAATTGGGTCAACGGTTTCAAAATAATCAATTTGATTAAGTATAATTGACAAAAAAAGGTGCCTGTCTAAGATTCTAAGGTAATTCCAGGTTTATTAATCACTTATTACAGTTCTTGATAAAAATATAAGAGGAATGAGAAAATAAATGAAATATGTTGTATTTGTAGGAAGTGAGTTGACATTGAACTTAAAGGCTGCGGAAGATATTCTTTGTAAATAACAGGATTAGCAAATAAGAAGTTTTTCTCTTAATTGATCAACTCACCTTATTTGCATATTGATGGCTTCCAGCAAGAAAAATAATATTGGCCAATAACAGTGCAACACAAAGGTTCATGAGGATAATTGCCCTCGATCGATTCACAGGATTCTGGGTAATGTTCCTAAGAGAAAACAAGAACAAAAAAAATAGGTGATCAGATTTTGCAATATCTTTTAGACATTATTTGAAGGGAACACTAACTATCTATATTCAATGTCACGAAAGGTGGACAGATTTCTTCCAACAATATGACAGGGAAAAAATCCATCTGCCCAATACATATGAAAATGAGACCCATAAGTCAATGTTACAACAGTAGACAGTCAGGATTTCTTGAATATTCATTGTTAAGATGAAGTGTTATATTTCTGGCTCGTGTGTCCTTATAGGTCATCAAATACAATAATCTTCGGGTCATATTGAAATAATGAAAGGTCAACCAATTGTATCTAGAAAGAAAGACATTATTTGGTCAAAGAAAGTTTACTTACGGCCAAAGTACAGCATAACACGCAATGGTAATAAGAACGAACAAACTGGAGAGACATCCACTTATCAAGGAAATAATTCTTGTAAAATCATTGTCCACAACCTGAAATACAAGAGGGAAACAATTTTTTTAAAATGACTAGAATCTTTGAAAAATGATAAATAACATCCACTTATCATGAAAGATTTCTCTTTGATTACACTGGTTGACAAAATTGGACTTTTTGTCTGCAGTAAAATTTCTTTCAAATAATTTTCAATGCAGATTATAAATTATGAGTTTGTTTCACTCAAGAATTCTCAGGTTCTTGCTGGGGGCATGTTCTGTTTTCAGTTCTTCTATTTACGAGGCAATATGGTTAAATGAAAGCAAATTTTGTATCAGGCAGAGCTTTTCAATGCAGAAAATCAAAATCATTATGTGTATGATAAACAAAGAAGATACTATGCAGAAGCCAAAAACATTGAGTTTTTAACCCCCAATGGTGCTCTATAGGGGTTCAATACTAAATTACAGCTTTTGTCTTATCATGAAAACTAAAAATGTTACAAGAAAAAGGATTATATTTTGGAATCAGCATGCTTAAAGTAATACAGTCTGATGAAAATTAGTGATTTAACTATGTTATTAATCAATCAATTCAATTAATCAATTGAAGAGAATCACTCAATCTAACCCTTGAAAAAAATCTTTCCAAGAGGACTAGGTGTCTAAAGTCAACAGAAATTGAACTATATACATTTATATATATACATGCATCATTCTTATGCATATCTATTTCACTGGCCGACGAAGTACGAAATCATGATAAATGAAAAGTGATCAGCTCATTAATACCTCTCTAACGATTTATAACTTGACCATATTTGACATTAATTTCCTGTCTGTGGAAGTCTGGAGCTGAAATTTCATTTGATGCCCAAATAGGTACACAGTATAAAAAAAATACCTAACATGTTTTTCGCTTACATAAGTATACTAACTAATTATCAATAAAAGAATTGCTTTAGACAGATCATACACACGTGAGTCAAGTATTGGGGATTTGCACCCTCACTAAATGATTCAAGTTCAGAATTTGGTGAGAAAAATTAAGTCAATTATTAATATCTGTTTCTCATAGGCAAAAGCAAGCAGTCTATATCATACTAAAAGTCTGATTCTATTTAACTGTTTGTGATGGCTGAAGCAGTGCATTGTATCCAGAGGTAATGTATTGAAGTACTCCTATTATGCACTGGATGATTTGCAATTTAATAAAAATGTGGGGTCTGCTATCACACTCTATATTATAATAACCAATTTATCAACAAAAATAATTATCAAACGGTAAGTATAAAGTCATTCCCTTATTTATCTATTTATCTGTAAATGCATTAAAAGCCCTGGTTCATTCTGGTCACATCAGATCGCGCTAATTTTCTCTCCATGGGTGACTCAAAGGGTTGCAGGTTTGTCAAGTATTATTTAGAATTAAAAGAATTAGTCATCTCTTGTTACTTTAAATATAAATGAGTAAAATTGAACTTTATGCAGGTTTTGCTAGATTTCTCTTTGCAAGGCAACACTGTCCAAATTGACATTGGAAGGAAATTGTTTGAATACACCGATGGCCATAAAAGGATATATTAGCCCCAAGATGGTCAGTATTTAATTAAAACTTGTCAGTTATTATGAAAGATCTGAATAATAGGAAATAAGCAAGACTCAATTACATGCATTCAGACCAGTGTCATCATAGTTCATTAAAATACCCCAGAAGAAATTTTTAAAACTCCTGTACCCTTGGAGTTTTTTTTAAAGCACAAAATAAGCAATATGATTCATTTTCACTTAGATGATCAGAACTGAGAATCCATCTTTTTCATGCCTCTGAATTCCTCTGAGAGAGGGGAATAGAGTAAGTATATCATTTTGTGTAGTTATTGTTTGAGTAATCGCCCAGTAGAAATCGTGGGGAGGAATGAATGGAGCCCAAAACAAATTTTGCATATGCACACACACACACACACACACACACACACACACATACACACACACACACAAATAAATAGCCATATTTACTCTTGAGTGGATGGTCATTAGAAGAGCAAAGTTGGTGAGGTGGTTGCAGGAACATGTCGTACAGGATTGGTTCTGAGAAACGACATGACACCCTTCCGTTTCCCATTTTCCGCAAGGATCAGTCTTTTGCCTGTCAAAACACAAAGATTATTTTCCACTTTCAGTGATATGAATACAACAAAACTATTTCAGCCAAATATTTCACCATTTAATACAAGTGGATCATTGTTTATTTGACCTCCGCATTAATTTTCAGTTGCTTTTCAGTGCAACTCATTCAGGCTGTCAGTCTACGGCAGTGAGTAAACATTGCAGATCAGAGATAAAGGATTAGCTCTCAGCGAGACTCGAACTGGGAGATAAAACATTGTCCCAGGAAATTAAAGGATGATTGTTTTAAACATAGAAAGGACATTTGCCATTAAGATTAAAATATCTGTAAAATCCGAAATGTAGTTTGGGTTTTTTCATTGATGAGAAAGGTCAAATACCAAAAATTTACTACTGATTTTCAAGGCATAAACCTGGACGATAAGTGCAACACAATCTTTTTTATCTCAATTTTTTCCATCTATGTCATGCTAAGATGTGAGATTAGTAAAGCAGCAGATTCTTTAAAAAAGTATCTTATTTAAGTGCTTGTGTATAGAAAAGATTAAGATTTGAAAAGTAAATACTCACGATTCACATGTGAAATTCCAGTAGGCACAAACAAGTTGTGAGCTTGACCTCTAAAAATATAATATTTCAAATAATAGTAAAAAGAATGATTTTGTTTCTTACTTGAATAAAAGCATATTAAAAAGAAACAAGTATAATGCAAATAAACAAGCATATTACAAAGAAACATGTTTGATGCAAAGAGACAAATAAATGAATGCAAATGTTTTAGTGCAATTTATAAACGTTTTATGCTAGTTGGACCAGAAAAAATACTACTAATTTGATAGGAAATAGCTGTTTATGAATTTCCAAATAGTTTTGTACATCGAATTCTATAGCTGCATACCTTATTATGATCCAAAGTGAAAACAATATTTTTCTTCAGAGGATACCTTAGCTGTGGATAGATGGAGATTGACAGAATGGGTGAATTCAATCGTTCACTTTGGGATTTCTTTTCATTCCTGAAACATAAAAAATCATATAGAACTGGTTAGTAACACAATAGAAATAACATGTGACCAACGTTTTTTTGGGCAGCATACCCTGTTGGGGAAGATGAATTAAGAAATTGACTAATTTGAATATTTGAAATTGAAATTTTTTCAAACATATGTAGTAAATGTTGAAATTTTCAGACTGGTAGCTGCAGGTGTGATACATAACCAGCCAGCCAGCCCAACAACCAGTCAGACAAGCTTAAAAACTGAAGTAACCAAATAGTTGAAGGTATGGAGAATGGAATCAGCAAGCTGAGTTCAAACTCCAATTGCAGAAGGCATGAATTCATCTCTTCACCACCACATCATCATCATCATCATCATCATCATCATCATTTAATGTCCATTGTTGGACATAGACCTTCCCCAGGATTTGCCACAATTCTCTATCATGAGTATCATGGAGCCAGCATTTTCTGAATTTGTTTAGTTCATCTCTCCATCTTGTGTTCTGTCGGTCTCAGTTTCTTATGTGATCTCTGAGGATCCATGTTGTGGGACATGATGTCCATTAGTTGTCTTTCATTCTTGCAACATGGCCTGCCCATTGCCATTCGAGTTTTTTAATAGTTTCTATGATGTCATGGACACCTGTTTCCTTCCTTATATACTGTGCTGTCTTGTGATCTCTCGATGTAAGGTTGAGCATAATTCTCTCATGTGCACATTGCATACTTCTCAGTTTGCAGGTCTGTCTTTTGGTTAGGTTCCATGTTTCAGCTCCATAAGTGACTATTGGGAGAATGCATTGGTTGTAAACTCTTCTTTTTAGGATTATTGGGATCGTCTGGTTCTTGAGCGCAGTCTCGCTAGCTATGGTTAACAACCAGTATCTGATTCTAAACAAGCCCAAAGAGGAATGATCTCCATCATGACAATCTATCCCTTGACACACCCATCACAAAATCATCTGTGGTACCTCAGTAACTCTGCACTGGGTTATGGGATTGGTAAAAGATAACAATCTGAATAAAACAAAAGCTAAATAACTATAAAATCAAGATAAGGATTTCATTTGTCTCCTGTTGTATTTTGGTGTCAATGCCATTGAAGATCATTTTCTTATATCTATGCAATCCAATCCAAAGCTGTGCTGTTAAATGAAAACAATTTGAATATTGTGCCAATTTCAATTAAAATTTATAAATTAAAGGACACTTACCAAGTGGTTGCTAATCTTTTCATCAAAAGAGACAAAGATCTGTAATACACAAAACTGTAGCGAATAATTGCTGAAAAAAATGAAAAATGGGAATGAGTATATTACGCATATAAAGTTTTTGGAATTATACATACATGGACCATCTGCATTCTATAAATCAGCCTAAAGAAAAAGCTGCAGAATATAAGCTACTATTTACTGTATCATTTATTAACTTCAAAAAGGCTTTGGAAATTCTGAAGGTCATGGAGGCCATCACTCTACAAGATGTAGATCCAGTACATAGTAGCTGCTTTATCAGGCTACGTAAAAACTTGGAGCCCTTTCAGCTCCGAAAAGGGGTAAGGCAAGGTGATACCAGCTCACCCAAACTCTTCACAGCCTGCCTTGAGATGATCTTCAGAAGACTAGATTGGGAGAATGAAGGAATCAAAATAGATGGCAAACATCTGAGCAACCTCAGATTTGCAGATGACATCGTCCTTTTAGAAGAGAACCTACACAACCTCTAACTAATACTAGATGAACTAAACAAAGAAATCAAAAAAGTCAGCCTACACATGAACTTCAGTTAAACGAAAGTCATGTGCAACAATCACATCGAGAATAAGAACATAACTGTCAAAATCAAAGATGCAAAACTGGGGAAAGTAGAACACTACATTTACCTAGGACAACAAATCTAAAAACAAGATGATCCCAATAATCCTAAAAAGGAGAGTATACAACTAATGCATCTTCCTGATAGTCCCTTTTTTGAGCTGAAAAACCTAACCAAATTGAGAACCACACAATGCGCACTTGAAAGAATCATGCTCTGCACTGCATAAAATATCTATGAGAAAACGGGAGTCCGAGACGTCATAGAATCCATTAAAAAACTCAAATGGCAATGGGCAGGCCATGTTCCAAGAATGGCTGACAAGTGATGGATATTGCAACTCATGACATGGATCCTCAGGGATCACATGTGCAAACGAGGCTAGCAGTATATTATATGGAGTGATGAGCTCATAGTACTGGCTTCATGATGCCCACAATAAAGAAGAGTGGCAAATCCTGGGGAAGGTCTATATTCATCAAAGTTAAGGGACTGATGATGACATAAATATACACATACAGTAATATGTGCATGTGAAGAAACATGATAAAAGTAAAAAATAATGTAGCGACCATCTTCAATCTTTGAAGAGCAAAAATCAAATGTTAAGAGGTATTTTTATGGGTAGATAAGATCAAAACAGCAAGTTCTAGTTGTTAATTAAGGTTATAAATGATATCTTTAGGAACTGTTTTGATCCTATCAACTAGTGAAAATGTCTAGTCTTTAAAAAGAGAAGACTGTCACTACAGAGACTTCTCTTTTCAAACAAGAACCTTAATTCAATAAATTTTACGATTCAAGAATTAGAAAAAAAAAAACTTGTCAGACTTGCCATCAGAAAATTTGAAAGGTTTTACTTTTGCAGACATCAGATGAGTTATGATGACAGAGCAGCCAGAAGAAAGTCACTTCTAAAAGCAATCAACATTTCTGGCAAATTAGGAAAATGTCATGGAAAGCTTCTCCAAATGAGGATTTGTTTTCATTTGAATGCATGCAGATCAGATTGTTTACATTTCTACCTTCTCAGCTGGATGTTGACTGATTTTAGAAGGGGTTTTGTATCAGTTTAGTACTTAAAAAATAACAAATCTCACACACTTTCAATAATTTCATTGAAAAAGATAAAAACTTAGCTAAAAGAAAAAAAACATTCAGAGAGCACATACCTCAACTACATCACCTTTCTAATTATAAACTGAACAATCAGGTTACAAATTCCAGACTATTTCATGAAAGAAGCTTATAATGATTACACAACAAAGATACCCCTTTGAACCTTGATTCATTTTGCTTTAGACAGAGTAACTTCAACATTACTGTATTATTACACCCAAAAAGCTGAAAAATTGTCTCGCAATCATATAAAAAACAGAAAAATATTCCTTGATGCATCCCAAAATTCAATTTGAGATCTTGTGTGGCAAATAGAAAATCAAACAGACAGACAGACAGATAGACTGACAGACGGAAAAACATGGTTCAATACACAACACCTGTCCAACTTCATTGGCAGAGGTAAAGAAATAAGCAATAATTTGTCTTACGTGATCTTGCTGTTTGTAGAATTTGTGGTGGAATGTTAACACGGACCCTCAAAGAGACTTTGTAAGATTGAAGAATATATGCTTTTCGCTTTTCGACACTTCCATAATGCATATCTGAAGAAGGAAAAAATTTTGCAAATGCAATAAAAAGGTTATAGAGAAAAATACAGAAAGGAAATGTTTGTTCTAGCTACATCTCAGCAGTAATAAATATCTTTCACTACTTTAAAAAGTAAAAACCATATTTTATGAAAAAAAAAGTCATGTGATGGAGAAAAATAGTTGTATTGTTTCAACTCAGCACCCAAAAATAAATAAAAAATCTAAAATAACTAAAACAATGGTCAGTATCAGAAGTGGGGGAAACTCAACTGGTCCAGAAAGGTCCAACTGCTAAACATGCTGCTTCAAATTATATGAATCATCATTATATTGAGTTTCAACCATATTCATTAATAGAATGAAATTAAATGTTGTCATTGAAATAGATCATCTATGTGCATAGTTTGAAAGTATACAAAAATCTGTAATAGAAAAGAAAAGAAAAGTATTTTGTGAAAAAATGTTACATGATGGAGAAAAATGATTGATTTTCTAATTCTGCACTCAAAAGTGAATTAAAATAACCTAAAATAATAAAAACAATTTTTTCAATGTATCAAAATGTGCAGTGCAAAATTATGCAACAAATTATGACTTAAAACTAAAAAAGTATTTGTTCAAGAAATGGTAGGTGATGAAGAAAAATTAAATACAATAACCACCAATGAAAGATTTGCTGAGATTTTTTGTTAAAATAATAATCCAGTTTCTCTTGTTGAGACATACGTATTGTTTGATGAAAGAATTCGATTTTTATTTTGGAAATTAATCATTTTTTTTTCAAAACTGCATTCAAATCTTATTTAATTTTAATCTTTCGGATAAGGGGTGCTCAACTATATCAATAAATCGATGCGTCTATGAATGGAGGATTTAAACCAACATATTAGTTAAGGAGAGGAACTTTTGGGGAAAAAAAACTGCTGAGGCAGCCAATCATTATGATCACTTTGAGACATGATCTTAGAGATAAGAATAACCTGCTCATAACCTAAATGGAGGATATGAAAATTGGAGCTACTGACATTCAATGTTATAAACAACTGTGATGAAATTATAATTATCAACATGAATATTTGATATGATTTTTGACTGATTTGAAATAGAGTGTTCAGGACCAACTCATTTTGATAACAATAACCATTTGAGAGTGATGTAGTACTAAAAAAAGATGGGAGGGAATGCAGGGCGGCTCTCGGGGAGAGGAGGCTTCTGAGGCCATCTGGGATGAGTATAATTTTCCTTATCAGTCAATTCTTCAAACAGAGAATTTTAGTGGTAAATGTATTGTAAGAGGGCACCATCCTCCCAAGTAAAAGAACACCATTCCCTCTCCCCCCCAAAGAGTAAGGGAAAATCATTCTCCCTCTCCCCAAAACTAAGGGACCACCATCCCCCTGCCCAACTGAAGTGAGGGAACAACATTCCCCCTCCATCCAAAAGTAAAGGAACATCTTCCCTCCTCCCCCAAAAGTGAAGGCACACCATTCCCCTTCCCCCCAAACTAAAAAGACACCATTCCCTCTCCCCCAGGAAGTAAAGGAAAACTATTCCAATGCACTCTCACAGCATTACTCTCTTGCCCTTTGATAAGAAAATCTTTTGATTCTCAAAAGAGGAGGAAATCAAGTGAAGAATCACTTTGGGATGGCAAGCTCAACTTTCAAAAACCAGATGATCCCAATAATCCTAAAAAGAAGAGTTCACAACCGATGCACTTTCCTGATTGTCACTTATGGAGCTGAAACATGGAACCTAACCAAGAGACAGACGTGCAAACGTGCACATGAGAGAATCATGCTCAACCTTACATGGAGAGATTACAGTACGGGACACATGGAGAGACAGCACAGTATATAAGGAAGAAAACGGGTGTCCATGACATCATAGAAACTATTAAAAAAAACTCAAATGGCGATGGGCAGGCCATGTTTCAAGAATGAAACACAACTGATGGACATCACGACTCACAAAATGTATCCCCAGAGATCACATAAGGAACCGAGACCGACAGAACACAAGATGGAGCGATGAACTAGACAAATTCAGGAAATACTGGCTCCACAACGCCCATGATAGAGAATTGTGGCAAATCCTGAGGAAAGTCTATGTCCAACGATGACTGATGATGATCCTCTGTATCTTCTTGTGTTATCATTGCTGACACAAACATTAATCGCGTATGGCAGTGGTTTCAAAACTATGGTCCCTAGATTCCTGGAGGTCTGACAAATAATGCTTGGGGGTCCGCAGTAGTGTCCCCTCTTAACCTGGCATTACAAATCTTATGGCAAAGAAACATCAGCCATCACACAACTATCAAAAATCAATATTACAGAGCACAGACCTGCATCACATATTAGAATTCAAATAAATCTAATCCATTTAGAATGAATATGATTTTTAAAGGTTAAAAACTGTTTATCATTGTAATTCATTGATTACATTTTTAAACATAAGAATAGGGGCCACCAGAATATTTCCATTATAGAAGGGTTCCTTGAGTTTTCAAAGTGTCAAAACCACAGCTCTAAGTGATATTATCTCATCATCTGATGGGTTCTTGTTACACTGACTGGTCAATAGTATAGCAGCTCCATTTGTAAGTTCCATATCTTTATGGATAACATAATGCACAGGTTCATTTATTTGAACAAATACTTACTAAGATTCCTTTTCTTGATTGCTTTATTTTTTTCTCCATCTTCCATGTGTCTTGTGGCTTCTTCTAAGTAAGACTCAGTAGCATTCATGATATCTGAAGGATGGATTTTCTGGAAGAAGAAAAAAAAATCGCATTTAGCTTGGTCAAAGGGAATTTGAGAACTAAGCCATTTTTTCTGAACATCATTAAAGGAAATTTCTGTCTGAATCTCTGGGATGAGAAATTATCATCATTATACACTGATTTATTTGGACTAGTGTCCCCATCTTGGTTGTTATGGTTCTAATTTTCCAGCTGATGTACACTCTGATCTTCTTAAAGTGTCTGTTGTAGTTGGTTATCTTTTGCGAATTTTAAACTTGACCATTTACTTAATCCATGGGGGCAGATAATTCTCTTTCCACTATCCATACCAGAGGATATATAGTATCAATTAATTCTTCCTAGTCAATTCATCTTTGTGATGTAACTTGGCTATGTATTCCACTGAACTAAGAATATATGTTTTTTTTTTACTCTTTGACCCAAGGATTGAACTCACGATCAGTGGAGAAAAAGACATGAGAACAATATATCACTATAATAAAGGGAAGTGACAGCAAGTTTCAATTTTACACATTATGGACTATTGTCTCCATATATGAAAAAATAGTAGACAAACAGACATACATGAATTAATAGATATATCTCTTCAAACATAATTTGCAGAGATGAACTATTGAAGCTGATAACAATCTTAAGAGTTGTTTTAATCAGGGCAACGTTAAATGATATTCATTCCTTCCTTACCTTTGGTGATAGATTTTCCCAACTTTCAATATTTTTGGTCGATACCACATGATCTACTACTTTTGTGAAATCCTGGAAAAAACAAATTTATTTTTTAAAATTTTGCATTCAACATAGAAGGAAGTAGCAATTCTTTTTATTTGTACAATGCAAACAGTTAAAAACTTGAAAACTTTTTCAAAACTTTTTGCAACTGATCAAGTCTTGCTAATTACAATCTGTGTTATTAATGGATCATTTCCAGTGCTAGATTGGCCACACAATTTTTGAAATAGAATTTTTGTGACACTTGACTCAAGTTTTGTTTGCCAAGCCAAATATATAATATCATCTTGGCAATTCAACTGACTCAGGAAAAGTATCTGCTGAAAAATATTGACAGAATTATACTCAATCTTACAATACACACAGGTTGGAAAACACTCGTCAAGAGTAATCATGGAAATTGAGAAGGGAATAATTTTTCACTTATGTAATGTAAATTCCAATGAAATTTTTATGAATGATAAAATCATTATACAGTTAACAGATGTGCATCCATGCATACATATATATATATATATATATATATATATATGTATTGAAAATTGAATTATTTCTATTGAAACACTCTTGTTGGGAGCATTTGAAAAAAAAACACACGTTCACAAATTAAGCTTCAAAAATGTTCATGCATGTTATCACATAACAATATTTTTGCACCAGAAGACTAAAAATGAGCATGTTCTTTCTTCTCACTCAAATTGCCAAAATATTAAGATAAAAAGTTTGTCTCTTGGCCACGAGGCCAGAACAACTGAGAGAAGCCATCTATCAAATGGAAAACCAACAGCAACTCAAAGCTGCAACTCAGAAATCAAGGAGATGAAATCCTTCATTGAAAAGGTCAAACCAGGTCTAACTAAAAAGCATACAGACAAAGAATACATTAGATTTCAAATCCTCAAGCTGAACAAAAATGGCCATCTCTTTATTTTGTGTGTATATTATTCTCTTGTCCTCTATATATTCTGGGCTGTTACAACTTTCCAATATCTTGAAAACTAACTATATCTTACATCCAACAGGAGACTGTTCTGACACGATGTTGCTCTTATCTTTGGGCTAAGCAGTCAGCTGGTAAGTAGAAACATGAAGCGCAGACATGTTTAGAGAATGAACTAGATGAGATCTGGGTATAAAGCAGTTGTACGGGCCTCTTACTTACCTATTGGTTGCTTAGTGGTAAAAGTAGCGTAGTGTTGAGATTGCCACCTGTTGGATGTCAGTTCGATTTCTACAGCAGTCCATTTCTTTAATTTTTTATTCTATGTATGCCAAATGGCATATTTCACAGTGTAAAAGTGGGATGTTGGTTCAAATAGAGATTCAAATAAAAATAGTGCATTTATAAACATTCTGTCAGATCATATATCCATTTCTTTGTAATATGGAGATATATATATATATATATATATGATTGTGTATATATACATATATAAATAGATGCATATATATTTATAAATAGGTGTGTATATACGTGTGCATATCTATCTATATATATATATATATATATAGATAGATAGATAGATAGAAATAGATGTGGGTGTATACACTAGGATAAGTCAAAATGTATTGCTACATCATAGAAACCTTTATTAAACGACAAATATCAATATGTGAAGCTTTTGTTTCTCAACATGTCCTCCATCTAGGTCTATTTAATTCTGATGACAACGTTTCCATCTTTCTGAAACTACTCTAAAGAAATTTTATGCTCTTTAATTTTCCCTATATCAAAATGGCAGTTTTAACATCATTGATGGACTCAAATCGTGTTTCTTTCATACCTTTTTGAGTTAAAAGAACAAAAAACAGTCCAAAGGGGCAAGATCAGGGCTCTAGGTTGGATTGGGTTAGGTTTCCCAATGAAATTCTTGTAAGACAGCTCTTGTTATCATCAAAAAATAAACAGGTGTATTGACATTTTGACATAAAAAGATACCACAGCTCAACTAACCTGGCTGCTTTCTCACCAAGGCAGTTTTCAATTTGCTTAAAAATTCTCCATAATAATGTTGAAAATCTATCAAGATTGCCCATTTGGAATGAAAAAAATTATTTTTGAATAGTCACCATGAGGCCAAGATGTTTGCTAAAAATTGAAAATGTTATATCCTAGCTTCAATAGCTACAGTGTTGATGGTTATTCGATGGTCCTCATCAAATATTGTCTTTGTCCAGTTGGTTTCTTCATTTTTCAAGCTTGGCAATGTCCCCTCTCTTTGGTCATTTTTTTAGGTTTTCCTGAACTTCCTTAAAATGGATGACTCATCTAAAAACTGTTGATCTCTCTGGGGTAGTATGTATTAGGCAGCGTTTCAATGATTTGAGAAGGTGTCCTCTTTCTGAAAATCTGATGTTAGCCCTGGCCTCAAAATCGTTTTTTTTTTTCCATGACACAAAAAGTATCCTTTGTATAGATGCACCCTGATAAGATAAGTACATTAATGAGAGAACTTGTCTGTAGACATCCACTTATCTGAGAGACATGTTTAAACCTGTTTTGTTTGGAATAGAGTTTTTCATGCATGAATTGGAACACTAGTAGCAATACTTTTTGATTCACCCTCAGAAGATACACACACACATATATTTATATATATATATATATATATATATATATATATATATATATGTATATATAACATCGGTATAACGTCAGTCTTATTGAAACTTATCCTCTTATCTCTCTCACATTGCATGAAAAGACCTTTCACTTACTTTTGTGATATTTTCATTGATCTTATTATCTGTGCTCACTTTACTCAATTCTTTCACGGCTACAGCAAGGTTATCTCCCCTTAAGTGGTCGTATTTTTCCACAAACTTGGCCGTAACACTCATTCTTTTGTCTGTTTCATTTCCAGTCTGAAAAAAAGATGTTATAGTTGTCTTATTTTGTAAATAATAGTTTAAGATTTACATTTACAGCGATACTTTGAATAATGCAGTTTTGATTAGGGTGGGTTTCAATGTAGCACAGTTAAGGTATTGCTATACAAATTAATGCAACTAAGTATAAGCTGAAAAAAAAAAAACACATCAAATTATAGTAAAACCTTGAATAATGCAGATTTTGAACAATACTGAAAATTTTGGGAAAAAAAAACTGCAGTAATCAAGGTTTACCTGTATTTCTTCGATTTTTTTACACACACTTTACATCAGTTGGGCACAGCAACCTAATGTGTGCATTTTTATTTTGCTTTTTATGCTTGTTGATAAATATCAAATTGGAACGATTGTTTTCAATTATCAGTAATTTTTGTAAAGAGGATCTGAGCAGTGCAATGATTAACAGTAAGGACAATAGAAACAGCGAGCCAAATACCAACTCCAGCTGAGACTGCTTATGTTCAATTTGCACAAATATCCTTGGCAAAGGCATGAATTCATCTCTTCTCCACCCAGCTATGGCAAACTGGGCTCTGTAGCCTTGAAAGGCAATCAGTATAAGAAGAGTACCACTCTGAATTCAGAACCAGGGCCGTTTGATGTTGTCTTTAGCCTCATTATGAGGACTCCTGTGACAAAATTGGTGTGAAGTTGTATTGTACAACCTCAGAGAGAGATGGGGAACTTATGGCATAGTCAACTGTCTTCTATACAACATTACCTAGGCCTACAAATTGGGGAAACTAAAAGCAAGACTCTCTAGCGGGACTGATGGTTGCCACAGATGTGCTATATTCCCTTTAAATATTGGCAGAATCATTGCTAACAATGTATGTAAAAGTTCAAAAGAACTATTTTTAAAGGAAGGTATTTTTGTTCATAGGCTATTCATAATTACCGTGAATTGAAGCATACAATTTGTGATTTTAAGTTTGAAAAAATTCTCTCAAAAACCAGAGGTTGAATATTATGTATTAAGTATAAAAGGTGAGCCTTTACCCTATAAAAGCTAAGTTGTTCCCTGCATCACTCAACACATAGAGCAATGATTTTATCTCCATTTCTTGAACAATATATGAAGACTTAATCATTATCTGTTGCAATTGTGAGTTTTTATGAGGCTGGGGTGCTAGCCTGATGCCCAAGATGAACAGCCTTACAGGGCTAAAGGACTCCTAGTGTTCTTCTACTTACCCATGACTGGGGGAAAGAAGTTTCCCAAGGACATCAGCATGAAGTAAATGTGAACTTTACCTTCAAAGTAAAGGATTGGAGTCTAATTTGGAAAATTATCATCTCAGTTAAGAGAATCAAATTCCAAGCCAAGAAAATCCAGAGATAAAATTCGATTTTTGTGGAGAGAAATTCTAACAAACTTTTGCCAGATATCACTAAAGATTTTCAGTGATTTGATATTTAAAGAAGAGCAACTAAGAGAGAAATAAAATTCTGATGTCTTATTTATTCTTTCCAGATTTCCCTAAGATAAAGAAAGAACTTTGAGATATACTTACCGAGTTGAGTTCTTTTTCCAAGTTCTTCTGTTCAAGCGTGTCTGGAATGAAAAAAGGAATGGTCAGATCTGACTCTGGATTATCCATGTTTGAAAACATTTCAAAGTTCATTTTCAATGCACCTGGTCAAATTATGAGCCAAAAGCAAAAAATGGTTGTTTTAAATTGTGTATAACTCCTTCATTGTTTAGCCATTTTTGGCTAAAGAAAAAAAAACAATAAGGGAGTTATACATTGTTCTACACAGCAATTTTTCATGGAAAATCAAAAGAAAAATAAATTTCACTCAAGGTATGTGGTTTTTTGTTTGCAATAAATGGAAATCAACCAACCTTGGATGTTCAAAGTTTTCAGTGAATGTCCATCAAATGAATCGAGAGACTTGGTTTCAGGACTATCGGTGGAAGGAAAATTCGAAGTAATCATTGCAGGAGTCATGGTGGTTTGACTGTTGCTTGAAGAAGAACCCCTTGTCTGACTGGTGCTTGGAGAACTTGTAGGAACTGTAAAGATTTGACTTGTACTGCTAGAATAAATGGCTTTTGTGTTTGCATCATTTATGGCCGGTGTCTCTGTTGAAGGTTCTGAAGAGCTTGGCAAAGGCAAGGTAGTAAACTATAACATAAAAGAGACAAAAGATGTTAACATTATTTAGCCTTGCAAATAACAGACTTTAAGCATTTTTGATGGAAGAGGAAGAAAGAAAGAAAGCAGAGGAAATGAAAGAAAGAAAGAGACAGGGAAAGGAAGGAAAGGGATGAAAAAAAAGAAAGAGAGGAATAAAAAAAAAAAGAAAGAAATAGAAGGAATGAAAGAAATGAAGAAAGAAAAAAAGGGGACCAAAGAGAGAATGAAAGAGTGAGGATAAAAAACCGATGACTTTGAGTTTGAAGACAATGATAATTTTTTTCTGAATTTCTGAGATATGGTGTTGTTACTACTATACATTGATTATTTTGGACTAGTTTCCTTCTCATCTTTGTTGTCTATATCCTGAAGTTTCGGACATAAGAAATTCCCAAAGAAGGATATTGGATGTGACAGGGAAGTCAAAAGACTATGTTGTGCCATTCTCCCATGTGGCGGGGGCCTATCTGCCTTGAAAATTAGTATTCCAAATCCTGACTTTTACTCAATTGCTAAGCACTGATACGAGTGAAAAATATACAATGATCTCAGCCAGAAAATATTTTTGTGTACTTCTTTCGACCCAGTGCTGGATTAATCATTAGGCTGAATAGGTTTATGTCTTGGGACCCAGAAATGAGAGTGATCCTAGAGCAAAAATGCTTCTGTTGAGAGCACATTTGAGTATTTTGGATGATATTTCATTATTTTTGCATTTATTTTTTTCATATCTGGAATATTACAAATACAATTTTCTTCTAAATCAGGTACCAAACATTCAGAAGTTATGCTTTTAGAACTTGGTGCTGCAACTAATACAACAATATAAGTTATTTAACATGGCTTGATATCTCTTTATTCTGTAGTATGAAGGGTAAGGTGGGGGCAGGCCAGCTTTATGCCAATTAAACCATTGTTTCCAACCGGGCCCCACACCTAAGGGAGCCTCACTCTTGGGCATATTATAGTCTTGTCAAATGCCCACCACATCATATAGCCAATGAACAAGATGATTTACAGGGAAAATCAACAATAATAATTTTCTACTGAATTCTTGAAGATCCAACAGTAATTGTTTACACTGTATATATTATGAATTTTCTTTTATTGTACTTGAATCGAATAACGATAATCAATTACAGAAGTGCATAAAAAATTATTTCTGTGAAATTTTTAGGCATACGTTTTGATTGATTTCCTCTCATCGCACCATAGAGGTATAAATTTTGTAAGATTCCATAGACCTTGACTACTAAGCAGGGGCCATGCAAAAATTGTTTCCAATAGGGCCCTGCATCTCCTAAGGCTGTCCCTGGTAGGGAGGCAAGGGCTAGGGAAGCCTTAATAAATTTCAGTTTAGGGGCCCTGATAATCCATCACTGTTTCAACTCAGCAATTTTGGAGGGAGTATTTTCAAATAAAAACTATGTCCAACTCACCTCATCCGATTCCAAACAAGAAACACATTCAGCGTTGTTGTCTGAAAGAGAAAGTCAAAATATCTGTTAGTTCTACTTATGACAAAAATTTCACACATTTTAATGCATCATTTTCAGGTTGTTTGATTCCTACGTAATGCTTAATTTTGTCTTCATGCAAGCAAAAGAAATAAGTTAACTGAACAACCACACTCCATTCTCTCACACTTCCATTTTCATTAGCTCCTCCTACTACTTCTCATGAGCATCTGCAGCCTCTTTTTCACATTAGGGTATAGAACAAAAGTATATATCCAGAGCAGGGAACATTTATTCGAGGAGTGCAAAAGTATGTAATCCCAAGTGGGGATGGCAAAAGGTTATATTTAGAATATATCTAAGTGGTAACCCTGTTACACAATTGACGCTCCACCCACCATTTGTAATGTAACCAATTACAACCCGCTGTTATTTAGATGTCTGATCTTGCTCTTGACTGTTGACGGAGATGCATGACTTGATTCCGGGGTGTCACAATGGTGTGAACATCAGCAAACAATAATACAGACTTTAAATACAGGAACATGAAGTTGGGGTTGCATAAAACAATTTTACTGCACCATTATCCTTTAGTGACTCCAAGGTACCAACTTTCAAACTCCTTGCCAACAGTGATACTCAGCCTAGGGTGGTAGATAATCTGTCACAGTGTGGACAACAAAAATAAACACTGAAGGATTTCAAACAGCATTTTATGAAAGTCCATATTGTTGAGTGGACAAAATGATCTCAGCCAGAAAATATTTCTATGAAATTTTTAGGCATTCGTTTTGATTGATTTCCTCTCATCGCACCATAGAGGTATGAATTTTATATGTATTTCTAAGATTCCATAGACCTTGACTACTAAGCAGGGGCAATACAAAAATTGTTTCCAATAGGGCCCTACAGCTCATTTTCAGATTGTTTGATTCCTATGTATTTTATTATTGACCTATAACCTATTTTCATCTGTGTTGATAACTTCACCAATGACCAAAAATCTACTTACCTTTTTTTCCAATTGAAATACTAAGGAAGTGAATGCTGATTAAACCTTTATCTTTTCGCTGGAATAAAAAAACAAGAAAGTTTTCTGTTGAGCAAACGTAGAGACATTTAAACAAGATTTTATTTTCTTTGTTATAAATTCATTAATTTTTCTATTCTTCCTCGTTTACTGATGATGATGAATAAATTTGTGGCATATGGTATAAGGACATGAAATCATAGACGCATGAGCCACATTAAACTTTGGACAAATCAGTGTAAATTAGGCAAATCATTGTAATTTGGGTAAATAGTTGTAAATTGAGCAAAACCATGCAAACTTTTTGACAAATCAAGCCCTCTGCCTCCCTTAATAATATAATTCCCGTACACCTAAGAATGAATCTCAAATTTCCAACCACATTCAAGTACAGTCTGACTCTTTGAATGATTACACAGGAAATTTGTAGTTCATCAAAGTTTTATTTTCTCAGTCCCAGACAATTGAAACTTGAGAGTAAGCAATTGCTGAGAAGTGGACAATATTGCCAATCATGCAGTCATCTTCTGTCTCAGAAACAAAGGCTATAGGAAGGGGTATCCTTCTTTTGAGTAAATACCATATCATCGTGGATCTTTAGGTGATACGCCCTCAATACCAAGATAGCGGATGATTGCCCGATGGGTGATATTGTCCATTTCTCTGCAATTGCTGACTCTCAATTTTCAATTGTCAGCAACAAAAAACTGTTATGAACTTCAAATTTTCTGTGTTATCATTCAAAGAATTGATACGTATGAATCTACTTGGGGCTGTGTAAATTATATCCTTGCATCCCTTAGGCAGCAAACTTATGGATCACCCTTTGTAAAATTTGGGAATGAAATGGAACATTGAGGATGACTTGAATGATTGGAGAACTAACTGAATCAAAAGGTAGGAAGAAAGCAATCATTTTTTAAATTGACTAAATTTGAACAACTTCAAACAAATTCAGCCAACATGTCAATATTTTTCATTAGTCATCACTTTTAAGGAAGATTTTCAATTTTTTTATAAAGGTTTTCCCATTGAATTTTTTCAGGGGGGAATATATTATTGATCATAAATGATAATTACCTTAATGGATTTATAAATCTAATCATAAATGATAATTATGATTAGATATATAAATGATTATAATTGATCATGAATGATAATTACCTTGATCATGATATATGATTGATCAGAAATGATAATTATCTTGATAAGGATATATGATTGATTGTAAATAATAATTACGTTGATGGGAAAAGATTATTGATAATAAATGATAATTACCTGGATAGAAGTGTATTATTGTTCATAAATGATAATTACCTGGATAGAATTGTATTATTGATCATAAATGATAATTACCTGGAGAGCCACTTTAAAGTCAATCAAATCCTTTAATTCTTTAACAGTTATGAAACCATTCATTATTGATTTTTCAAAATAATCACCCCAGGAATTTTCTGCATCTGAAAGTATATAATAAGAAATTATAATGTTATTCTTACAAATGCATATATACACGCATATATATATATGGTAGCCACTTCAACGTAGTGATGGTTTTACCATTGAGCTAAACAGTCACTAATAATGCAAAGGCCCAAATAACAGCTTTCAACTCAAATTCTCATCTTATTTATTCTCGGTCTATCTGCTTCTTTCAACGCAGCAGCTATGTATTAAGAAATAAATATATGTGATCTGACAGAATGATTATAAATTGCTTTATATTACATAGAAACTTGGTGAATATATCACTTGGCCAAGACAATATAAAGTGAATAAACAATTTTAAAAAATTAGGCTGCTGCAAGAATCAAACCTACCACCAATTGGGTAGCCAGTTATTTGGGCTTCTGCATTACTGGCGACTGTTTAGCTCAATGGTAATAGCATCGCTACGTTGAAGCGGCTACCCTACTAGAGGCAGGTTCAATATCTGCAGCTGTCCCATTTTCTTTAATTGTTTATTCTATCTATGATGTCCAGGGTGAGTGATACATCAACTGTGTAGTTATTGGAGATCATATCAAGATAAGTTCCTATATTATATATATCGGAGATTATACACCAAGATCAAAATCGAGGATAAAGAACTAGAGAAAGTAGATCACTACCTCAACCAAGGACAATGAATCTCCATGAGATCCTAAAAAGAAGAAGAAAATAAACAAAGAATCACACTAGGATGGCAAGCCTTTGGCAGAGCAAGCTCAACCTTTAAAAACAAGAAGATCCCATTAATCCTAAAAAGAAGGGTGTACAACCAATGCATCCTCCCAATAGTCACTTATGGAGCTGAAACATGGAACCTAACAAGAGACAGATCCGCAAATTGAGAACCATGCAACGTGCACATGAAAGAATTATGCTGGGCCTCACATGGAGGGATCACAAGACAAGAGTCAGGGAGATCATAGAATCCATTAAAAATCTCAAATGGCAGTGGGCTAGCCATGTTGCAAGAATGGCGGAGAACCGATGGAAATCACGACTCATGACAAGGATCCCCCGAGATCACATGCGCAAATGGGGCCGGCAGAGTAGTAGATGGAGAGACAAGCAGGACAAATTCAGAAAGTACTGGCTCAGTGACGCCCATGATAGAGAAGTGTGGCAAATCCTGAGGAAGGTCTATGTCCAACGACGGATGTTGAAAGACTTATGATGATGATGATGATATATATGATTTGAACTATAGGAAGTGAGACAGACTCTGGAGTGAAAGTGTATGGAAACTTAGTTTATTAATCTGTAGATATTTTCAATAATGTACATATATACATGATATATACATATAGATGTTCATATAGATCATATATATATATATATATATATATATATATATATATATATATATATATATATATGTGTGTGCATATGTGTGTGTGTGTGTGTGTGTGTGTGTGTTAGTGTAAATGTGTGTGTGCCATTTAGAGGAATGGGTTTGTGAACTAGGTATATGAAAATGCTTTATCTAGGATTCATGGCCAGGGATCTCAGAAAGGTCCATCAGGGGTGTTGAAAGTTATACCATGCAGCATAGGGTTCCTGGGCAGGGTAAGCCATGCAGGTAATTTTGAAAAAATATGTCCAATTTTGTAGCCATTTAGAGACCACATAACCTACACTAAAAGGGAGATGTGGGTCAATGCAGTACCCCTCTGTACCCATTTCCAGCACTGGTTTTGTTGGGGTGTGTGTGTTTGTACATGTGTGTGTATGTGTGTGTATGTGTGTGCGTGTGTGTGCGTGTGTGAGTGTGTGTGTGTGTGTATTTGTGAGTGTGTGTATATGCATATGTGTACATTTTCTCATTGAATAAGATTGATTTTTTTGCAATATTAATTATATTTACTCACCAACAATCACCCAATCGTCATTCATACTTGGATGCAATTTACATTTTCTTCTTTTCTTATCAGGACACAATGTGACCGACTGTGGTGGATCATCTTTGACTGTAATATTCTGAGATAAATTCTTTTTTATAGCCTGAAAAAAAATATCAGAAACAAATTTCAGAAGGGACTGTCCTTTGATTCTACCCCAAAACCTAAAATCAAACAAGTTCTACTATGCTTTTAGCAACCATCTTTATTCTGTAATCTCTCATCAGAAACTATCTACCAAAACTGTTTACATAGATTCTTCAGTTTTCAAGTTAGTCTGGCTGGTCGGTTGGTTGGCTGGTTGGCTGGTTGGCCATTTATGTATCACACATATTGGAGCTAGAGGACTGAAGATCTAAACATTTACCCCCTATTATGTCTAGAAAAAAACTTTTTTTTTTATATATTCCCCTAGAATAGATATTTGGAGAGGGGTTCAATTTGCAATGGAAGTTTATGATAAATTGGTCCCTTAGTTTGTATACGGCAGCTTTTATGCTTGTTTTTTGAAAATTCAGACTTTTTATTGATCACTTTGATTGATCTGTCAGGGTAGCAACTATCGAAGAGTAGTCTCCCTTATCTATTTATTCATTTGCAAATTCATGAAAAAATCTTGGTTTATTTTCGTTGCTCTAATTTCCACTTAAAGGAGGATCCAATAGATCGCAGGATTGTCTAGTTCTCACTAACACTAACTTGTGACATTAGCTTACTAGCCATTGCACGACGGTAGGCATCTACTCCCTGTGTGTATGTGTGAGCATGAGTGGGTTCATATGCATGCATGTGTGTGTACCCAACGATCAGTCATGTAATTGCACCCTCAATAATTACCACTGATAATGGGAAAATGAATGCCTTGAACTGGATGGTATTGATCTCACTAATGATGAAAAGGAATCTTAATCAAGTTAAGAATCAAATAAAATAAATGATATCAAAAACTTAAAATTTGCAAGATTCAATACAATCTAATGAATAAATATCAATAATTCTACCAGGCATATATTTAAAAGAAAACAGATGTATTTCAGCTTCTTATGCCACTATCAACATTTAAAACAAATTAAAATTTCTAGATGCAATCAATATTTAGAAAAATTAGATCTATTGTAATAGATTTATATATAAATACAAACCTTTTTCATAACAGCCCTACTTCCAGAAAATATCAGTGCCCCAGTTTCAAGTGTGTTTGACCAAAGGGAAATACAGTTTGTACAAGAATTTTGGTAAGGTGTCACGTTTGCTTTAATAAGATGACAGCAGCAAACTTCACACGATTCTTCTGCGAGAGGATAAAAAAATTAAATGTTAGAAATGAAAGGCAACAACGGAGTCTTTAGAAAGGTTCAACTTATGATGTAAGTTTATGGTAAATTGGCTCCTTAGTGTCTATCCTGCAGCCAACACACTTTTTTTTTTAAATTTGCACTTATTATTGCAAACAAAAGGCAAAAAATCACACATTTTTCAAATTTTCAATTGATCACCTCAACAGGGTATTCCGCCAAAAGATATTAGTCATGTAATGGTATCTACTGAGTAACTCACTAGGCCTGTATATATTTTGCTTCTTAAGCTTGCTTTAACTGTGAAATAAGCTGCTTTACTCTTTTTGAATGAATTGTTATACGTAATTATTTACTTTTCTTTTTGAATGGAAAGTTTTATGTGAATAATTACATTTCTTTTCAATGAAATGTTATATGTATTGAATAGTTATGTGTAAATAATTACTTGCTTATTGAATGAAATGTTATTTGTAAATAATCACCTTTTTCGAATGAAGTGTTATATATAAATGATCATCTTTTTTTTTTAATGAATTGTAAATATCTACCATTCTATTTGGATGAAAATTTATGTAAATAATTACATTTTTTTAATGGAATGTTATATGCAAATAATTAGCTTTTTTTTTTAGGATAAAATATTACATATGAATAATTACATTCCTTTTCGGAAAAATGTTATATGTAAATAATCACCTTCTTTTTTAATGGAATATTATATGTGAATAATTACCTTTCTTTCAAATGGAATGTTATATGTAAATGATTACTTTTTTTTTAATGAATTTTTATACGTAAATAATTACCTTATTTTGAATGAAACGTTATGTATAAATAATTACTTCCTTCTTAATAAAATGTTTTACGTAAATAACTTTTTTTTAATGAAATATTATTTGTAAATAGTTACTTTCTTTTTAATAAAATGTCATATGTAAATGATTACCTTTCTTTTTAATAAAATGTCATATGTAAATGATTACCTTTCTTTTTAATAAAATGTTGTTATGTGTAAATAATTACATTTCTTTTTTAATGAAATGTTTTATGCAAATAATTACTTTCTTTTTAACGAAATGGTCTGTGTAAATAATTACTTCTCTTTTGAATGAAATGTTATATGGAAATAACCACTTTTTTTGGAATCAAATGTTATAAGTAAATAATTACCTTTTTTGTTTTTAAATCTAACTGTAATGTTAAAAGTCTCTCCACGTTTTTTATCCCATTTTTTTTTTCGACAATCACTGCCGTTTTCAAGGTTGGGTCCGATGATACAATTCTCATTTCTCAGCTGGCATTTAAAGGGATCCCATTTACCTGGAATTAGAGAAAACAGAATTGAAACTGACAAAAAAAAAACAAGAAAACAAAGACGTCTTACATTGATTCGTACCGATTATTTCCTTGTGTCATTCACACTAACAAGGGAGGTTTTCATTTCATGATCAATATTACTATTTGGCCTTGTGGTATCATTTATATCATTTTACAATGGAATAAACATTGATCTTTTATAGTATAAGTGAATTTCGTGTAACGATGTCAATTTAGAATGATATGTGAATGTGTCTCTCTGAAACTGTGCCTAGAATCGAGTTACGTATCAGAACTTATCCATCTCATTATGAATTCAACATTAAATTAGATGAAATGACAAACAAATGCTAAATTCTGTTGTCTGTTCAATGGAAATGTCAGTCAGAATCATGGTTTACTACTGGTTTTAATCTTTTGGATCAAAGACTGTAGCTGGAGACCTAACAACAGATCATCGAACATGCCCCAAAATTCTACCAAAAATTTTCTCCTCCAAACAAGGAACACAAAACAAGAAACAGGATGTGCAAGACATGAGCAATCAGTTCAAGGACCTCCCAGAAGTTACACAATGGGAAGTGAAACAAGCCATCAAACAAACAACAAAAAAAAGAAGGCCTTTGGACCAAATAACATCACTATCGACCAACTCAAAAAGCTGGCAAAGTTATCACTAAGAAACAAGCCCTTTTATTCAAATTCTACCGAAAACAAAGTTAAGGCCCAGCAGATTGGAACACTGCAATCATAATGCTGTTTTATAAAAAAAGAAGCCTGAAAGACTACAACAACTAGAGATGATTACCAGCAGTTTTTTGCACAATGGTAAGAGCAACGCTATGTTGAAGCAGCTACCCTATCGGTAGCAGGTTTGATTCTAGCAGCAGACCAATTTTCTTTGATAATTTTTTCTATTTACTATGTCTAATCCAGATGATACATTCACCGTGTGGGGATGGGGATCATTTCAAATAATGTTTCGATATGATATGACACAATTCATAATAATTCTATCGGATCATATATCCATTTCTTAATAAGATAAATATACGTATAAAAGATTTTTAACTAGGAAATTAAATTTGGCCAATACTAGCCATTTTATGGCCGTTCATTGAAATAGCTACCGTTTTCAAATCAAATCAAAGATTGCCGATGTGTCAATAAAAATCCTATGGCTGAGTTGTTACTGTAGCGCCTCCAATACTTTTACTTGGGAATTAAATACAAAACCATTCTTTTTGCTGGATACCGAAAACGTCACTTCCTACGACGACCTCTATAAAAGCCCTGGATGCACATGATCAGATGCTCGTTGGCGCTGGTACTCCAAACTAGTTACGCTTTTGGCCCCATCACTTGTCACCGGCTACTCTTTCTCCTCTTTTCTCCTCCCAGCCGATCTGATCCCAGTCATTTTCCCGCTGTGACCAATCTCTGTTCTAACTTTGCCCATATCAGTTCACTGATCTCACATACGCAAAGGTACGCAACCATGTCCTCACCACGTGCTCCAAATGCATCTCACTCTCATGAATGAAATGGCAATGCTTTTTACAATCCGATAGTCACGACGATCTCACCTAATTTTCTTTAATTCGGGAAACACGCATGGATAAAACTCCGTGTTCTCTGTCTTTCATGGTCTATCCGTCGAATGTCTATCAGCGTCAGAGGATAGCCCCCAAGTCATACATGCAACTTGGCAGTCTGGCACACACACTGAACCCGGTCTACATATTCATTACCTGGTGCGCTCCAAGTCATATGAATTCAAAAGCAGTTCAAACACCTCCGTTTCGACTTCGACGCCTGTACTATCAGTGACAATAAAGCTCCCACTTTTCGCTATCACTTCTCATCCCTTTACGCGATCGTATTTATATTATCATTACATGTATTTCATTTTCATTCGTTATTTGTCACTATAGTTCCTGCATTAAATGTACGTCTTATTTGTCCATCCAAATACTTGTATGTGTTCCTTTTTACTTTGTTTCATCTCTGCATCTACGTTCATACTTGGTGCACATTCTCTTCCTACATCTTCCTTCCTCCTCCCACATTTCCAGTGACCTCGACAAAAACTACTAGAACTATCCCGAACCATTATTTCTATAAGCCATTCACTTCCCAACCAAAAGATGCTACCGATATTACCAACAACTTGAAGCAAAAGAAGGTTTAATCTATGTACAATCGTCCACCCCTAGTCTTATTTTGTGTGCTGTAGTTTTTTTTGCATGTGTTGCAGTTTTTCTGTGTGTTGCACTCAAATACAACAAATGACAGCGCTATTCTGAATATATGGGCAATGCCCGTATCTTCTTTATTTCACAGAGAGACGGGTTGCCAGGGAGATGTTTTTAAGTGCCTTCCCTCATCATCCCTAGTGCCCCGACAATCAGGGAGACTGATTTTGTTGCTGTTGTTTATCATTATTGTTGTTGTTGATAATAATAATGATAATAACAATAATGATAATAATAATAATAATAACAACAACAACAGCAACAACAACAGTAATAATAATAATAATTCGCTGTCCCCACTATCATTTGTTCTCACCATGATACCACTCAACAGAATCCTGAAGAACAGCAAAGGATACCTTTTTTCCAAAACAAAAGGAAAAGTCAACCACCTAATGTATATGGATGATATAAAATTGTTTGCAAAAAAAAAAAAAAAAAAAAAACTGGGGAGAGCTTGAGATTCTGTTCAACGAAGTAAAAGAATACAGTGGTGACATCGGAATGGAATTTGGAATAGAAAAATGTGCAATAGTGGTAATGCACAAAGGAAGGCTCACAATGACTGAAGGAATCGAATTCCCGGACAACAGTGAGATCAGAGCACTGACCGCACAAGACCGATACAAATACCTGGGCGTCCTTGAATGTGACACGATAAAACGGGAAGAGATGAAGGAGAAAATAAAGAGAGAATACCTTAGAAGGATAAGGAAAATATTAGAGACCAAATTAAACAGCAGAAATCTAATAAAAGGAACGAACATTTGGACTGTTTCAGTAGTTAGATACACAGGACCATTCTTAGGATGGACAAAGGAAGAACTCCAATCAATGGACAGATCGAACAAGGAAACTTATCATAATGCATAAAGCCTTACACCCTAGAGATGACACAGATAGACTATACGTTAAGAGAAAAGAAGGTGGTAGGGGGCTCATCAGCATAGAAGACTGTGTCCAGAGAGCTAAAGTAGACCTAGAAAAGTATGTGGAAGCAAACAGTGAAGAAATCATAAAGAGTGCGCGAAACAGTGCAACAAATAACAAAGGACAAAACAATGGAACAGCACAGCAAACAAGAAAAGAAAAATGGGAAAAGAAGAAATTGTACGGAGAGTTTAAAAGACAGATATAAGAGGTGGCAGACGAGAAATCATCGACATGGTTACGAAAAGGAAACCTGAAGAGAGAAACGGAATCGTTCATAATGGCAGCTCAAAACGAAAGCATCAGGACAAATTATATAAAAACAAAAATTGACTGAACACAGACAAACAGCAGGTGCCGCCTGTGCAGTGAAAGAGATGAGACCGTAAACCACATAACTAGTGAATGTAGTCAACTCGCCCAGAAGGAGTATAAGCACAGACACGATAGAGTAGCAACGATGATACACTGGGAAGTGAGTAAACGAATGGGGTTCAACCATGTGGACAAGTGGTATCAGCACAAACCAGAGGCAGTCCTGGAGAATGATAACCACAAACTACTCTGGGACTTTGACATCCGAACCGACCACCTCATCCGGGCAAGAAGACCGGACTTGGTAATCGTGGACAAGAAGAGGAAGACCTGCCAAATAGTAGACGTGGCTGTACCTGCAGACCATAGAGTAAAGAGGAAGGAGAGTGAAAAACGGGGAAAATACCAGGACCTAGCGAGAGAACTGAAGATGTGGAACATGAAAACCAGGGTAGTGCCGGTCATAGTGGGCGTACTGGGAACTGTCCCAAAGACACTGAGGGTGAGACTGGAGGAAATCGGGATAAGGGGAAGGATTGAGACTGTACAGACTACAGCATTGCTAGGAACTGCGTGGATACTGTGGAGAGAGCTAGAAATATAAAGACTGCAATGTTAATTATTAACAGTGACCCAACAGAGGAAGGGAAATGGAAGCAGAAATGCAAATCGCAGCACTAACATGATAGGCGAAAGAGAGAAGAGACGTTGGCTGAAGACCTGGGGAGACTTATTGTCACTCAGCCTTCAGCAATGACCATTGGGCAACCAGTGAGAAACTGTAAACCGCAGTATTACTGTGGCCTATGAGAACTACAAGAGAAGGGCAGGAGACTTGAGGAGACTTGCTGTCACTCAAACTCCAGCAGTTACCACCAGGCAACTGGTGTGAGATTGCAAATAATAATAATAATGATAATAATAGCAACAACAATGATAATGATTGTGACGACATAGTGTTTAGATATGAACATAAAATAAGCTTTGGGGTCAAGGTCTGTGAACAATATATTGATGACTATTGACAACGCCTTTTCTCAATAGATTTCACTGATAATCATTTCTTTTCTTTTTTTTTTTTTCATTTTCTTTGATTCACCGAATGTCATCTGCAAATGAATGTGATTTATGTGTTGCTATACAGCTGGACAAAGGATTTCTTTATTTACTCTCCCACCAAAGCAAAATGCGATACAAGATCAAGGCTTTACGTGAGGAAAAGGGAGCAACCTATAAAAAATCTGCTGGACAAAGAATAGTTATGTATAACCAAGTGGTTAGCCCATGAGAATGCATGAACCCATCTCTCCTCCCACCAGCTACAGGTACAATATTAGGGTACACTAGGCTCTTCAGCCTTGGTTGGGCAAACTGTCTAAAGGGTAAATCAGAATTCATACCGGGAGAGTTCGACCCCTCATCCTGTGTCGTGAGAGGCTGGCAACGGACAGAGTGAGAAACGCTTTCTTGAAAGGCACAGTTATCAGGGCTCTGGGGAAGCCAAGACGGACCTTGCAAGCCGGAAGTGGATTATGATGAATGCCCAAGAAAGATGATTCAGCGGCACTCCCGATAGTAAAAGTGGGTGGATCACACAAAAGAAAAATTGGACAAAAGCAAAATATGAACTTACATGAATTATCAGATTTGCAAATCAAAATGAGTGTCAGCAGAAGAAATCTTCCAAGAATTCTCTTGACCATTTTTCTTTCTGGAAATCTGTGAGGCCTAGAAAGAGATATTACCATATATTGATTTAATAGATGTAGGGTCGTCTTAACCCTTTTACCGGTCGAAAGACATTACTGTCACCATTGGCTTACCGGTAGAAGGACATTTTTTTCATTTCCAATCATTAATTCAGGCTAAAACCGAGTGTTCACTCGACAATACATTGTGCCTAGCTTGTCTGATACGATACCTGTATGAGCACCAATTGGGATTGTTTCAGCTGGAAGAAAATTGTCCAAACAATAGATTTGACCGTAGTGCTAATCCTGATTTATAAATTCATAGATTCGATAATGAACTCGTTTAGACCCGAATGTTAGCATAAGTTCAGAGAACGCTCTCTGTGTCCATGTAAACATTAATTTTTATTTTTCTAATTGAATTTCGGGGCCACTAACAGCCCAGTGTGTCCATGCAATAACATGGCCCCTTGGAGAAAAGAAAACGTGTGTGTGTGTTCGGTGAAAAAGAAAGAAGAGATAGAGAGGTAGAATGATGGGAAGTGAAAGGTGGCAGAAGGAAAGCAGACAGAGAGAGAGAGAGAGGAGGGAGACAAAAAGATCAGGAACAGAGAGAAAAATAGAGAGATCGGAGAGACAAACAGACAGAGACGGATGGATATATTTGCCAAGGAAGAGCAGAAAAGAATAGAAAATAAACTATGCAACACTCACATAAAGATTTGCATTAGACTCCAAAATTATTTTAGCTCTAAAAATGACTAGTTGGACCTGTGGTATCGTATATATTTTACTTCAAAAATTTCCCGTAGGTCCATTGAGTATGCATGCTAAATTTGATAGGGCGAATCATACTTTTAGCCTTAGATAGAAATTGATGGAATTCAGATCATAATTATCGGGATGAGAGCGAAAGCCAGCGCCACATTTTGAAAATTTTATTTTATTTTTTTTGTGAAAGGGAAAACAAATCTTTCAAATATAAACAGGCTGGAACCGTTTTAGGCATTGAGTAAAATACGAAAATCTTAATTCTTAGATTTTTAAAAAACATTGTTGGTATAAAATTTCACTGAATATGAGGAGCAACACAGAAGTTCAGGGAATTTGAGCATGGAACAAATTACTCGCTCCAACACTTAGATTTCATCGTCTCCTTCGAATAGTCCCTTTGAGTAGATATACACCGATCCTGCAAAAGGTACTCCTCAGTATATATATATATATATATATATATATATATATATATATATATATATATATATATATATATATATATATATATATAATCTCCCTCATTATTTCTTTTATATGCATATGAAGGGAAGAGATAAAGAGACAGAGATCAGTGATTTGTGGCATGAACTGTATGTTGATCGTACAGCTTAATTATGCATTTAATATGATTTTTCCATTGTAGAAGAAAACAAGCAAAGGGTTTTTTTTCTATTAGGTTACAAGATAAATAGATCGATAGATAGATAGATATGAACAGAATAAGATAGATAGATAGATAGATAGATAGATAGACCAATATAAATAGATAGATAGATAATGAATAAAATGAGAGACGTAGAGAATGAGACCGATGGATATATATGAAGAAAGGGACAAATTATTTTGCAAAAAAGGGATTCGAGGAACGTTACCTTTGTCTATCAATTTTAATGGTTTTAAACCTGAAACATTGTTGAATGTATTTACTTTGAAGGCAGAAGATCATAAAAGAGCTAAGGCCTATCTGACTGATTTGATTCTGTGCTGAAAACAATTGATGGCAAATGCATACTGGCCTGTTGCAGAGAATTTCGAAGCGACCAATATAGATTCATATGATGTTGGTTGTTTTTCCGTTCTTGATTGGAGTCTATACGTATCTACTTCAATAAGCAGGACAATGGGTTAGTGAAGTCGACCTACAGAGTCCCTTTGTGGCTTGGGTTCCTGCTCCGTGTTGACTGTTTTTCTATTTTGACTGTTGAGCTACTTGTTATTGTTCTTTTCATACTTTTAGTCTGCAGTAGAGCGCAGAGAATTTGGCCGAGAGAGTTTGATGTTTTAGAAATCTTGTAGACGAAACAATCAACTTTTCTCTTTTCTTTCTTTCTTTCTTTCTTTCTAAATAACTTCAATGGGACGTCGACCCAATGGAGAAACTGTTAAGAAGAGATCATTGTGTGTTGTGTAGTTGGACTATTTTCTTCGTCGATGCTCTCTTTTCTTTTACAACGATTCAGCCTTGTAGCTCCGGCGTTCTTCGGGTGCTTTTTTGTTCTTTCTTCTGTCAGATTTATTTTCCTTGGAGAAAAGTTCAGAACAGAACTGTTAAGAAGGAGGTGTCAACGGTTTTTTCTGGAAAACCGAGTAAATCCCTCGAATTAGAGTTACATCACATTTGCAAACTGTGGCCAAGTGACAGATTCGAAACCTGTTATTTTTTTTCTTTCTTCAAATAAGTAGCCGACCTAAGTCCATCGAGTAAGAGAGACACACTTAATGATTAGAACAGTGGTTCTCAAACTATGTGCTGCGACACAATAGTGAAGCGCAACTGTGTTCAAAGTGTGTTGCGTAAATTTTTCCAAATACTCAAATCATGTATTTCCAGCTTTGAATGTATCCAGTACGGGTATCATTATTATTTTCCATTCCCACCACAGAGTTGTGAATGTAATGTTTTTTTTTCACTAGATTTCATGAGATCTCAACATTAGATCTATCTTGGAGAGGAATTGAGACCGATGTGATGTGATTCAGTCAATTACACGTGTCACATTCATTAGGTAGGTGTTATTTTTTCAGATACAATAATGCAATTTACACATTATTTCCAAAGAAGTTTTATGTAAAGTTCCATGCCCTAATAATGGCCTAATATATACCAATTTATATTTATATTTTCATGGAGAAAATAGTTGGTGTGCAACTTAAGTCAAAATACATAATAAAGTATAAATACTACTAGAACCTTGATGTTCTTTCTACAGCTTTGGTTTTTGCTTGACTGAAATGGAAGAATCGTTTTTGATGGACAGCATTGTTCTCAATAACAACGTTCAATAAAGGATCAAAGTCCTTTGAACTTTGCTGGTCATTATTATTTGCACATGCACGTACACACACACACATACACACACACACACACACATTCACACACATGATTTCTGTACGGATTTATAAAAGTACATTTAGTGAATATGATGTATTTTCGAGTAAAAAAAAACAAAATTAAAAAACCAGATCGATTTATGAAAAAGTTAATAGCAAACAATTTTATTCCACATGGTCATGATTTCTTTTACATTCAGGAATCCTTTATGTGCTTTTTTTCTCTCTCGCTATACCTCTAGAGTAGGGTCCTGCTCCCTCAAACTCGTAGGCCCATGACAACTGGCCCACATGCCCCCGCCTTTGCCAAGGCTTTGTCACATGGAATGCCCTGATGACGTTTGTTATGTCTTCATTCGAGACAAAGAAGCAATTATTACGACAGCAGCTGGAAATGGAGGAATTTTCTTTCGTGGTAAATTGAAGGAAATCCTTTTTATTGTTGATAGAACAACAGAAATATTAGCAAACAATCCTAACGTTAGCTTATTGTATCGAGCATTGTTGTGGATATTTCGAAGTTTACGGTTCGATCTACCAAATTCCTGAGAAAAAAATCAAATGGCGATTAACAAGAATGCTAGACGATACGAGTCACAATGTGGATTCCCGGAGATCATATGCGAAATAGTGGACGGTAAGAAATATCATGATGTGACGATTTGGATACTTTCAGGAGACATTGGTGCCATGACGCCCACGATCGAGAGGTCTTGTGGATCTTCGGGAAGGTCTTTGTCCAACGATGGACATCAAAAAGCTGCTGATGATGACGGGTTAAAAGTGGGACTGTACGCGTTGGTGGTTTCAGAAATTGTCAAGTTCCGCCGGCCCTTCCTTTTTTTAGGACGATTCAGACATAAGGCAATGAACCTGACCCTACCCCTTCAAGTGTAAGGGGGAAGGGCAACCCTGAAACTTTACATACTTTCTTTATGTGTATGAACGTAAAACCGAACATTAACAAAACTAGAGGTATGGTCGGATACATTCGCATTTTAACCAAATAGGAAGATACATTAATGATTCCATAGACTGATGATAAAAACGAGAACTGAAAGTTCGATGAGGCGTCTACTATGAAGTTTGAACGTCATTATTGCTTGATCACATAAATCCAAGAAGAATGTAATTTCAGATAAGATGCGTCTTACCAAGAAACACCTTTCTATCAAGTTTTAAGTAAATATCCCTTGAAACAACTGGGGAAATCGACTTTAAAACATGAAGTTCGAACTCCATTACCAAAGACGCCTTTTTGTTCAGTTTCAAGTAAATCTGACCTGAAACAGTTGAGAAAATTGATTTCATTCGAAATTAAAACAAAGTCTAAACACCATTTTTGGCAGATCACGTAACCGCTAGTAGAATATTTTTTTTATAAGTGAGAAGCATCTTATCAAAGGACACCTTTACACCAAATTTCAAGAAAATCTGACTTGAAACTGTTGAGAAACAATATAGGTACGCTTTACGCCTTTTTTTCGCAAAGGCGAAAAAGTGCTGTAAAGTGAAATTTTTTAAAAGCAGAGGATGATACCTTTACTTATATCGGTAACATTTGTAACTACAAGTTTTCAAGGAGGAACACACTGACGTCAAGGAAAGAACAATCGGTGAAGTCCTTGAAAAAATTAATGATGTTCATTACCTGATGAAAGTCAGTTATACCCGAATGTTAATATTTATGGGGCCCAGTGATTAACAGTTCTAGAGTCCTCTTTTTTTTCTTTCTTTTTTTTATTTAGCTATTTCTTTTGAACAAATCTAAACAAAATGAAATTTTCTTAAAATTATGATGTTTGATTCAAGATAAAATCCTTTATGGATCAACGGTCTATCTCCATGTAATGATGAATCCTCTGAGAGATAGAAACACATTCAAAATCAGTTATTTTTTAACACGCATTGTGGATCCTCTAAAACCCTCCTACCAGCATTGTTTCTACTGCGTCAAGTACGGCCCGGACAAAAGCAAAAAGAGTCAAACCTGTGCAAACTCTCCCCAAAGGAGCCGTGTGTGTTTGTGTGCATCTATGTGTGCTTTTCTGTGTGCATACATTCGTGTGTGTATGTGTATGTGTGTGTGCATTCTTAGGTTATATTAGAAACTGTACACCAAAAACTGTCATCAAAACTGCTCAAAATAGGTTTCTTCAGTTTTCAAATCAGTCCGTTTGACTATGTACCTATCACACGAACAGGCTGCAACAATGGAGTTAGAGGATTGAAAATTTTGCGACGCCCATGGCAGAGAAATGTGGTGGACCTTGGGGAAGGTCTATGTCCAATGACGGACGATAAAAGACTGATGATGATGATGATGATGATGATGATGATGATGATGATGTCTGCCAAAAAAAAAACGTTTATTTCTGTTTCATCTCAAGTCTTCCGTAAATAGGTTATTAGAGGGGGTTCAATTTGCAATGTAATGTTATGCTAAATTGGACCTCAGCGTGAGCTTTTTGAAAATTCAGACTTTTTAGTGATTACTGCCCAAGAAAAATCCACAGAAGTAAGTTATTCATTGATCACCCCTTCTTCCATTGTTTTAATTGATTACCCCCAACACGACATGCTGACAAAAGACATTAGTCACTTGCCAGTTTATATTGATTGAATAACCAGACCTAGTTAGTTTTATTACTTGATGTGAAATGAACCAGTCGTAAACATTTCAATATATTTTCGAATGTTTCCTGTAATCTTTCGAAAATCCCATTCAGTCCTTCGGTTTTGGAGAGAAAACAACCGTAGTGTAAAGATTTGAAGACATGTAAGAAAAAATCCATCGAAGGATAAATATGTTCAGGATAGATTCTATTTATGACATCACCGGTATTTTCCACTGGAAAAGATCTGAAATGGAATTTTAAAAAAAACGTCTAGAAACATCTAGATTCTGGGGAATCTAAGTGTTATTATTGAACCGGTCAAAATAAGGGTCCCCAAAAGGCAAGGGAAAAAAACAACAAACACACGGAAAAACGCACGTATAAAAAAAGGATAGAGCCCTTCAGCACCTTTGGTGACTTCGGTTCTTCCATTTGTTTAATCTTTTTCCACGCTTGTGATTCCCCCCCCCTCTCTCTCTCTCTCTCACACACACACACACACACACACACACACGCATACACACACTCTTCTGTTCTTTCTCTCTCATTAATGTAGTTTCGGAGAATCGGATTTAGGATCATCATCTACAAGATTAGTTTAGGGGTCTTTCTTAGTCTCAAATGAAAAAAAAAACAAACAAACTTTCTCTTCTTGTTAAGATGTAAATAATCTGACGATTCCAAATGACTATAAAAAGAAAAGTGATCAATTAAATTCGATGAATGACTGACACAAGTTGGTATTTGGCGACCCAGGATTGTCGATGATGAATAACTTTTTGAAAGACAATTACATTTCCAAATTCAGAAGTGGAATGGATCGAATGAATGTTTGTTTCTATCCACAAAAGTAATGAATATTCGTTTTTGAAGTCGTTTTTGTCATTAATATCAAACCGAAAAACATTTCCAAATTTATTTTCTAAACTTCAAAGTGATATTAATGTCAATCTTCTTTCCTAAATTCATGACACCATAGAAAAATATTCTAGAGATATTGTGTACTTGTAATGAAAGGCAGTAGCTTTGAATCATGTACTGATTTCATTTGTTATCAGATATTCAAGATTTCTTGAATTATTTTTTTCTTTTTTTTTATGTATAAATCTATTTTTTAGACAATATTCACCAGATTATCTTCTCTAATAATGCAGTGGAAACCAAGAATTAAAAAATAAGAGAAAAAAAACTATTTGAAGTGGCAACAGCAATTCTCACTGGACTTACCTGACCAAATGGAAGTTCTCGTCTTGACGACCTGTAAGAAATCTAATTCGATTTGGCAAGAGAAAATCCGAGGTGTGTGTAGATTACTAAGTCGTACTTAGACTAAGTACGGTTTTGTTGCCGTTCCCATCACGTCATCCACAAATAAATGGCCGCTGTTTCCTGTTGGTAAAATAATTCGAATTCTCTTTTTTTTGTTGTTGTTGCTGTTGCTCTTACTCTTCGGACGAAAGTTCCCCCCCCCCCCGTGATTTCTTCTCAACGTCCGGTGTGCAGCCTCAATCTTTCATAAAAAGAGAATTTCTCTTGATCGTCAAGAGGAAATTGACAGGACGTCACTGAGCGACCGCCATAGTTCGACAAACGCGTCACATCATGGACTCTGCGCGTCAATTCCATCAAGTCCACGAGGTACTTGAGGCTCTGGCCTCGAGTCCCCCCGACTCTAAGCCACCCTGGGCAGATTTAGGGGAACTTGAGTAGGCCAATTTATATGAGACACGGATCTCAGCCCCGAGACTCTAAGGGGCCCCAAGGTGGATTTAGGAGGGCAATGGAAAGAGTAATGTTAGGAATAACTTCTGTTGATGAATATCTTTAGGGTAGATGGCAAAGTTGACCAGTGCCCCAGGCCCCTATTAAACTTAACCCGGCTCTGTCTCAACCAAAGAAGGCTAAAATACCTGTAATAGATATAAGTTTTTACTGATGTCTATTTGTTCACAAAATATCTATTCGATTGTACATATCCATACAATATCTCCAAAAGTTCTCACTAAATTTCAATGACATTTATGGGAAGAACAGGCCATGGGGCAAATAAAAATTATGTTAATTTGGGAGCGGATCCAGAGATCTTTTCGATTGAGATATATTTTTTTCATTTTTTTGCATACATTTATGTATTTACACGTGTTTGTACAATGGTATCCCCCGCAAAATATGCTCAAAAATTCTCAATGAATTTCAATGACATTTTTTCGAAGGGCAGGCCACAGAGCAAATCTTCTTTTTTTTTTTCGATTGAGAGATATTTTTCAATTCATTGAGACAATAATGCCACATTATGGAAAATCAGAACTTTCACAGTTAACTTCCCAGCATCGGAGCTATGTATGAACTGATTTGTATTCAGTTTTTGGGTTTGTTGTTGTCAAAAGTGCGTGCTCTCTGGGTGCTTTTTAGTTATTTGCTTTAAAAACGCAACTCCCGAGAGGAGTGTGCAACTGATGCATTGCAGTGGGGTTCCATGAGCCAAAAGGGGTCCGAAAAAATTAAAGGGAGCTCAAAAGTTGAATTTCCAAGTCGATGTGATATATCCAGAAATTGAATAAGTTGACTCCAATGTTTATCGGTGAGCGAAAATAGTTTAGTGTGTTTTACAGGATATAGCAGATGAAAACAGGATGGCTAAATGACGAGGGTGTTTGTGCCGTGTGAGTTGGGCGGGGGCGAAAACAGTTTTACGTCACCTTATAAAATTCCACTCGGAGGCCCTGGGTAGAAATTGATATCTTTTGGAATGTGTATTTATATTGAGATCTTTTTTTAGCTGACTTTTATACCAGTGAACAGATTAATTTCGTTTTGATCTTTCGTATTTGGGATTGTTGTTTTAATTTCGATCTTTGCTTCTTGGGCAATCTCGGAACGATTGTTTAATTGAAAAACTCGAAAAAATATCTGAGGAACAGCAGTCAATTTTTATACTAGTAAAATCTTTAAATCTCCAAATATAACCCTACCAAATATCTGGATGAGTTAGGGGAGGCACGGCCGTCTTAAGGATACCCGAGTCCCTGGGTAAAGTATTGTACTGGGTTTGGTCTGTAGACTAATTAGTCCATGAGATCAGAAGCGAAAAATCAGGGTTTTAGGTTCCAGCGTAGGGACTAAAAATAATATGGTTTTTCTTGTGTGAAATTTCATACTGAAGAAAATGAGGTATTATAAAATGGCCGAAATGGCCAGAATGTTGACGAAAATAGGTTTGGTTTTGGGGCAAAATGCTATTTTTCAAAAACTTATGAGTAATCCATGGTAAACAGCTTCTTCCACCAATTTTTGTCTGACAAATGTTTGATTGCCATGAATTTTCATGCAAAATTAAGAAATGATGATCTAGTGGCTAGATCAAAAATTTTGCATCAACTAAAAATGAGATTTTATATAATTTACGTTACGTTTTGAAACACAAAACTTACACTGGATTCTCAAAAACAAAAAAAAAAATACGGAGATACATGTTCTCACAAAATTACAACCAGCTAGCTGTTGAAATAAGTTCACTCCAAGAGATACAAAATTATAAAAAGCACAGAATTCAGAAGCGGCAGGCTATTTTCAATGAAGCAGTCAAGTGCTTGCAGCTACGCCCGTGTGCTACCCCTCAACAAACAGGAATCAACCAAACTTCATACGTACACATACTCTCACATACGTTTCTGTTTTCAGCAAAAAATTTATAGTTGCAACTCCAAACGTACAACGAACATTTGAACAGTATAAACATATTGACAACAACAGACACAATAGATGGTGGAGAAAGATTTTCAACCATTGCAACGCTCCCAATACACTGCTCGGATGGTCAATCACCTTTAGTAAAATTGAAAGATAAACACCAAACAGAAACGCTGCTAGAATTTGAAATAATTAGTACAATCTTGCAATTGGCTCAAGATAATCTTTGGGAAATCTATTTTGTTAATATTCTTCTACCAACGATCATCTTGATAGACTTTTACAATAGAATGCTTATTGGCGCATTTATGTCTTCTTTTTTTTTTAAGCTAGCGACGAAACAGCCGAAGACGTCAGTTTACTTCGAAGACTAAGTCTCCGTAACAAATCATTGATTTCAACCTCAACCATTCTACCTAAAATTTGCATTTTCCGTTAGAAAGATAGAACTTTACAAAAAAATCGAAGACAAGGGAGAAGCTAGTAAGAAGCTGTGAATAAAGTGTTGACAAAACTATTTGCGACGCTGTAAGTCAAAGAAATAATCAGCGAATGATCTCCATCACTCTAAATGAATCACATGCAAGTGAAGTTTTCTGTCATCATTCATGTCATAAGAACTACCAAAGTGTTATTTATAGTGCGCATAACGGAGACGATGACCAAGATTATTTAATAATATGAACCTTCATTTATTAAATTGAATTTTCGAGGTGCTCTAAAATTGCGGAGCCCCGGGCAACGACCCTGGGGTTTCTGTTGGTTCGAATATTCAGATCACTTGACGAGTAAAACAAGACTTTCTGCGGCAGGGTCGAACTCCACTATTCCGACTGAAGGGGATTATAGCAACTTTTGTATCGAATATATAATCAGTAAAAAAAAATCATAAAAAAACATTTTTTGTATGAATTATTCATTTGAACGAAATAAGCCCTCTCGTATCTGTAAGATAATTTTTGGCAGATATGTAAAACTTGTTGATTTAGCTCAGTCGGTAAGAGACACGAGGACCAATCAGTTGATCATGATTCTAAATCATGGTAAGGGAATGTTGATTTCTGCTCCCCTAAATTCCGTGACAATCGTTCCTGTTGCTCTTGTTACGGTAGAAAAAAAACAAGGTCAACTCTAGCTTTGGACTGGAATGAGACAAAATCTGTAGATCAGGATTTTTTAATTTATTAAATGAAATCTGACCTTTCATTGTTGTCATTGTTTGTATCAATTTCAAAGGTTTTACTATTTTTGAAAAATCGCTTTTGACTGCGGAGTTGTGGGTAGTCTAACGGTTTGTAGCATTGAAACTGGAATCAACGAGCAAAGTTCACACTTTGGCTAAGACAATCTACATTCACTTTGAACTGATACCCTTGGAAAAAGCATGAATCCATCCCCTAGGCTACTAGTAAAATTGCAAAACCGCGGAGCTCCAACTCTTTGTCTAGCACCATCAGAGGCTGGAAATAGTCAGTATTCTCGAAAAGTAGAGTTAACAGGGCTCCGCCGAAGCTTCGACGGAAATGAATTGTAATGAATTGCTCAAATAAAATATTTGATTGACATTAAATATATGTATAGAATTAATGGCAGCAGTAAGAGAGGAAATAAAGGTAGAATTAAATTTGCGTGATCATAGGCTCCTACTGCAATATGACCTCGTATTGAAGAAATTAATCAAGTAATTCATATTTGAATCTTAATGCAGCAACGGATGTTTACCAAAAAGGATATCTATTTAATGATTCAGTCTAATTCTTTTAACAAAAATCTAAACCCAATAATTAAAAATTTTACTCTCAAGAGAGGCGTACCTAACCGTTTTTTTTTCGAGGGAGGGGGAGATGAACAAAAACAATTTTCAAACACCAAGTTCACAAAACGTAGCAATATATATATATATATATATATATATATATATATATATATATATATATATATATATATATATATATATATATATATATATATAAATTATCTAATTGTTTTCTTTAAAATTCTGTAGCTTTTATGGGGTACTGAAATGTTCTTGGTCCGACTCATTTTCCTGAATCTGACCGTTATTCAGATCATAGACTGATCCATGTTAACGTGTAGAATTTTAATGTGTTGTGTTCTTGCAGAAGACAACCCCAAAGAAATCCATAAGTATGTGCTGTAAAGATTGGGTGAAAAGTGCCAACCATAATAATGTTTTTGAAAATTGGTGTACCAACAACAAACCAAAAATAAAATATTCCTCCGACATTGACCCATGAAAGGGAAAAATGAGTTACCTAAGATTTTGATCCTTAAAAGTCAAAGAGGAATTGCCCTTCGATTTTGACCCCTAACAGAAAGAAAGTTTTCCTAAAAATGAAAAAAGACCCTCTCAATTTTCATCCCTAAAAGTAAAAAAAAATTCCCTTGATTTTAGCCCCCAAAAGAGAATAAAAGTTACTTCCGATTTTGCTCCCAGAGAGTGACAAATGTTCCTGTACGATTTCGATCGTTTGTAAGTGAGAAAAGTTTCCTCTAGATTTCACCTAAACATAAAAAAAAAATCTCAATTTTGACCCTTTAAAAGTGAGAAAGATTCACCCCTTTAATTTTTACCTTAAAAATGGAAAAACACCCGCTTAGATTTTAACCCCTAAAAGTGAAGCAAAAATCTTTCCTTTCGATTTTGACCACGAAAATAGAAAATATCTTCTCCCACGATTTTGATCCCCAGAATTGAAAAAATAAATTTCCCCTAGACTTTGATCCCTGAAATTGAAAAAAAAATCCTCCCCTTGATTTTGATACCTGAAAGTAAAAAAAAGCCCCTCCTTTCAATTTTGACCACTAAAATTGAAAAAATAAGTCCCCCTTGATTTTGACCACTAAATGTGAAAAGAAATCTTGCCTTTCGATTTGACTACTAAAAGAAAAAAAATCTTCCCTCTTTATTTTGCCACCTAAAACGAGAAAAAAAAATTAGCCCTAGATTTTGACCCCCAAAACTGAAAAAAAATCCCTCTATATAATCTGCATAACTTCCAATACCCAGATTCTATGATTTATCAATGATGTAAAAGGTTAAGCAGTATATTTACATCGTAAATAGAAAACCCTCTCAAATTTTGTATTTCGAAATGAAATGATTAACAAGTAAAAAAACAAGAGACAAGGTTTTTCAATGACTATCCTCAGAAGGGCCAAACAATTAATACAGAATGCTACTCAAACTAGGTGTGTCGAACAAATGAAGCGTTTAAAGAAAAGCGGTGAGGGAAGCTGCAAAAAGATATTCTCTTTTTGCAAGACTGTGCACCTACTCACAGGGCTGGCAAGACGATGTATGTTTGATCACCAGATCTTGCTCAATCTATTTCTTGTTTCTGAACTTCAAAAGGAGTTTGGAAGAGAGGGACTTTTCGAATCATTCGTAGGTGATGGTTGCAGCAGAGCAGCACTTCAATGACCAAACATCATAATCTTTTTGGAAAGGATAGAAAAAAAAAACCCTCAAGAAATGAAGTACCAGATGTGTTGAACTACGGCATGAACGTGTAGAATAGCATGTACGCTTCATGGCAATATTGTCATTCCAATCTTGGTCACCCCGAAAACTCTTCAACACCGCCCGTATGTTGGAAGGTGTTCAGTGGTTAACAGTAGGGGATGATGGAATTAGTGAGCTTAGTTCAAACTCCTAAACTAAAAATATTGTATTCACTTTGCACTAATGCCCATAGAGGAGTCATAAATCCATCTCTTCTACTCCTTGCCATGGGTGAATAATTGGGCTGACTGGGATCTCTCGCTAAGTTTGGCAATCCGACTACGAAACGGAAAACTCTGACTCCAAACCATCCTGAAGGGAAATGGGTTTACACTTGGTTTATTCATGATAGAATCATCCGTGGTGCACTAAAGATTCTGCATTGGATCACGGGATCAAAAATAAATTGAAAAACTCCCAAAGGAGAAAATCATTTCTTTTCAGTTGATTCATAATATTTTTTCAACTAGGGAGTCAAGTACTTTTTTTTCTATTTTTAAAAACAGCCAACCAAAACTGTCAGCATAGGTTTCTTCGGTTTTTACGTGATTCTGGTTGGCTAAATGTGTCACTCATACAGGCCACACCAATGGAGTTAGAAGGCTAACACTTAAACATTTACTCCTTAATTTACAATCTATGTTTATACTAAATTGGTCCCTTTCTTTGTGTCCGATTGTGTTCACGCTCATTTTTTGAAAAAAATTCAACAAGACAAGCTATTAGTAGACGTCGGTCACGAGACGGTTTCTATTGAGTGACTAACCAGACTTATTTTCCTTTTTCGATCCCATGATCTCCGTCCTACTCATGCTGCAATCACGACGGATCAAAACATGCTTAAAGCCATCCTTCATTTACGTTGTAGCCATGATTGTTTACATTCTAGTAGTTAGAGTATTTGATACATTTTCCGTTTTTATCTTATTAAAGAAAGTATTATAAATCATTGATATTTTTTATATTTTTTCTACTTTGAAGGTGGGTTTAAGGGTGTTATTAGAACTCCAGTATCCAGTTGAAGTCTCGGTGGCTCAATTGGTGAAGTTAGCTGGGCTAAACGATGCTTCTCATGGTTACGGGAGTGTGGGTCCGTATGCCACCTAAGGCTTATTTTCAATTTTCAGATCGACGCTATTATACTCATTGTCGGAAGGTAATCTGTCTGGGCAAGATGTTGAGATAAAAAGTAACTAATAAAAGTCAAATGAAAGTAAAAAGAGGTCAAAAATATAAAAATTATAGTAATTAGAAATTTTCTAAAATAAGGATTAATTCAGTTGAGCCTTACAACGATCCAGTTTAGAACAACTGAATGTTTCTTCTAGCGCCCCCAACCTTCATCATCAGTCTTTTAACGTCTGTCGTTGGACATAGACCTTCCCCAGGATTCGCAACAATTCTCTATCATGGGCGTCGCAGAGCCAGTATTTTCTGAATTTGTCTAGTTCATCTCTCCATCTTGTGTTCTGTCGGCCTCGGTTTCTTATATGATATCTGGGGATCCATGTTGTGAGTAGTGATCCTTAATATCTTCTAATTTCTCCCGGTGTTCGGCGTTCAAAATCAGTAATCCAAACATTTTCATCTGAACAGCTTGTGAGATGATAAGGAAGAGAAAAGTTTTGAAATAATAAATATGAATGAATATTTTCTGGGAGTGGACAGGGAAAAAGTTGTGGGCGACAATCATTTCCGACGATCCGGATTTTAAAAACGATATTCAGTGCTGCAGCCACTTCAACGGTTATAAATACCAACCAACGATTTTGTGTACACGAACAATAAACTATTTGTTTTTCTCCTTTTGTAGGTCACAGAAAGTTCAGAATGTATTAGCACTACGACGTCCAAAATCAGAAAAAAATGGCAGACCTCACGTCATATCCATTTACATTTATACAATAATATTTATTCATACATGTAACTTTTTAAATTGCTAATTTGCACGAAGTTCAAATTAATACTAAATCAATTCAAAATCTTGACCGATAACTGTTTTTCTTAACTGTATAATATCCTATATAAGGATTTACTATAGTTGAATAATTTCACCGACCATGAACATTAAACTTACGTTTTAATCCCGTGGGATTGCAGTTTGTACCTAGTAAATAATTATAAAACTTGACTTTTTTTGTTGTCAAATCCAAAGCCAGGTCTTGAGTCGACTTTTCTACAACAACAAGAATAGCAAGAGCACTCCTCACCTAATTTTGTTTGTACCATCCTGTTAAACCAAACTGATACACAAAATCTGACATTTCCTTACCGTAGTTTGAAATCACATCAAAGGGATAGGTAGACATCTCTCTTGTTAACGGAGCCAAACTATCTACAAAATTCTTTGTTACAAATAGGCAACGGCTTATTTCAGTCTGATTTATACTATATTTATACTGAAATATATTTTTTCTATAATTTTGTTTACTTATTGTATGTGCCATACAAAAGTTACAATAGAAAAATAGAAGTTGGAGTTGAGTTTGACTCAGCAGCAGACAACATATAAACTGTATTGAGACATCGAGCTCAGGCAATATAATTTCACGAGTCGTACATTTCATGGTAAAGAACTGCATGTGGTTGACGATTTGTGTATTAGTCATGTTGAATCCAATGCACAGCAAAATAAATATATTGGCATTTATACGATCTCAGAAACACGTGAAAGCAATTTCTACGAAATATCTAATGACATCAAAAAGACTTGTTCAAAATGTACGTTTTAGTCCAAAGGCCTCAACAGAATCTCGAGGTCAACAATTTTTTTGCCTATCAAAATAGTTTTTTCACAAAATCATCGTTGATTGTTCATAATAAACAACAATGATTCGAATAAGAAAAAAAGGACTGAAATAATTTGCAAATAGATTTTAATCAGTTGTAAGTTACGTACATTCACCATCTATTGTCGAACGTGTAGCATGGGGGAGTGTTGAGATATAAAGAAAAGAAAGAGTTTCTTCAAGGTAAAGATTTCTCAACGGGCACACTGCTAAATATCAATATCATAACCATGATTATCGTAGATTTCACAAATTCCAATCAACACCAATTAACCACCTGATCCAAAAAGCAAAAACAGAATTACATCTTGTTAGAAGCAAATGCTGGATCTTTTGCAGATTCTGGACATTGTGAAGAAATTGTGGACATCATTCTTGTAAAATCTATGGTATCTCAGTTGTATAAATCTTTCAACCAACTATGATTCTTCCATTACTACATTTTGTTGTTCTTGCATCGTACACATAGTTACCACAGCAGTTCATGGTTGATCCGAACTTGCTTTTTATATGACCATTGCAACATAACTGGAATCGGACATCATACAGCATCATGCCACAGCACTGTTCGAAAGGTCCGTGCCTTTGAATAATTTTTCCAAAGCAACACAGTTTTAGAGAAGGGTCGTAAAAATTCTGTCCACAGCGGTCTGCAAAGAAGAACATTTTCATCTTTAAAGGAGTGTCCCAAAACCAGGGTTTCATGATAGCCTTATCATTTTCATACAAAGAAAACATTTCAAAAACAAATTTTAACATGAGATAGACGCAAGATATTTGGTATAGTCGCTGACACCAACTTTATTTCAAGTTAAAATTAGTATAACTTTGCCTATTTTTATATTTTTTTTGTTCGAATCGTCACTTGTGTCACAGTTTATATTGAATTTTGAGTCTACAGAAACGGGGTTATATAGAATCAACTGTATGCTTTAATTCATTTCGAAAAATACTTGATATTGTCCATGTTTTCCAGAAAGGTTTTGTAAATCTAGAACAGGAAAAATGACTAATTTTTCATGATCTTTAATTTGAAAATCTATGGTTTGGTTTCAGCCAGAAAAATGAATTTGTATTTATTATTTTTTAAGAATCGTCCATTTTTTTCATAAAAAACAGTGCGTGAACTACTGAATATGAATTAACATGTATGTACACTATTGTTGAACAAAAGTGATCGGAAAGGATTTAGAACGAGACGTTTTTCGAGATTTACACGATATACAACCACAGCAACTCCTTCATTAGGCTACATAAGGACTCTGAACCGTTTCATTTTGAAAAAGGAGTAAGACAAGGAGATACCGGCTCACCCAAACTCTTTACAACTTGTCTTGAGATGATCTTCAGAAACATGGACTGGGAAAATAGAGAAATCAGAATAGACAGTGAATACTTGAGCAACTTTAGATTTGCAGACGACATTGTCCTTTTCGCCGAGAACCTACACGACCTCCAACTATTGCTAGATGATCTGAACGAAGAAAGTAAAAAAAGTCGGCCTACACATGAACTTTAGTAAAACGAAAATCATGTGCAATAATCATATTGAGAATGAGAACATAACTGTCAAGATAGAAGATGCAAAACTCGGCAAGGTAGACCATTACATCTACCTAGGACAATGAATCTCTATGGAACCCTCAAAAGAGGAGGAAATCAAGCGAAGAATCACTTGGGGATGGCAAGCGCTCGGTAGAATAAGCTCAACTTTCAAGAACCAGATGATCCCAATAATCCTAAAAAGAAGAGAATACAACCAATGCGCTCTCCCGATAGTCACTTATGGAGCTGAAACATGGAACCTAACCAAGAGACAGACCTATAAACTGAGAAGTATGCAAAGTGTGCATGAGAGAGTCAGGCTCAACCTCACATGGAGAGATCACAAGACAGCAGAGTATATGAGATATAAAACAGGAGTCCAAAACATCATAGAAACTATTGAAAGACTGAAATGGCAATGGCCAGGCGATCTTGCAAGAATGAAAGACAACTGATGGACATCACGTCTCACAACATGGATCCCAAGAGATCACATGAGAAACTGAGGCCGACAGAACACAAGATGGAGAGATGAACTAGACAAATTCAGAAAATACTGGCTCTGCGACGCCCATGATAGAGAATTGTTGCGAATCCTGGGGAAGGTCTATGTCCAACGACGGACATTAAAAGACTGATGATGATGACTGTAATTTACTTTCATAAACAAGACCCCTAAAATATAATCTCCCATCTTGTTCCCTTTACATGCTCCTTGGTTTTACGTCCTGTATGTCCTGCTGAGAGCTACAACACCTTGCTCCACTGGATACGTTCCCTTGAATTTATCAGGATGCATGTCGGGGATATGGACTCTTAGCGATAGCCTGCAGCACGATTTACCATAGTTCTTCACCGATTCAATCTCAACCATGGCACTGAAGAACTGTGAAAAAGCTATGCCACGCCCCCTTTTCATCCCAGGGTAATTCCTTACACCCCAATATCTTTTTTTTTATCTGATGAACACACTGGCTTAGATCTTTGCCCCAGACAGTACTTTATTAAGACGTGTGAGGCCTACTCAGTGTATTGCGGCATGGCTATCGGGATCAAGACTAATTCTGGGCTTGACGCCTTGAAGTATGAAGAGTACGACTGGGAGATCATTGGAGATTCCAAAATGGTGGCATTCCTGACAGGTGTTCAAGTTTCCCTGCTATGTTCGTCTTTGGAACATTTTGGCGCACTAACAAAGGTACGACTAGCTATAAGGGTTGAACAACGTCATGTGGTAGCCACTGATTGACCCTCAGAAGGGATTGATGCCATCCCTGCACATAAAATCAAGCTTTAAGAAACAATTAGTTACAGTTGTAAAAAAAGGACTTGCAGTTTTCAAATACCTTCCCAGAGCTGTCTGTGGCAAAACAGGTAAATTACAAAATATCAACTTTCTGATCACAAAAACGAACTTTTTATCGATCTGAACAAGGAAGTTCACTCACCTATTGAGGCTTTGCTTACAATAAATAGAGTTACAACAAGGATGAGCAATTTCAACATTTTTGGAACTGGGGAGACTTCAAATCTGGAACAGTTACTGGATGAACTCTGCTATTAATTACCTATGACTTGGTATTTTATAGTATTTTCAAGTAACACCTGACCATTTCTCACCCCACCTCTTTATGGAGGGAAAAAGGTCAATTTAGATAAAAGACTCAGATAAATAAAAAAAATCCTGTTTCTAATGTGTACTGATAAAGAGATACTCGACATCACGGAGTGGGTTATATATATCTCGGTGAGCAAATGCCATGTTTGCAGCCCAAACAAATAAGCCAAAGCCTAATAAGGTGTTTGTCCTCCATGTACCTGCAGCTCTCACCTGATCTGGCATAGACTCTATGAGACTCCTAAGGGTCTCCTCTTGGATCTGCTGTCAGGATATCCACAGTAGATCTTTTAACTGCTGCAAATTACATGGTTATGGTTCTGTAGAGCAAACACCATTAATGCTTAAAGGGATTGAGATCTGGAGAGTTTTGTGGCCAATGACTATGATCCTGAAACCAGTGCCCATAGAACTTGCGCTGAGTGGCTGGCTGTATTGTCCTGTCTGAAGATAAACTTGCCATCTTAAACAACTGATGTCATGAAAGGGTATGTACATAGTTGTCAGTGATATTGTAGTAGGTAATACGAGACAAACATCCTCCACATGAATGACAGTATTTGCGAGTAGAACGTAGCCCAAACCGTCACTTTACATCAACCAGTTTGTTTTTCCCTGCAATGCATCCTGGTGCTATCACTTCCCCAGGATAAAGGTTCAGAATAATCTACCTCACTTAGGACAGAACAAGATTCTTCTGTCCAGGTGACTTTTCCCGATCATACAAGGTCAACTCACGATGCTTGCATGACCAATGAAGACATTTTCGGCCCTGAATATTGGTTAGCATGGATACTTTGAGTGGCCAGCAGCTATGGAGGCCAATATGCAAAAAGGTCAATGTACTGTGTTGGAACACTTCCTCTACCTTCATTAGTTCTATCTGCAATTTGTGGCACAGTAAGCCTTATGTTTGCTCATATTTGGTGGGAGAGTCTCCGCTCACCACTTGGATCGATAAATCTTGACCGCCCAATACGTTGTCGGTTGTTGGTGATTTTTCATTTCTTGGACCATTGTAGATAAGTACTCGGCATAATATAATGTGGGAATCCACAAACTGTATCATATGAAAATGTTCTTCCACAATTGATGGCTGCCAAGGGGTGACTACCTGAAAAGTTTTCTTGAACTATTTGATAGTCTGAGTAACTTTTGAACAGCAAACCACGAGTGCGAACGAGATTTCAACCACGATTACGTACAGGTGTATATTGTCTAGACGAATAATTTTTAGTTGATAATCTTCTCCAATCTTTCTTCCTGTAAATAACACAAAGATTATCACGATAAAGTGATAGATTACAAGTTTGATACGTTTTTTATCGACACTCGTTCATTGTAAGCTTATGCAATGCCCTTCCAACATGGAATGGAGGACTGGTAGATGAGGACTATATAAGATAAAATAAATGTATCGCTTAAATTTAATCTCACTCACCGTCCAGTTCCGTGGAGTAGAGGAAGGATACCAGCCTCCGGGTCTGAAGCTAAGGTTTTGATCCTACCTTGTGGTACTGGATGGGATAATGGATAGTCTATAGCCAAACTGAAGAGTAGCTGTCTGTGGATGACACAATCATATATACATATGTGGTTAGGCTAAGTCTTGATAAGGCTTCATCCTTCAATAACTTGACAAAATGACAACCGTTTTCTCCAGTGATCAAATGTGATTGGTGCAGTTTGCGAAAATAGATTAAGAATTTATCCGGCTTCTACAATTTTTTTTAAAATAAATTCAAAAATATAAAAAAATCATCAAGAACAAAAATGAAAAGATAAAAAGATTCGTTTGTTGTCAACAGAATGATGTACTTCAATCTCGATACAATGCAAATCTCTATTATCGACGTATATAAAATGCAATATGTATCCATTCCTTTCATATATGTTGTCATCGTTGACGGCTCAGGTACCCTAGTTTCTAACATTAAATCCAAATAAAGTTAGTTAGCGTCTACGATATCGATACATGAGATTCCGTATTTTATCAATGTATTCTTGGGGAAAAAAACTTATAACAGGTCGGGGTTTATTAGTCTAGGGGTCAATACTGATATTTTCATAAATTGATATCACCCAAGGTAGTTAGACGATTCCCATATTTTTGTCCCCATACGTGTCTCAAGTTTTTTTTGGGAGGTGGGGGTGTATGATAACCCTTCCCGTTTCTAAGGTTTATGATTGTTGTCATTCAGTTAACAAGCATGTCCCCCATATAAACTGGAAAATGCTGTGAGAGTGCATACATCAGCCAACGGAGGTAACTGTGCAGGGATCAACCAAAAAATAAAATCCCTTCTTCCGTAGCTTATTGCCTCCACACAATTTGATTGAAACTTATTGAGATATTTTTGGAGATATTGTTATGACTGCCTACATAAATGTATGTAAAAAAATATCCGTCAATCGGTGATATTCCTTGATCTACCCCAAATTTTACCGAAATTCCCCAAAATTTCATCAAAATCCATAGAGAACTCTTGGAGATGTTGTGTGGGTAGGTAGCTAAAATTTAAAATTTAGGTGTGTAAGTGTGCATGGATTTGTTCCAAAATATCATGATTATCTTCGTAAACACTTGTTGACACTTCCACCACATTTCATTGCTATGTGGAAGCAGAAAAATGATCTAATAGTAAAACATTTATTCATAATTTAATGGAGAAAAGAGTTGGTGTGCCGCATAAGTTTGAGAACCTCTGGCTTACAGGGTTTGAAAAAATATTTAATCCGATCTGAATTCTCCAATCATTGAAAATCCAGTGAGAGCATATCAAATTTTATGCTTAAAATATAATGTATCTTTTCTCCACGTAGATTCCTAGTTTCCATTGATAAAATGATCTAAAAATTATCTCCCCTTTGAAAAAAAAACAAAAAACGCAGATGTAACTGCATAAATGATATTGTTATTGCTTTGAATAAATTAGATAAAAACAATTTGATAATTTATGTAACATTTTTAACATCAAGTGGGTGAATGTGAAAATTATTAATGGTTTGTATTGAATTAAGTTTTTCTTATTTCTTTCTGCACCGTTTCAAACATCGTGAGGGTGGGTCTGTGAAATGCTGAAAGTTTGTATTGAAATAAATTTCTTTTTAATCATTTTAGTTGTATGCCAATCAGAACAATAACAATATTGTTTATTTATTTGTTGTTTTTTTTTCTCTGGTGGGGAGATGATCTTCAGTTCATTCTGAGGCTAACATGAGTTATTTGCCTTTTACACATAGAAACTGAGAATCAATCTATTTTCTGAACTATTTGACTTCTAGGAATGAAGAAGTAATAACAAGCACAATTTTACATAAGCATTGGTGCATTGAATCACCTCAATATGAAGCAAGGTAAAGAAATAATTATATAATATTGAAATGACAATATTTCATACCAAAGGTTATAGCTTGAAGAAGCTGATTTGAGATGAAGGTAAATATTATGAAACTTGGATTTTTGTTGGGAGATTTGAAGAGATATTCCTTTGAGAGAAAGAAAATATTCTCAAAATTAGTCCTGAGGGTCCTCCCCCACCATAGAGCACATGACTCCAGAATAAGTTATGCATGTTGTGTGCATTAATAATTATGAATGTATCTCAACTAAGAATGTTACTATGTACATATGAATGACATGTTGTAATCAACTTTGCCCAATAGACTGAAGGGGGTTGGAAGCCACGACTCAAAACAGATCCTTAATATAGTTAGAAGAAAGTTCAGATAATATCATAAATCATACTATGAAAATGAATGAACTAGGAATGACTTATTGATTCTCCATTTGTAATTCAACGTGCTTCTTGGATTAAATAGGGAAATATATGCATAAATATGTAACGATCAATGTGAACAAATATCAATACATGTGACCGCTGTAGAATGCTATCTTCCACTACCAGCACAACAACCTAACTTTGACTTGCCATAAAAAACAAACGAATCTAGTGTTGGATGGGTCAGTGCTCTGTCTAATCTAAGTAGTAAATTCTTGCTGGGAGACGGGCATGAAATATTTAGCAACGAACGATGAAAAATTCAAACTTTTTCAACTGCTAAAATGAAGTCCCCAGACCAACTATGCTGTTGCAATTTTGTTCTTAAACTTAAACCTCTGTGGACTTTATTTAAGTTAAAAACTTTATACATAAGGGAGAGGTATTCTCCAAGGCTGCCTCACTGACCCTAACAGGCTGGAGATAGAAAGAAAGAGATCCTTACTCATGGAATTTGCATCTAACTTATTTGGAAAATGGATCGAATTGTGCAGAAAAGAAAAATAACTAAAAAATGAATTTTTTTCCCCCTGGTGCTCCGAACATCCTCTTGTTTCACAAGAATAGTTTGAATGTGTATGAAGAGCCGGTGGAGCTCTTTAGCCTCTGACCTGCAGTGGACAATCCACCAGACCCCTGCCAACACGTCCTGGGCCAGCGTGGCAGGGCATGACCCATCACTCCCCATGATTTGCACACCAAATATTATATCGGCCGTTCCTGCTGGGACCTCGGTACCAAAAGGCCCAGCCACATCACTTGCTTTGGGTGGGGGTGATGTGCTCCAAGGGCGACTACCCCAACACTACACCAAGAGCGCGCCAGTTCCCGCTGGGTCATCGGCCCCAAAAGACTCAGACACATCACTTACCTTGGGTAGGGGTGATGTGCTCCGAAAGCGACTACCCAAATCCTTCACCAAGGGAACACCTGTTCCTACTGAGTCACTGTTCCAACAACGACCATTTAAACAGAACTCTAAGACTGTCAACAAGAGGACAAATTTATACATAGGCACATACAACGTCAGAACACTGTCAACTGACATGCACCTAACTGATCTAGAAAGTGAAATCAGAAATGTCAAATGGGATATCATAGGCATTAATGAGGTAAGAAGACCCGGAGAAGAACTAATCGAATTGAGAAGCAGACATCTTCTTTACAGCTACGGTAAAGAGAAAGTAAAACAAAGTAGAGTTGGCTTTCTCATCAATAAGGACCTAAAAGACAATATAACTGGCTTCAAAGCCGTCTCTGACCGAGTAGCTAGCGTCACCATACAACTTTCAAAACGATACAAACTCAATATAATCCAAGTGTACGCTCCCACTTCGCAATCAACTCAACAAGAAATAGACAATTTCTATGATGACTTGAACTCCCTACTCCAAGACACCGGAAAACACTTCAATGTTATCATGGGAGACTTCAACGCACAGGTAGGACAAGGAAATGAAAATTGCGTCGGCAAATTTGGATACAAAATACGCAACGAAAGAGGAGAAGATATTGTAAACTTTGCAACGGCTAATGGATTCAAAATCATGAACACCTTCTTCAAGAAGGGACCCAATAGGAAACGGACTTGGAAGAGCCCCAATCACGAAACAAGGAACGAAATAGACAACATCCTAACGGACAAAAACGATATCGTCAAGGACATCCAAGTCCTAAATCAAGTCAATGTAGGCAGCGACCACAGAATGGTACGATGTAAAGTACAAATAAACACCAATAAAGAACGCAGGAAAATCTTCCATACAAAACTGCAGCCTCTAAACATACCAAAAGAGCACGTTCAATCTTTCAAGCTCGAATTGAAAAACAGATTCAGAATTCTTACTGAACAAGACAACACCAACATCAACGAACTAAGCAACAAAATGACAGCGTCAACAATTGAAGTAGCCTCCACATTCAAGCCAATGAGCAAACAACCCATTAGCAAAATCTCGGATGAGACTAGAAATCTCATGGAAAAACGCAGAAACCTCAAGCCACCGACAACAACGAGAGAGAAAATTGAAGAGACTGAACTAAACAAATTGATCAAGAAGAAACGAAGGGAAGACAGGAGATACACGACGGCAGTCATTGAATCAACTCTTGAAAAAGGTCAGGGCTTCAAAGCTATAAACAAACTCCTCAACTCGGGACGAAGGCAAATAACTAGCATACCCGAGGAAAACAGAGACAGGATTGTCGAACGTGCCAAAGAATTCTACCAAAAACTTCATTCGTCCAAACAAGGTCTACAAAACAATGAGCAAGATACGCAAGACACGAGCAGTCAACTCGAGGACTTCCCAAAAGTAACCCCGTGGGAGGTGAAAGAAGCCATCAAACAGACGAAGAAAGGAACTGCCCCTGGACCAGACAACATCACCATCAACCTACTCCAAAAAGCAGGTAAAATCATTACTAGGAAACTGGCCGTCCTCTTCAACTTGTGTCTAAAACACAGTAAAGTCCCAGACGATTGGAACACTGCTATTATAATGCTTTTATATAAAAAAGGAAACCCGAAAGACCTCAACAACTATAGGCCTATAAGCCTACTCAACTGTGTATACAAACTTTCCACAAAGATCATGACCAACCGAATCACAAAAACACTCGATGAAAACCAGCCACGTGAACAGGCTGGCTTTAGAAGAAGCTACTCGACCATGGACCACCTGCACTCGATAAATCAACTGAAAGAAAAAAAAGCAGCAGAGTATAAACTACCACTTGCCGTAGCATTTATCGACTTCAAAAAAGCGTTCGACTCATTAGAAATCCCTAAGGTCATGGAGGCCATCAGTCGGCAAGGTGTAGATCCAGTATATGTTGAAGTCTTGAAGCATATATACAATCACAGCAGCTCATTTATCAGGCTACATAAAGACTCGGACCCCTTCCAGCTCCAGAAAGGAGTAAGACAAGGTGATACCAGCTCACCTAAACTCTTCACAGCCTGCCTCGAGATGATCTTCCGAAGGCTAGACTGGGAGAGTAAAGGAATTAAAATAGACGGCGAGTATCTGAGCAACCTCAGATTCGCAGACGACATAGCCCTTTTCGCAGAGAACCTACACGACCTCCAACTAATGATAGATGAACTAAATGAAGAGAGCAAGAAAGTCGGCCTACACATGAACTTCAGCAAGACGAAGATCATGTGCAACAACCACATTGGAGATAAAAACACTAAGATCGAAATCGAGGACACAGAACTTGAGAAAGTAGACCACTACATCTACCTAGGGCAACGAATCTCCACGAGACCCTCAAAGGAAGAAGAGATCAAGCGAAGAATCACACTAGGATGGCAAGCCTTTGGCAGAGCTAGCTCAACCTTCAAAAATAATAAGATCCCATTAATCCTAAAGAGAAGAGTGTATAACCAATGCATCCTCCAATAGTCACTTATGGAGCTGAAACATGGAATTTAACCAAGAGACAGACCCGTAAGCTGAGAACCATGCAACGTGCACATGAAAGAATAATGCTGGGCCTCACATGGAGAGACCACAGCACAGTACATCCGGGAAAAGACAAGAGTTAGAGACATCATGGAATCCATAAAAATCTTAAATGGCGGTGGGCTGGCCATGTTGCAAGAATGGCAGACAATCGATGGACATCACGACTCACAACGTGGATTCCCCGAGACCACATGCGCAACCGAGGCCGGCAAAATGTTAGATGGAGAGACGAGCTAGACAGGTTCAGGAAGTACTGGCTCCGTGACGCCCATGATAGAGAAGTGTGGCAAATCCCGGGGAAGGTCTATGTCCAACGACGGACGCTAAAAGACTGATGATGATTATGATGATGATGATAGGTATACTAGTTTATTTCCGACGATCCGGATTTTAAAAACGACAATCAGTGCTGCAGCCACTTCAACGGTTATAAATACCAACCGATGATTTTGAGAATACGAACAATAAACTTTTTTGTTTTCCTCCTTTTGTAGGTCACAGAAAGTTCAGAATGTATTAGCACCACGATGTCCAAGAGCAAAGAAATTTGAAAAAAAAAAAATGGTAGACCTTGCTGGGAGGCCTATGTCTGACTCAAGAAATATGCTGGTGATAAGGCCACAGACAGTGGCGTATAAAGAGATTGCAAGAAATTTTGGGGGCCGGGGGATCTTGGCTCTACGATGGCACCCTCAAACAGTAAGAATTGATGAAAAAGGAAACTTTGAAATAAATAAATCATCAGCAGCAGCAGCAGTAACAGCAGCAGCAGCAGTAACAGCAGCAGCAGCCTTTTAGCGTCCGTCGCTTGACACAGACCTTTCCCAAGGTTTGCTAGACCTCTCTATTGTGGGCATCACGGAGCCAATAATGCTCTATCACTTGAATGGCGAAAAATGACTCCAAAGGCTGAATTATCACTTATGTAATTCATCAATGTACTAATATATCCCTGCTACTGCTTTCTGTCAGTAGAAAAGTATTGGGTGAACTATGATTTATAAAGACAGATGGATAACCAGAAGCACTTACAAACTGAAGAAACTCATGTTTAGAGCTTTGATTAATAGTTACTAATAAGTGCGCAATTAGCCAATAATTGAGTTGTATTGTATTATGCCAAGAAATGCAGTAAGCGAGCTATTTATAAAGTTTTAGGGGCCCTCCATCTGTTCCTCCTCGGTTATGCCTCTGGTCACAGAATCAATTCAAAATTACAGAGGATATGTATCCCATTATGATATGAATCAATGAGACTGACCGCTCAAAGGAAGGCTAGTTTGACTTTGAGTATTCATTCTTCTCTTCACAAATGATATTTTTGTCCACTCTGGGGGTGTAATGGTTGGCACGTCCTCCATCATACAAAAGTACTGGGACAAATTTCTCTGTGCTCTCGGCAACGAGTGAGTGTGCCGTGAGCTGTGTGATTGGGAGAGTCGCGAAATGAATCTCACAACAATTGAAGGATTCTGTGCGTCTGCAAGCGAACGTCGCAATTACCCAACAAATGGCCATTGTGTTAAGTTGATAATCGCCAGATATACCTGTCAGTACACAAGGCAGTGTATTGTTGAGTTTAAAGTTGTTTAGATCAGCGTTTCCCAAGACATATAATCTAATCTAAGTATACAAATACCATTTTCACTTTTGGTGCAGAAGTCTGTTCGTCAGTCACACTATTCCAAACCGATGCATCGGAATAAGATTTGAAAGGCTGAGAAACGTTGTATTAAAAGTTATTAACAAAGTTGAGCTAAATGCAATAGAATTCCGACAAGATGTTCCTTTGGGCCATCTTACTGGTCCAAAGCCCAGGTGAAAGGTGGTTGAGCGTGTGGCTAGCAACTCCATTTTGTAAAATTTACTTGCTACTTAAACTGCTGCAGCAGTATTCCAGTGCCCCCCCCCCGAGTCTGGTTAAGAAGATTCCAATTCGGAAGGGCTCTTGACGCATTGTGGTGAAAGTCTACGGAAAGTTAGCTCACCGAACAACCTTCTAACAATGGAGGCAAAAAAAAAAAAAAAAAACAGGTTTGGGATCTGGAACATCAGAACTCTGATTTGCTCACAGGGCACACGATGCCGGGGACACAGCCCCCAACCCTTTTTGCAAAACTGACATTCCTCTTTATGAAAGAACTTCATACATGGTGTTTGTCCATGTCTCCCTCATATTTAAAGAAAAGAGATAAAAAAAAAAAGAGTTGTGTTTTAAAAGAGACCAAATTTGTTGTTTTGGTACATTTGATGGTACCAATTCGGCAATCTGGATTTTCTATATGTCTTTGGAGTATGAAAGTTGTTAAATTGATCTTTTGGACGCTCAGCTGAAGGGAGAAATCAAATATAGGTCAGAAAGCCAAATTTGGTGTTTTGGTACACTTGGTGGTGCCAATTCGACAATTTGGGTTTAGTATACGTCTAAGAAGTATGCAAGTGATTGAATAGACCAGGTGAGAAGAGTGATCAAATATTATAATCCATTGGTTAGAAAACTAAACTTTGCGTAGAATCTTTGCAACCTGGGTAAATAATATATCTTAAAGACATTCAGATTGAGAATGTTTTTCTATGAAATTCAAAATTAACGACTGCGAGTATACATTTTTTCCGATCAAGATTGAGTCATTGTACACAGATTTGTACCAGAAATCAATCAATTCCCCTTTGGCCTATTGCTCACCCTTTCATAAAACCTAATTGAATATCATTAATAACTTTTGGAGATATCGTGTCAACAGACAGGAGCGAATAAAGAAATGTACAAAAATATCTCTAAATCGGGAGCAAAGGCCTGGATCAACGTTAATATTTAATCACATCTTCCTTACAATGTGGTTTACCTTTGCATAAAATTTCATTGGAATTCGTATTTGCTTTCGATTGATAGATTTTTTGCATTTCTTGTATATTTCTATATTCGCACCTGTCTGTGTAGACAGTATTTCTAAAAGTTGTCAATGAAGTGCAATGAAGATTTATGGAAAGATGGGCAATAGGCTTAGAAGGATAGTATCAATATTGGAATGAATCCATGCACAATGACTTGGTCATAATCGAAAGAAATGTATATTTATATTTGTCCAATTTGAATTTCCTTAAAGGGTCATTACTCGCTTAGGCTTGACATCTGATGTCCATCAAGCATTTTTGGACTTGGTTTTTGCACGCCAAAAATCTTATAACAATCATTTCAGTTCGTGGCCCATAGTCTATTTGTGTCCGAAAAGATTTCCTTGGTTTTTACGTAATTACAGGTATAAAAATTACCCCATACTCTGTGCAATGAAAAAATATGCGAATTCAAATGCAGTTATCTTCAACTGCATGGGGCAAATATGATGGTGCAACCAACATGCTGAGAAGAAATAAGGTGTTACTTCCCAAATTTCGGCTATCCAGCCAAGAGACTTGTTTAATTGTCATGGAAATCCATTCAGTTTATCAGTGAAAAACATCATATCTGAATGTAAAGTCCCCGATGATAGAATTGAAGCTGTACGTGAAATATGTATTCTTGTTAAGTTCTCTCAAAAACAAGAAACAGTGCTTGGTTCCATCTGAAAAAAAAACAATTGATAAGAAGTTGATACTAAGTAATATGCTCATGAGAAGGTATGCTCGCTTGACAAGCTTTTTATAACAGAGTGGATTGTTTGCGCTTCGTGTTTACAGTTAATACTTGTTAATTATCATCAACTGTTGGATCTGAGGGAGACATGTCTTCATGAGAGATTGACTGTAGGTCTTGAAACGAGAACCATGAGATGTAATCAAGAAATGCAAGAACTTTCTTTCTATTTTGGACTTACACCTGGACAGAGATTATATTCATTAACTGACTTGTCCAAAACTTTTCAGCGTGAGACGGTGGCAGCTGTTGGTGGACAGCGACTCGTTACCCTAACTATTCAGACATTTGAAGGAATGCTTTCTTAAAATTGTTCTTGAAATTTGAGTGGCGAAATTAGAACAATAATCATTGGTGAAAGAGCTCTCTGGGCCAAAACTTCGAAACAAATCATCTCATGAGACCGTTGGATTCATTGATGGGCATTTGGGAGCTTCATTTTGTTGAAGATCATTACAAAAGAATTCACTTTGAAGCTATTGATACAATGGTTCGTTCAATTAAAAAAAGGATTGACCGATTGTGTTTCAAAACCTTTGCTGTGTTGGAAAGTATTCTTCTCAATGCCATTTACATGACCTGAATCACCTGCAAGAGATCTATGGAAGCTTTATCAATATCGACATCTCGGAAACAGAATTTGAGATCTCGAAAATAACATTTCAGTGCGTTAGTTTGTCTCAATGCCATCTTGAAAGTGCTACAAAAAGAGGAAAAGTTGTTCATCCCAAACACTATTCTGTGGAAACTGCTACTCATCAATCCTGCCAGGATTACATCACCGAAGCGACCATTTTCACTGGTACGTAAGATAAAGACATGGTTACGATCGAGTGTGTCACAGAAGATGTTCAATTCTCTGTCTATATTGAGCAGCTATGAGGAATTAACGGAGGATCCTGGCCTTTTAAAAGTTGAGAATGATTTTCTTGCACTTCACGAGGGCAGGTTCCCTACGCTTAGTAAATTCAATAAATCTGATGTCCGAATCTGATGACCAAAGTTTGTATTGTACATTTATTTTTGCCTCGTTGAGGAGCTATTTATGTCGAAAGAAATGCAGTCATAAATCGAAGGGAATCATGAATATGATGCAATTCATCACATTCGAAATCCTTCCGATTTCTGAGGACAGAACATGACGGAATAATTTTCCTGAAATACACTTTCCAGCAATATAGAGGAGTCAATTTTTAGAACTTTCACTGCAGCACCTTTTAGAGGGGAGAATTTTAAAAAAAGAATTTCAGCCCTCTACCTCCACTGGTGCGACCTGTAAACGGATCACACACATATATATGAGAGAGAGAAAGAGAGAGAGAGAGAGAGAGAGAGAGAGAGAGAGAGAGAGTCACACAGCTAAAAGTGCTTGAAAATTAAAGAAACTTATGTTGATATTGACTATGTTGATGTAATCAGTTTTGGCTGACGGTCACCGATAAGTACACCATTAACCAATACTTGAATTTTCCCATTGTTTCCCATCGGACTCACCAACAATAAGTCATCGAGATGAATACTCTGATGTCTTTGAAATTTTTTTCGCTTGATTTTTCTTCAATCTCTAAATGTCAATATCTTAAAGCTGATCATATCATCCAAATAACACATATTGACCGAAAGTTGCAGCATTAAACCAGGGTGGATAAATTTGCTTAATGTAACAGTCACATAAGATGAACTTTACATGTTGGAAGTTGTGAGAAATACACAAAATTCACACACATTTTTATCGTTACATACGCATTTTTTTACAAAAATATTATTGAACATGTATTCATTTACATTTATGCAATAATATTTATTCCTGTATGTAGCTTTTTAAACCGCTGATTTGCATTAGTTTCAGTAAACACGAAGCTCACATTACTATGAAATGAAATCAAAATCTTGACTGATAACTGTTTTTCTCAACTGTATTATATCGTATATTAGGATTTACTATAGTTGAATAATTTCACCGACCATGAACATTAAACTTGCGTTTTAATCCCGTGGGGTTGCAATTTGTACCCAGAAAATAATTATAAAACTTGACTTTTTTTGTTGTCAAATTCAAAGCCAAGTCTTGAGTCGACTTTTCTACAACAACAACAAGAATAACAAGAGCACTCCTCACCTAATTTTGTTTGTACCATCCTGTTAAACCAAACTTATACACAAAATCTGACATTTCCCTACCGTAGTTTGAAATCACATCAAAGGGATAGGTGGACATCTCTCTTGTTAACGGAGCCAAACTATCTACAAAATTCTTTGTTACAAATAGGCAACGGCTTATTTCAGTCTGATTTATACTATATTTATACTGAAATATATTTTTTTTCCATTTTGTATGTACAATACAAAAGTTACAATAGAAAAATAGAAGTTGGAGTTGAGTTTGACTCAGCAGCAGACAACATATAAACTGTATTGAGACATCGAGGTCAAGCAATATAATTTCACGAGTCGTACATTTCATGGTAAAGAACTGCATGTGGCTGACGATTTGTGTATTGGTCATGTTGAATCCCATGCACAGCAAAATAAATATATTGGCATTTATACGATCTCAGAAACACGTGAAAGCAATTTCTACAAAATCTCTAATGACATCAAAAAGACTTGTTCAAAATGTACGTTTTGGTCCACAGACCTCAACAGAATCCAGAAGTCAACAATCTTTTGCCTATCAAAATATTCTTTTCATGAAATCGTCGCTGATTGTTCATAATAAACAACAATAATTCAAATAAGAAAAAAAGGACTGAAATAATTTGCAAATAGATTTTAATCAGTTTTAAGTTACGTACATTCAGCATCTATTGTTGAACGTGTAGCGGAAGGGAGTAGGGAGATATAAAGAAAAGAAAGTTACCAAGAATTTCTTCAAGGTAAAGATTTCTCAACAGGGACATTGCTAAATATCAATCTCATAATCGGGATTATCGTAGATTTTACAAATTTCAATCAACACCAATTCACTACCTTATCGAAAAAGCAAAACAGAATTACATCTTGTTAGAAGCAAATGCTGGATCTTTTGCAGATTCTGGACATTGTGAAGAAATTGTGGACATCATTCTTGTAAAATCTATGGTGTCTCAGCTGTATAAATCTTTCAACCAACTATGATTCTTCCATTACTACATTTTCTATTTTTTGCATCGTACACATTGTTACCACAGCAGTGCATGGTTGATCGGTACTTGCTTTTTATATGACCATTGCAACATAACTGGAATCGAATATTATACGGCATCATGCCACAGCACATTTGGAAATTTCCGTGCCTTGGAATCAGCCTTCCTGCACAACACAATGTTAAAGAAGGGTTGTAAAAATTCTGCCCACAGCGATCTGCAAAGGAAAACATTTTCATTTTCAAAGGAGTGTCCCAAAACCAGGGTTTCATGATAGCCTTATCATTTTCATACGAAGAAAACATATCAAAAACAAATTTTAACATGAGATAGACGCAAGATTTTTTTGTATAGTCGCTGACACCAACTTTATTTCAAGTTAAAATTGACATAACTTTGCCTATTTTTTTATTTTTTTATTTTTTTTGTTCGAATCGTCACTTGTGTCAAAGTTTATATTGAATTTTGAGTCTACAGAAACGGGGTTATATAGAATCAACTGTATGCTTTAATTCATTTCGAAAAATACTTGATATTGTCCATGTTTTCCAGAAAGGTTTTGTAAATCTAGAACAGGAAAAATGACTCATTTTTCATGCTCTTAACTTGAGAAGCTGTGGTGTGGTTTTGGTCAGGCGAGCAAATTCGTTTTTTTTTTTTTCATAAAAATGGTGACTATATTACTGAATCTGGATAAACATGTCTGAACACTATTTTTGAACAAAAGTGATCGAAAGGGATTTAGAACAAGAAGTTTTTCAAGATTTACGAATGTACTGTAATTCACTCTCACAAACAAGACCCTTAAAATATAATCACCCATCATGTTTCCTTTATGTGTTCCTTGGTATCGGCGTTCAACGTCTTGTATATCCTGGTCGGAGCTTCAACACCTTGCCCTTTGGATATGTTTCCATTGTCCCCTTGGATTTATTAGGATGCATATAGCAGATATGGACTCTTAGCGACAGCACAATTTAGCATGATTCTTCACCGATTCCCAATCTCAGCCATATCCAAATTTCAGGTTTTTTTATTGCCCTAGAAGCCCTGAACAACAGTGAAAAAGCTGTACCAAGCCCCTCTTCTATCCCAGGGCAATTCCTTGCACCCCAATATCTTTTTTATCTGATGAACACACCGGCTTAAATCTATGCCCTGGACATTACTTTATTAAGACGTGTGAGACCTTCTTGGCATATTTCGGTATGGCTATCTGGATCAAGATTAATTCTGGGCTTGACGCCTTAAAGTGTGAAGAGTACGACTAAGAGATCATTGTAGAGTTCAAAATGGTGTCCAAGTTTCCCTGCTATGTTTGCCTTTGGAACATTTTTGGCGCACTGACAAAGGCACGACTAGCTATAAGGGATGAACAATGTCTTGTGGGAGCCACTGGTTGACCCTCAGAAGGGATTGGTGCCATCCCTGCACATAAAATCAAGCTTTAAGAAACAATTAGTCACAGCTGTAAAAAAAAGGACTTGCAGTTTTCAAATACCTTCCCAAAGCCGTCTGTGGCAAAACAGGTAAATTACAAAATATCAACTTTCTGATCACAAAAACGAACTTTTTATCGGTAAGAATAAGGAAGTTTACTCACGTATGGCAGCTTCGCTTACAACCATAAGAGTTGCCACAAGGACGAGCAATTTCAACATTTTTGGAACTGGATAGACTTCAAATCCGGAATAGTTGCTGGATGAACTCTGCTATTGATCACCTATGACTTGGTATTTTATAGTGATTCAAGTAACACCTGACCATTTCTCACCCAATATTTTTGTGGGGGTTAAAAGGTCAATTTAGATAAAAGACTCAGATAAATAGAAATTTCCTGTTTTTTAACGTGTGCTGATAAAGGAAGACTCGACATAAGGGACTGGGTTATATATATCTCGGTGAGCAAATGCCATGTTTGCAGCCCAAACAAATAAGCCAAAGCCTAATAAGGTGTTTGTCCTCCATGTACCTGCAGCTCTCACCTGATCTGGCATAGACTCTATGAGACTCCTAAGGGTCTCCTCTTGGATCTGCTGTCAGGATATCCACAGTAGATCTTTTAACTGCTGCAAATTACATGGTTATGGTTCTGATGAGCAAACACCATTAATGTTTAAAGGGATTGAGATCTGGAGAGTTTTGTGGACAATGACTATGATCCTGAAACCAATGCCCATAGAACTTGCGCTGAGTGGCTGGGTGCATTGTCCTGTCTAAAGATAAACTTGCCATCTTGAACAACTGATATCATGAAAGGGTATGTACATAGTTGTCAGTGATATTGTAGTAGGTGATACGAGACAAACACCCTCCACGTGAATGACAGTTTGCCAGTAGAAAGTTGCCCAAACCATCACATCATATCTACCAGTTTGGTTTTTCCCTACAGTGCATCCTGGTGCTATCGCTTCCCCAGGATAAAGGTTCAGAATAATCTACCTCACTTAGGACAGAACAAGATTCTTCTGTCCAGGTGACTTTTCACAATCATACAAGGTCAACTCACGATGCTTGCATACCCACTGAAGACACTTTCGGCCCTGAATATTGGTTAGCATGGATACTTTGAGTGGCCGGCAGCTATGGAGGCCAATATGCAAAAGGGTCGATGTACTGTGTTGGAACACTTCCTCTACCTTCATTAGTTCTATCTGCAATTTGTGGCACAGTAAGCCTTATGTTTGCTCATATTTGGTGGGAGAGCCTCCGCTCACCTCTTGGATTAATAAATCTTGACCACCCAATACGTTGTCGGTGGTTGGTGATTTTTCATTTCTTGGACCATTGCAGATAAGTACTCGGCATAATATAATGTGGGCATCCATAAACTGTGCCATTTTGGAAATGCTCTTTCACAATAGATGTGTCTGAATGAAAACCCAGACCATGCAATATTATTGTTTTATACTCATGTAAGATGGCTGCCAAGGGGTGACTACCAGAAAAGATTCCTTGAACTATTTGATATTCTGAGTAACTTTTGAACAGCAAACCACGAGATTTCAACCACGATTACATACAGGTGTATATTGTCTACACAGATAATTTTTAGTTGATAGTCTTCTCCAATCTTTCTTCCTATTAATAACATAAAGATTATCGCGATAAAGTGATAGATTACAAGTTTTATACGTTTTTTATCGACACAAGTCGATTTTTGTCAAAAAGATCCATGGTAGTCGCTGAAACTTTACTCTGAGAAAATTCACAATTCATGACGGTACTTGATAAACCTCATTTATCTTTATTGATTGAACAGTTTTTATGTTTGGTTTTGAATACAATTAAGTGGACAGGTCTGCGTGTAAGAGTGTTTTATTTTGAGCCCTAATATAACAGGTTATTTTCCATTCTTGCAACATGACCAACCCATTACCATATGAGTTTTCTGATGGATTCTGTGATGTCTCAGACTCTTCTTTTTTCCCTAATATATTGTTGCATCTTGTGATCTCTCGTGTTAGATTGAGCATTATTCTCTCATGGGTGCGTTGCATGGTTCTCAGTTTGAGGGACAGCCTCTTGTTAAGGTTCCATGTTTCATATCCAAAGGTGACCATCGGGAAGATGCATTGGTTGTGTATTCTTCTTTTTAGGACTAATGGAATTTCCTTATTCTAGAGGGTTGAGCTTGCCCTGTTGAAGGCTTGCCATCCAAGTGTTATTCTTCGCTTGATCTCTTCTTCTTTTGAGGCAAATTTTTGAATTTAACATTTTATTATACCTTTTCAAAAATTTGTTTATGATAGTGAAGGTTAATTGATCAAAATGTAGAAGTGCTAGATTCAGCTGAAGGCTAAGAATATATCATACATATGTAAAAGTATATGAAATGTGTTTTTTTTTCACGTGATACATGATTAAAATATAAAATTATAAAGTTCAAGAGATTAAGATTTAAAAAAAGTTGGGGACCATCGGCCTAGTGCAGTGATGAAGAATTTATAACACGCGTGTCAATTGTGACATGTCACAATTTTTTAGATGACACAAGATGGGCTCTGGAAAAAAAAATTTGTTAAATTTCATTATATTATCCAAGTGTTTATTTTTGAAAGTTTAAGTTATATTTTATCAAACTTTTTTTTAGATATATCAAAAAATAGGTCGCTTATCTATAAGCTATTTACCTCCAACTAAGCTCAACCTTCAAAAATAAGAAGATCCCATTGATCCTAAAAAGGAGGGTGTATAACCAATGCATCCTCCCAATAGTCACTTATGGAGCTGAAATATGGAACCTAACCAAGAGATAGAACCGCAAATTGAGAACTATGCAACGTACACATGAGAAAATTATGCTTGGCCTCACATGGAGAGACCACGTATGACCAACGTATTCTTACAACTTGCCTTGTTGGGGGCGATCAGTTAAATAAGGGATAATTAATGAATGCTAATTCTCTTGGGCAGTGATCACTAAAAAGTCCGAATTTTCAAGAGAAAACAAAACAAACAAAATGAGCGTAAACGCTGATTAGCGCAACCTGAGGGACCAATTCAACATAAATTTACATTGTCAATCGAACCCACAACTAAACATTCTGTGTGATAGGAATTTCAACAAAAAAAATGGAACAAATGTTGGGGGGGGGCATAATCAGAAGTAAATATTAAAATTTCCAGCCTTCTAACTCAATTTGTGGGAGCTGTGCGTGCGATAGATGAATTGATAGATTCAGTGACTGAAATTTGGATGGGGTTACGTAGGGGAACAACGTTCCCTTTTTTTCAGTTTCCTCAAAGAGGAGGTGTATAGCCTTTACTAACCCTTCCTTCCCAACCTCAGCCTCACAGATCTTAGTGTACCCTTAATTCTTGAAATCCATTTCCATTACTGGATAGATAGATAGATAGATAGATAGATAGATCTGGTTAGTCACTCAATAGAAACCACCATAAAGCCAACATCTTTTTGGCATCATAAAAAAATGGAATATAGGGTAATCAGTGGATAGGTTACCTCATGCCTTTTGTTGGTAAGTAGTCACCTATGAAGCTGAAATATGGAACCTAACTAGGAGACAGATCCGCAAACTGAGAAGTATGCAACATGCACATGAGAGAATCATGCTCAACCTCACATGGAGGGATCACAAGACAGCACAATATATCAGGAAGAAAACGGGGGTCCGTTACATCATTGAAACTATTAAAAAACTCAAATGGCCATGGGTTGATCGCGTTGCGAGAATGAAAGACAACCGATGGACATCATGACTCACAACATGGATTCCCAGAGATACATGCGAAACTGAGGCTGACAGGATACAAGATGGAGAGATGACGTAGACAGATTTGAAAAAATACTGGTTCTGCGACGCCCATGATAGAGGAATGTGGCGAATCCTGGGGAAGGTCTTTGTCCAGCGACCGACACTAAAAGACTGCTGATGATGATGAAAAAAAAAAGGTCTGAATTTTCAAAACACTAACCTGAATGCTGCTTGACACAAACTGAAAGATCAATTTAGCATGAACTTACATTGCAAATTTACTCTCCACCCGACTCTAAACCTATTTAAAGGGAGAAAGTTCCAGAAAACCTTTTTCTAGACATAGTAAAGAGCAAATGTTGAATATTTTAGCCCTCTAGCTCTATAAGTATTGCCATGCATTCAGCCAGCCGGACCAACTTGAAACTGAAGAAACCTATTTAGATAGTTTTGGTGACAGTTTTGGTTGACAGCTTCTAATAGTAATTGTCTCCAAATCTCCAACACAACTCTCCAATAATGTTATATTTCTATATGGCTTACTTCAGTGATTTCTGCAGATAAAAGCCTTCACGTCGCTGTCACGGTAAAATAAATTTACGCAGATAAAGAATGAGGGTTCAAATCATACTGGAAGCTTATGCTTTATTCCTGATCCATGTTAATAACTTGTATCACATGTTCCCGTCATCAAAGGTTGACTGCGGGCGAACAGCTTTTTTCTAGCTCCTATGCATCGGCGCTTAGTGTGGAGGAAGTGCTGAGGCCAAGTTCAGTTTCCCCCTCTCGACCATGCTGGAGGTTTCCACAGGAAAGAAGGACTGAACTCGTTTGGAGACCAGCATGGCTCCAGGGGATATCCCCGACTGGTTACAACAGCTGGTATCCTTAGTCGGGTACCCATCTAGGTACTGATCAGGCTCGACGTTGCTTAATTTCGGTGATCATTGATTACTCAATTATTTCAGAATAACGAATCTGAGTTAAGATAAAAAGAAACACAAATGAATATTTTCTAAACTAATAAAAAAATAGATTATTATGAATCATCATCACCCACATATTCCTCACTTTTCTCACTTTTTGTTCGGCTGTGATACCAAAAAGTCTGGACTTTCAAAAGACAAGCTGGTACAAGCTGTTTACCAATTTAGCATTGATTTACATTACATATTGAAACTACGCCAAAACACACTGAAAACCTATTTAAGAGGGGAAAAACATTTTCCTTACCCATTGAGAAGGGTGTGATGCAAAATTACAAGTTTTTACTATGAACGGTACGGTCTCGGCAAAGTCCAGATATATATATATATATATATATATATATATATATATATATATATATATATATGTATATATGTATGTATATATATACATATATATATATATATATATATATATATATATATATATATATATATATATATATATATATATATATATATATATGGTTAGGCTTAGTCTTGATAAGGTCTCATCCTCCAAATCTTGATAACTTTACGAAATGACAACCGTTTTTTCCCAGTGAGCAAACGTGAATAACGTGATTGGTGCAGTTTACGAAAATAGATTAAAAATTTATCCGGCTTCAACGAATTTTTTTTTAGATGTAAAAATATATAAAAATCATCAAGAACAAAAATGAAAAGATAAAAAGATCCGTTTGTTGTCAACAGAACGATATACTTCAATCTCGATAATGCAAATCTCCATTATCGACGTATATAAAATGCAATATGTATCCATTCGTTTCATATATGTTGTCATCGTTGACGGCTCAGATACCCTAGTTTTTAACATAAAATCCAAATAAAGTTAGTTGGCGTCTACGATATCGATACATGAGATTCCGTATTTTATCAATATATTCTTGGGGAAAAAAACTTGTAACAGGTCGGGGTTTATTAGTCCAGGGGCCAATACTGATATTTTCATAAATTGATATCACCCAAGGTAGTCAGACGATTCCCATATTTTTGTCCCCCTACGTGTCTCAAGTTTTTTTTTGGGGGGGGGGGTTGTATGATAACCCTGCTCGTTTCTAAGCTTAATGATTGTTGTCATTCAGTTAACAAGCATGTCCGCCATATAAACTGGAAAATGCTGTGGGAGTGCATACCCCAGCCAACGGAGGTAACTGTGCAGGGATCAACCAAAAAATAAAATCCCTTCTTCCGTAGCTCATTGCCTCCACAGAATTTAATTGAAACCTAGTGAGAACTTATTGGAGATATAGTTATGACTGCCTACATAAATGTATGTCAAAAATATCCCTCAATCAGTGATATTCCTTGGTCTACCCCAAATTTTACCGAAATTCCCCAAAATTTCATCAAAATCCATAGAGAACTCTTGGAGATGTTGTGCGGGCAGGTAGCTAAAATTTAGGTTGGGGGTAAGTGTGCATGGGTTCGTTCCAAAATGTCGTGACTATTTTCGTAGATACTTGTCCACACTTCAACCACATTTCACTGAAATTCATTGAGAACTTCTTTGAGATATCGTGCGGACATACGTACGGAAAGAACAGCCAGGACTAAATGAAACAGACTGATCTGAAATTTGTTTTTTCCCGTCTGTCTGTCCACCACAATATCTCCAAAAGTTCTTGATCAATTTCAATCACATTTTGTGGAAGGATGTGCAATAGGCTACGAAAGAATTAATGAAAACCTGGAATGAATCCAAGCTTTATTATGCAACCAACGTCCCAGCTAAGAGCCCGCGACCACAAAATATCCCCAAAAGTTCCATGACACAACATTTCATATCCATACATTATTTCCAAAGGTTGTTAATCAATTTCGATCAAATTTTGTGGAAAGTTGAGGCAATAGTTTATGAAAATAGAGATTACATTTTGAAGCAAACCAATACTAAATTAGTTCACTTAAATCGTAGCTATCTGTCCACACAATACAATACCTTATCGAAAGTTCTCTGTTTGCATCATATGTACGTCTTGATGAATTTCAATGAAATTTCGAAGGAGGATGGGCAATAGACAACGAAAACAGTCACGAATTTTCAACATCTATATCCTAGGTATCTGCAACTCTACAATACAACACCAAAAGTAAGTTCTCTGTCTGTCCATATATCTCCAAAAGTTGCCAATGAATTTCAATTTGATTTTCTTGAAGGGAGGGCAATAGGGTAGAAAAGAACTGATCCAATAGATATCAGTCCATACAAGTGTATCATTTTTAAAACAAGTGTTTATGACATTAGATTGTAGATAGCTAAAAAAAATTGCTTGCTCTGGGGCAAATGATTTTCTTGTATATTTAACTCAGCAAGAAATTTTCTTTCGAATATTCCATATGCCCATATTTGATGAGTATTTTTTCCTACATGACTAGGGCACCAATGTGAAAATCCGCCTTTATGAAAAATTTAATTTGTGTGCGAATGATCTGAAATTTGTTGAAGTTATTTTGACTCGACTCATCAATTCCTACGGAATCTTATCACAGCGCTAGGACTACATCCCCATGGTGGCCGTTGAACACTTTACGCAGTGCTGGATTCTTAAGACAAATTATTATCACAGGCGGATGGCGGCCATTGTGAATTTCCCTTTAAGACTCTTTGTATGCCATGGTGGATACCATTGGGGATACAATAAAAAAAAAATAAAGGCTTTTGTTGCAATTTGTGTGAGGTCAAGTTACATTATCACAGGACTATTTCCCGTGAAAGCAAAGAGCCATTTTGAATTTTCCATTAAAAAATTATTACAGTGCTAGGCTGAAAAGGTTATCATATATCAATGTTTTCGTATCTACCCTAATAACATTCTGGTACCACTAATGTTAGCCCACCCTAAGTGGTATGAAGATCTGGATTGGTCCCTGAACTATTTTCATATACACAAGTTATTTGAATAAGCAGTTTTATTTTCAGAAGTATTATTGCATCAAATCTATTTTTAATGTTGAAATTATTCTCATGAATCCCAAAATCTGGGACATCGGCACGACTTTTTTCTAATCAAATACCTTACTATAATTGGATTTCGTCTGTCTTTTTGTTTAGAGACACGATCTCCGACGCTACCACGAGTACACGATCGACTTCCAAATAGATCAGCAGATTTATTTTAACTCAGGAAATAATGTTCTAAAGGGACTTTCCAATCGATACCTGCTGGAATCCACTCTATCAGCTGGTTTTTAACGAGTATGTGTATGTATAAATGTATATTGAACAGAAAGTAAGGGTTCAGTTAAGTATTATGATTTTGGTTGTAAATAGACCCTAACCCACCTAAACTCTTTGAAACAATATATATATATAATTGCAATAATAATAATTAAATAATTGTCATCCACAAATAGCTGTTTCGTTGGATTTCAACTCTTCAGTGTGGCTATAGACTATCCATTATCCAATCCAGTGCCACGAATACACGTATATATACATATATATAAGATTTTATTAAAATAGATATGTAACTAAATTAAATATCTTAGTTAAATATAATATTTTTTACACACTCTCTCTTTCTTAATCTCTCATTCACTCCCCTTCTCTGATTTGTCTATTCACCTGTAAAAGAAAAAACATTACTAAATTTGGAAAAAGAACTCACCAGAGAATCCGCCGGAGGCTAGACATTTTTCTTGGAAATTATCCACTTTTACCATAGATGGCGAAAAGTTCCAGAAAAAAAACCCTGAAGTTCTAAGAAAAAAAACGTATTTATTCAGGGAAAGCCAAGAGATAACAGGACTTCCAGGCAAAATATCTTTGACAAACAACAACAGGTGTTTATAAAAACGCAACCAACAGCTCAACTACAAGCTGTGTATCTTGATTACAGACTTTTACTTTACACCTTGAAAAGACTTTACATGTGCTACACATTACACAGAATCATTTATCTCATAAGTTTATGATTCATGTACAGCAATAAATTATCTATCATTTTTACATAAAAAAACTTCATAGTTTATTCCTCTGTGATAATTTTAACTCCCCCTACTTAGCTGAATGATACATCGACGCTTCCGTCTAAGAAGTAGTAAGCATGTACATAGTTCTATCTGTGGGAACCTTATGATACTATGCTATATATCCTGTCTCAACAACAAATAAAATTTATAGAAACCCCCACAATGTTTGAGGGGGTGGTACATTGGCAAACAGAGCCAGCTATTTCATATAACAGAGCAGATGAAAATGATTTTGCTAACGCAGACTGCTTCATTGCATTGCACGAATCGCTGAATATTTGTTTTTGTGAACTTTTGACCCTTTGAGGTCTTCGAGAGTTGTAATTGGGACAGAGCAGCTACAAAAACGGGTCAACTTCAATGTCGGCACCGGACGATGTCTAACATTTTTCCCAATTTTCGTTTGAAACATTCAGATTCAGATTAAATTGGCTTCTAATTGATTCTAGCTTTCATTTTCTTCGTTTTGTTTTCATTAACAAATCAAATATTAATGGCAAAATGGTTGGCTGTCATACATTCATTCTAATAAAGAATTCTAAGTTTTATGGCCAATACTCTATTCAGGCCAAAAGGCTAGTTTTGAAAATAGATACATGCACTTAATTTTTCATCAGCATTTTGATCATAGGATTTTAAAAACTTTTCTGATGTCATTGTTTTGGCAACTTTGTGAGTAGTGAAGACTTTCAATAATTGTGTTTGTTCTTCGGGGATTTCAGATCGATTTTTCAAACTCTGAATTTAATGGAAAGTTTGTACTGCTATTTCTCACAAGTTCCTCTTATAACACCCAGGGTCAGTAATTCAGAAGATGGGGTACACGCCCCACAGTGGAACAATTTAAATATTCTGAGTGGCATTTCGGTGAAAAGAGCTAAAAGTATTCCATGATTCAGAATTGTATCAAGAATTAACGGATTAGTTCTAAAAATCCCCGGATGTATTCAAAAATTGTAAGCTTAATTTTCAACAAACTTTGCACTAATCATATCCATTATCTTGATATTCTTGTTAAGTAAATATAAGTGTAGTGCCCACATTCCTAGCTAAAGAAAATCATACATATACGGAGTTATCTGCCACTTGGAAAGAATCTGCTTCTAACCCCTATATCTCTGTAGAATTGGTAAAATTCCTAGTTCCCTTTTTAACGTTGCACAGAACTGCCAATCAGGTCACAACAAACACTCCAGACAGCCATAAAAGCCACGACATGTTTTGGACGCCGGGTGCGATAGCCTAAACACCTTAGCACCACACATATGTACTAATTTTCTCTTTCATCTTGGAGATTTAACAATCTCTCTGAGAGGGGGGTACTTGAAGTGCCCACCCTTCCAGCTAAAGAAAATCATACATATACGGAGTTATCTGCCTTTTGGAAAGGATCTACTGTATCTCTGAAGAAATGGTAAATTCCTTGTTCCCCTTTTGACATCACACAGAACTGCCTATCAGATAGCAGATTGTTATCTTTACGATATTTTAACTGTGGCGGTAAATCTCTCTCTCTCTCTCTCTCTCTCTCTCTCTCTCTCTCTCTCTCTCTCTGTGTTCCGACGGCCTTGAGGTAAGCTCGTCTCTTCTCTCTCTTTAGTTAGGATAGTTTGTATAGTTTTTATACACACTTTGTTCTTACACACGCATCATCACACATTCATCTCAAGAACGCATCCTATCTAAGTTAAGCTTTCTCGTTGTAGTTAGGTCGGACTTCCTAAGATAACTTCTTAGTGGCAACAACTAGGATGACCATACTGACGGACATTCTATAGACTCTATCTCACATTTACTTAGTGACATTCCTTTCCCTTCATCCTTCCTATCGCTACATCTTTTATCCTGGTAGATCCCTCCACACATCCGTGTCGGCAGAAACTCTGGTCCTCGTTTATTTTAATTTGCTCATGAATTAAATCTGGCACTGTTGTTTACTTCTTTGTTTGTTCTTATTTCTTCGTTTTGTTAACGATTCAACTAATTGTGTACTAATCTCGTTTTTGTGCTTAAGTAACGAACACGCTACTTACCAGGATTTATCTCCTTGGATCAATTCTGGTAATTTGTATTTTAAGGGGCTAATATAATTAGCAGCCCTAAATCTGCCCCCACCTACGACACCAAATAAGTATCTATTGCTGTTTTCACAGAATCTCCGTTATGACTTGTCTGCGACATTTTTGAGTTTGGGGTTTAAAAACTGATTCAATATAGTTATCAAGTGCCGAATTCAAATCTGCGATCACTCTTCTATGATCAGGTCAGGTTTTTATTTAAAACATGACATTCCGATTAAAACCATCATCCGACTAGAAAGACAAAGTCATTTTAAGGGAATTGATTGTGCATGGATCTTCTCGAAAATTCAATCAATTCCTCCGTAGCCTATTTCCCACCCTTCCTTGAAACTTAATTGAGAACTTTCGGAGATATTGCGTGGATAGAGATGGAGTTTTTGGCTATATTATGCAGTGTGGACATAACTATGACGGATAGGGTGTGATTGTACATGAATCCGCCCAGATATTTAATTACTTAGTTTCGTGGTCCATTTTCCACCCTTCCATGATATTACATTGAGATGTTTTAGAGATATCGTATGGAAAGACATGTTTGGGCCATATCATGTGGTGTGGGCATAGCTACGACGGAGCGGGGGGGGGGTAATTATGCAGGGATCCGTCCCCCAATTTTTTTTATTTAAGTTCATGTAAAACTTTTTGAGATGTTGTTTGGACAGACATGAAGTTCAGGCGATAATATCTGGACGTAACTACGACGGAATTAAACCATCCTTCTACATTTCATTGGAATTCGTGGAGTACTTCCAAATATATCGAGTGGACACCCTTCATAAACTTGGGATTTTAACCATAACATCAAGCCCAGGTGTGTCTCACTAGATTATTTTTTTAAATGTAGAACTTGTTTAAAATTTTTTACGTCATTGAAATTATTTCAAATTCATTTTATTTATTACTCTTTGATTTAGAACTCTAAATTTTGATACAATCAAACATTAGTGAATCCAGAAATGTATCTTTTCATCACTAATTTTGTTTTTTTTTACAGAAAGGAGGATTGATCAAAGTGCAAGATCTGGTTGAGTAGAGGTGGAAGGGCCATAAGGGCATTTGGATTCGCTGGTTGAGATTTTTTTAAAAAGCTGACAAGAAATATTTCTTTCTAATTTGATCTTTTTGCAGGTCGGACGTAAACCGTAAAGTACGATAACAATTACGCCACGATAACAGCTAGTGTACATGCCTATAAAAGGTAATTGTGATTGATAGCATGATTTCTCTCATTCAACTGATCGTAATCATCTAAATGGGTCCACATTGAATCACTTCAAGTAAATTCCTATTCCAATCCCATAATTCTAAAGAAAATACAAAAAAAATACCATCTCAAGATTTAGAAAAACTTAGAAATGTTGCGTTCAACCTGTTGTGAGTTCGTTCTTTCTTTCTGTTTTTGAGAAATACTTTGTGCTTTTTTTTCAACGAAATATTCAGTTTCAGCATTTAATCAAGTTGAGATTGGGAATTTTTAATAATCTTAAATTTCATCTTTTTTTAAAACAAGAAAATAGAAAGCAATTTTCGAAACAATTCCTCACCGAAGACTTCATCATTGTTTCGTTATCCTTCGACACTGGAATATTTTATCATATTTACACACACACACACGCGTATATATATATATATATATATATATATATATATATATATATAGATAGATAGATAGATAGATAGATAGATAGATAGATATAGATATAAATATAGATATATATATAGATATAGTTTCACATTTTTAAATGTACAACTGTTTATAATCTGGAAATAACCTCAACATTCAAAAACAAGAAAATAGCATTAGTCCTAAAAAGAAGAGTATACAATGCATCCTCCCTAACCAAAAGACTGACCCACAAACTGAGAACCATGCAACATGCTCATTAGAGAATCATGCTCAAAATCACATGGAGAGGACACAAAACAGCACAGTGTATTAGGGGGAAAAACAGGAGTCCAAGACATCATAGACAATATTAGAAAACTCAAATGGTAATGGACTGGCAACAAGTGAACATCACGACTCATAACATGGATCTCCAGAGATCAAATACAGAACCGAGGCCGGCAGAATATGAGATGACAAGACGAACTGGACAGGTTCAGAAACTATTGACTCAGCGACGCCCACGATAGAGAGGTGTGGCGAATCCTTGAGGCGTCAATATCCAACCACGGATGATAAAAGACTGATGATGATGAAGATGAAATTCAAACGTAATTTAAACAAAAATAAAAAAGCTAAATTGTTGAATATTTATTTCATCGAGAAAAACTTGAAAGAAAAAAGAAAAGATTTCATTTTCTTATGCACTCAGTGAAAACATTCATGGAAAGGATTTTTTCAAACAAATGTTTCATCGAAGAAAAAGACGGATTTTCAGATTGCAGGAAAGAATTAATTATTACCTTTTTTTTAAATGGTTTTCTCATTCTCAGAAACCAAAGTTATGACTTTCTTCACGGGACATTTCTTTTTCTCCACGTGACCGTACTTTAGGACTTTCTTTCCAAGATTTTTTTTTTCGGATGAATTTTTATAGTCACCGATTTTTACCACAAACCATGAATGCTAAACACAATTTGTATAACATTTCAATGACTGTACCGGTGCTACACTCTGATCCTGGATAGAGGGCTGGAGGGCAACACTCTAATCCTAGACAACGCATGCGAATGCTCTGATCATAGACGGAAGTACCGATCCGTTAGCAAATAATCCCGTTATTTTTTACGGGTCACGCATAGTTTTTTTCTTGGCCTCGTCTTAGTTAGGTAACTCAATTAGTGTTCATTATTTTTATATTTCTCTGTCGCATAGTGACCAAGTATTACATATACTGCCAGGTGCTAAAGAAATACGCCTGCGTGTGCTTTTTGCGCTAAATTTGGCACATTTCTTGCTTTGGTCGGTCAAAAAAGCGCTTGATGATATAACGCATGTAAACGATTTGGACATTTTTGAGCACTTTCAGTATTTTAGGGGATATTTTTGGTATATTTTCTTGCTCTTTTTCTTTTTAAATTAGCCTTTTTTCCAGCTGGGTTGGTTTCAACGCCAAATCCACTACGGTGGGCAAGTATTTGATTGTGCATATGCCAAAGAATAATAGGCCACATTATGTATAATCAAAGAACCTTTTTTTCTATAGTAAGGAGGGACATTGAATTCTTTAAGCCCCCGAGGTAGGGTATGAAACAAAAAGGTTGAAAAACACGGCTGTAGGACGAATACAAAGTTTCTTCTAAAATTTGATGCTCTTGTAAGTTCATCTTTTGAACCAGTAAAACTACTGATATTTGTATCTGTATTACTATAAATGGTCGCAGATTTCACAAGCAAGTGAAATCTACATTTCATACATCCTTTATCGGTCGGTTGGAAGGGGTACACGTATAAGTTTAGCGAATGTTTATTGTGAGAAGATAGATTTGGAAAATATCAAATTACAGTTATTTTTTTCGAAATAGGTTTCAAATTTCAACTCTGCATTTTTGGCTCATGTTGTTTTGATAATAACTAGTTTGCATCTAAAAGTGTTAAAAACCAGTATCTCGTGATTTTTTGACCAAATCGTGAATAAATCGGTCAGGTACCAGAAACAAAGATCTCTTTATAAAAATTAAATCAGTGATATTCTATCAGTCATTTACTTTTTTTTCGCTCCGGAAGAAAGCACAAGATTTGCTAAGGCATTTCCGATTGGGTAGTGATATGACGTAAGAGGTATAGTCACGCCCCCTCTGTAGGTAGGAGACGGATCGTCCAAAGTTGTTATTCATTTCAGAATTTTGCCAAAGGGAAGAATAAATTGTTGGAATGATTTCCGGATTGAGAATCGGAGGAGACCTTGAGGGGGAATGATTTAGTCAGAAGCCAGCCAACCTTTTCAGAAGTCGCATGATCTCCGACGGGGGAAAGGGTAGTGAGAAGACATTCGTAATCTTTGAAAAATATAATATCGATATTTAAAACAGGCATTCGATTATTTTGTTTGTATATAAAATTATTTCTTGTGGCTGTCTGCACACCACGTCAAGGCTTCAACCAACACCGGAAGACATCGGAAGTGACCGATGTGGGAGGCATGACGTCATACATCGCATGCCTTTTCATCACCATCTTCAGCAACACACTGAGTACAAATTGTAATCATAACAAATGTGAAATATCGAGTGATCAAAGACTTTTTGAATTGTGGATTTGCACAAATGTAATGTTTTAATATTTGCCAAGACCTTGGAATCACCCTTCAATGAAAATCAAAATATATCCCAAGAAGGTTAATCAGATTAGTATACTTAAAAAAAGAAATATTATCTATTATATTACAATTTACATTTAGTCGGGGTCTGCATATTTTTACTGTAACCAGTAACCAAATAATTACTGCATCTCCCTCCCCAGACAAAGGTAGGCATTTGTAAGTGCAGTTGACTTGGAAGATTAGATAGTAGCCAGTATTCAAACTCAAGTATGGGCCCATTTCAAATGTTCAAAGTAATAAAAGCTGAATAAAAACGAACAGGTAGAGAGATGAATAAATTGAGAAGATGGTGTAATTCCTAAGCTGATGGTAGAAGTGTTGTTAAAAGTGGATTTTGCTAATCAAAATTCTTAGCTTCTTCTGTGTTATTTCATCAGATTTTCATAGTTGCTGTTAGCTTTTTGCTCGGTCACAATAGATACTTGTTTAAGTAAGCAGACTTTAGCACACAAAAATAAATGGGAAAAGGGGAAATGAATGAATGTATGATGTGCCAAGTGGGGAACAAATTGATTGGTAATGAGTTAAAAAGTAGCGTGGATCCAAATAAAGGAAAACCCGTCAGTCTGAGCGAGAAAAGCAGCGTGGGTTTGGACAAGTTTAAGAGGGAATGCTGCAAACTGAGAAGTATGCAATGTGCGCATGAGAGAATTATGCTCAACCTTACATGGAGAAATCATAAAACAGTACAGTATATAAGGAAGAAAACAAGTGTCTGTGACATCATAGAAACTATTCAAAAACTCAAATGGCAATGGGCAGGCCATGTTGCAAGAATGAAAGATAACCGATGGACAGCACGTCTCACAACATGGATCCCCACGGATCACATAAGAAACCGATGCCGACAGAACACAAGATGGAGCGATGAACTGGACAGAGTCAGGAAATACTGGCTCTGCAACGCCCATGATAGAGGATTGTGGCAAATCCTGGGGAAGGTCTACGTCCAACGACGGACGTTAAAAGACTGATGATAATGATGATGAGTCGTAGTATCGTTTTCCCAATCACAGAGTTTCTTATTAGGTTGTGCAGTTTGCTTGGCTAATCAACTGACAGCTTTAGAACAACTCTCTTTTCAAACAGAGAAGCCCCAAGTCTGGGCTGGAAGAGAGAAATTTTGATTGTGACAGTCAGTTGGCGAGGTGAGCTACTAAAAGACAAAGCAGAGATAGATAGATTGATAGATGAACAGATAGCGTGGAAAAGTGAACAAGTTGGCAATCAAGTTAGGTGAAATAGAAAAATCAATGTCCAACTATGAATAATAGTTGGGACATCGATATGCAACACTTCCCTGCGTTTTGTAGAAGAAAATACTCCTCCAACGTTTCAGCTTCTCAATCAAATTCAAACCTTCATCTCCAGCTCGGATCTCTGTCTAGCTCTTTCGTACTCAGTTTTCGTTCTTTCGTCACTTGGTTCACGCGACGATGACCCCGGAATAGCACATGCAAAGATGCATTCTGCTATGCAACAAATGGTTTGCAAGATGAGTACACAGTCCTTACAGATGCTCTTGCTTCGGTCCTGTCATAGTTGGTAACCTTCTGGGAATTCTCACATCGAATACTTTATTCAATCAACTGGGATAGATTGTTTTTATTCTGCTGTCCATGCCAGAAGATGTATCGTATGAGTTTATTCTCTTATAATTTTCCCCAGGATAGTCCCACTGAATTAGAGTATATGACCTAGGGATTGAATGAGCAATAACCAGATGAACTTCACCAATGTTTATATCCAGGAAACTATTGGGTAGCGGAATTCCCAGGTTACAAAACATGATTAGCACCAGAAAAAGGCTAAGGAATACAATTAAAATGGCGATATCAATTCAAATAAATCAATGCTAATTCTTCATCTCAGAAATCACACACATAAGAGATCACTCTTCTGCTTGTGGTACTCAGTACTTCGTAGATAATAAAACATTGCCAAAAATACAGGCATACTTTGATTAATGAGTTTAATTTGTTCCAAAATTTTCTGTACTGTTCAAGATATTATTATCTAAGTTTTTTTCCTAGCTTATACCTAGTTTAATCAATTAGTATAGCAATACATTAACTGTACTATATCAAAACCCACACTAATCAACGTATTGGTGAATGTTTGTTTCTTTTTGTTTTAGATCATAGAGCTGAGTTCTGCTGAAAATGTTGTCAATTATCAGCTCTCCCTTCAATCAGGACTGATTCTTTTTTCTTCACTGAAGTGCACTTGGCCTAATGGTTAGTAGCATGGAGAATAGAACTGGCAATCTGAGTTCAAACTCCAGCTGAGACCATTTGTTTTCACTGCACTCATGCCCTTTGGGGTAAAGCATGAATTCATCTCTTGTTCCTTCAGCTGTGGGTCTTCTAGCCATGGTTTGCAACCGACCTACGAGATAGAAAACTGTCTTCAAACCAGAGTATGGAACCCGTTAAGGCAACCGGATGCCAATTTTGACTTCTTTCCAACAGCTCCTGCAGCCAATCTGAGGCCAAACATATCACTCCACTTCTTTGGAGAGAGGGATTCTGTTGGTTGGGCATCCTACAATCTGCATTGGTCAGGCTGTTTCCTTGGAAGCGTCAATTCAGTATCTTTACATTATATGTAAGGATCAATGAAAGTTTCGGGGAACATGCCTCATCAACTTATTCATAAGGAGAATCCTAATGAAACAAGTGGAGGTGAACAGTAAACATAATGAACAATACCTGAAACCACAGATGATAATTAACAACACATCGATTGTTCTGGACTAATTTACACAGAGTTCTCATTTTGATTATAGTCACATTTCAGCCACTGTATCCTCCAGCCTTCATCTGTCAGTCGCACATGACCTTCTTGGAATTTCAAACTGAGCACTTGATTCAATCGATGAGGTTTGTTCTCATTCCACTGTCCATGCCAAAAAATATTTTGCATCAGTTAATTTTGAGTAGTTACTATTACTAGAGTATATGAACGTTTTTGCACTGCCCTACCCCATGAACTTACAACAGCCATGTGTATCTGATCTAGTAGCCTATTGCACCTTTATCCAATCGACCAGGAGACCCAGCATGGGTAGTGGATTTTACCCCCCTCATCTGACCCCAGGATTGAATAAAAGATTCAGTTTGAAATCTCCAGAAGTCCCTGACAACAACAGAGACCTGAAGTAGGCTGGAAGATTCAATGCCTGGAACATGATATCTACTAAGATGAGGATACTAATCCAGGAAAGTCAGTGTATAACAATCATTCTTCATTTCAAAAATTCAGACAAAAAAGAAAAAACAATTTCAGAGGTAATATTTTATTTGCCTTCCATCATCAGAAAGCTGTTCTGTAGGGGTCAAGGAATTGTCTTCTTTAAATAAATATTCCACACCGAGAATGTAACTAGAATTCTGTTGTTAGTTCTAAATGCTGTCATCAGTAGAGAGTCTGAAGCTTTGACAACCAATGGGACAAGTCGTCCATGTAGGTCATCCAGTAGTTAGGGAAATGGCCTGATATGTCGCGGCCCTTAGGTTCATCTCAGAGATCCCAAACAAGAAGGGCATACAAGTGGAGGTGACAGTTTTTGGAGAAATGTACACATTAACACAGAACAGTTCACAACCTCTAGATGAATGGAAAGTAGATTATATTTTTGATTTGATGGCAAATTGTAGAGCAATCCTATTCTCTTCATATTTCTAGGTTATTCCCAAATTACAATTAGGCTACGCGATACCTGGTTCCAAGCCCAGGTAAAGAAGGAGGTCTGGCCTGGGCCTATAATCTCCGCCCTGTAAAAACCTACTTGCTAGTGAAATCACAGTTGAGTGGTTGCGGCAATATGCTCCATAAGGAGTCTACTATCAAATCAAATCAAAAATAGGAAGAAAAAACTTCTGCAGTTGGATATTGAGAAAAGAACTGGTAGCAAGATTTTTCTCAAAAAAGATGAAGATTTAAACTATTTGTCCTTGTGGTGTTGTATATATTATATTACAATGGAGTCAATATTGCTCTTTTCTCCTTTAGTATAATGAAATTTCAGGCAAGACTGTCAACTGAAATTGATATGCAGATGTGCCTTTCAAACTATTTTTAGAATTGAGTTACTTATCGGAAAGAACCAAGCATCCATTTCATTGAAAATATGACATTAAATCAAATGTAATTACCAACAAATACTATATGTTTAGTGTGTTCTACGGTACTGCTAGATAGAATCACAATTGCCAACTTGTTCCAATAATTTTGATCAGAAATTGGGGGGGGGGATCTAAATTCTCAAGAAAACTATCTGAAATATTATCTAAAAATATACTACATATATATGAAATCAAACTACACAATTTCTTGAACCCCTATAAATAGGGGTAAATCTGGACACAGATGATTGGCCTACTGGAACCGTTTTAGGCACTGTCAGGAGTTGGGGAAAAAAAAATGAAAAAAAAAAAAAAAAAAAAAGAGAGAGCGAGGTTAAACTAAAACTCAACCATTGTAAAATAATATAATAGATGAAACATTAAAAGAGAAACTCCAAGCAGACAAAACCCCTACAATTCTTTGATTGCAAACATTTTCAGTTTTACAATTCAACTTTCAAATTTGTACAGAGGATCTCAAATAGTAATTCAACAAAGTAACTTCTGACTGATATTTATTCCCTTGCACTTGTTGGTAATTTTCAAGTATTTTTCTAGCATTCAATTCACCAAAGCATTTTTTCTCAAATTGCATTCATTGAAGTGTTCCACAGTGGTTACATGCGGTCTATGGATCTAACAGCCTCTAATAATTAACTCTTAGAGCTCAGAAAGGGTGGTGAGATCTTGGCAGTCCCACTAAAATCATCAGTATTTTTTCATATTAGGTCATGGATGGACTTGTTGCTTATTAGATGAAATGAGATTTGTTTTCTTATTGCTCCGTTTCTTTCAATATATCAAAGACAGAACTAAGTGGGGAAACATTATGGCCAATCAAATCAAATGGAAAAAATTATTTTTACAAATGAATTTTTGTATTCAAGGTTAATTTATAATTACTTGAGACTATTTAGATTTTTTTTCCTTTTTAAAAAATTTCATCTAGATATATTTTCAAAAGATTTAATTTTGCTTTGCCTGACCAGGATCTGCAAATATTCATGGTGGTTCATCATTTCCAAATATTAATCATTATGAAAGACAATATACAACAATGGTTTGTCATTGCCTTCAATAAGGCTCGCTTAAGAATTTACTTTAGTGTGTATTCATTTACCTGAGGTTTGAGCTGCACTTCGGTTCTTATATGAATGGAGGTGTGTGTTCACATAGGTGGAGTTATGAAGTACATGCCTTCCATAGGGAATTAGTGCAAAATAACAAATTATTGTTTTCAGCTGTGGTTCTCAAACTGTGTGCTGCAGCACAATAGTATCGTAACTATTTCCCAGGTGTGCCACGTAAACTTTTCCAAGTACAGAAACATATCCAGCACGGGTATTATGTCTGTCCCACTTCTGCCACAGAGTTGCCAATCTAGTAGTTTTATGGCTAGATTTTGTGAGATCTCAACTTTTTTAGCGACAGATGGAAGGAATGAGAGGTGATGACTATGTATATCAGAATACTGGTATGAAATTTTGCTCATTGAATACTGAATTGCTTTCATCTGATTAATTTGAAATTGACAGTATGCCGACTTACAGTACACACCTGCATTTATACTTCAAAGTTTACAGCTATGAGGAAGCAGAAAAATGATCTAATAGTAAAACATTTATTCATAATTTAATGGAGAAAAGAGTTGGTGTGCCATGTAAGTTTGAGAACCACTGGTTTACAGGGTTTGAAAAAAATATTTTATCTGATCTGAATTCTACAATCATTGAAAATCCGGTGAGAGCAAATCGAATTTCATGCTTAAAATATAATGTATCTCTTCTCCACGCAGATTCCTAGTTTCCATTGATAAAATGATCTAAAAATTATCTCCCCTCTTAAAAAAAAACAAAAAACGCAGATGTAACTGCATAAACGATATTGTTATTGCTTTGAATAAATTAAATTATCAAGTTGTTTTTATTTATGTCACATTTTCAACATCAAGTGGGTGAATGTGTAAAACATCAAATGTTTGTATTGCATTAAGTTTTTCTTATTTCTTTCTGCACTGTTTTTAACATTGAGAGGGCAAGTCAGTGAAATGTTGAAAGTTTTTATTGAAATAAATTTGTTTTAAATTATTTTAGTTGTATGCCAATCAGAACAATAACAATATTGTTTATTTATTTGTTTGTTTTTCTTTGGTGGGGAGATGATCTTCAGTTCATTCTGAGGCTAACATGAGTCATTTGCCTTTTACGCATAGAAACTAAGAATCAATCTATTTTCTGAACTATTTGACTTCTAGGAATGAAGAAGTAATAACAAGCACAATTTTACATAAGCATTGGTGCATTGAATCACCACAATATGAAGCAAGGTAAAGAAATAATTATATAATATTGTAATGACAATATTTCATACCAAAGGTTATAGCTTGAAGAAGCTGATTTGAGATGAAGGTAAATATTATGAAACTTGGATTTTTGTTGGGAGATTTGAAGAGATATTCCTTTGAGAGAAAGAAAATATTCTCAAAATTAGTCCTGAGAGTCCTCCCCCACCATAGAGAACATGACTCCAAAATAAGTTATGCATGTTGTGTGCATGAATAGTTATGAATGTATCTCAACTAAGAATGTTACTATGTACATATGAATGACATGTTGTAATCAACTTTGCCCAATAGACTGAAGGGGGTTGGAAGCCACGACTCAAAACTGATCCCTAAAATAGAAGAAAGTTCAGATAATATCATAAATCATACTATGAAAATGAATGAACTAGGAATGACTTATTGATTCTCCATTAGTAATTCAAGGAGCTCCTTGGGTTAAATAGGGCAATATATGCATAAATATGTAACGATTAATGTGTACAAATATCTATATATGTATATATATATTTTTTAATGTATATATGGACATAGTACTTGTATATCTACAAAACAAGAACATATATAAGCATATGATTATATATCAAATAGATGTCCATAACAGTTCTTGAAAGCTTATATGCCTTACAGGTATAAAGATGAGCCTGGCAATGTCAATAAAGGGTTATTGATACATTTTCCAGTCACTGGATGAGAGAAAAAAGACAAAAATCATCAACTCTTAGATTCATATTAAGGAATATAAATTTCAAATCAGGAGGAGTAACTTTTGATGAAAGTTACATCCCTTCCACTTTTTGGTAATTTTTTTTTCTTTCTTAAATTCAGTTCACAAATAATTCCCTTGAAAAATCCTATACTTTGAAGAGTTTCCAAGGAGTTTAAAGCAGTTCATGAATTTATGAGTTGATATTTTTTGACTATTTTCCTTCATCCTAATTTTTTTAGCTTTTTTCTTTTTCACAACTTCACAGGCCGTCAATCTATGGCAGTGAGGAAACAGTGCAGATTGGAAATAAAGAATAAGCTTTCAGTGAGACTCAAACCCAATGTCCCTTTTATCACAGGAGAGCCTGGTTAAACATGCCAGCTGTTCTAACATCTGAGTTATGAGAACTTGATGGTTTACAGAGGACAAATCTAAACTTTGAAACCTAGTCTCCATCCCAATCTCTGACACCATATGTCATTTTTCTCTACTAGTAGCATCAGAAAACAAATTATCATTCTATCATCTAAACTATATAAAACAGTATGTTGCTTGCTGGGTTGGTTAGTTCATTAGTCACCGAGAAAGGGGTACCCCATGTTCTACTTCATTCCTTCACACTCTACAGCCAGTCATTGCTACTCACAGCATAGCAACCCCTAACCAACCTAATGTAAAAAAAGAAGCTAAAAGAAAGACAAAATATAGTCTCACCTCCCTTCTCCATGTACATTAGATGGATTGAGGGTAGTGGTACTGGAGGAGAGGAGGGGGCATCCAGCCAGTGACCACTGTATAATGCCATCTTCCACCACCAGCACAACAACCCCCAACCCACATAATGCACATGGTTGGAGAGGGACATATTTTGATCATTTTGGAAAAGAAAGGCGATTTTTCATTTTATGTCAGAAAATCATAGATCAATATAACTACATATATATATATATATATATATATATATATATATATATATAATTATCTGTTTACATTGTACATGCAGTAATTTTATGACAGCATGGGTATACTAGTTTATTTATAAATAATAAAAAGATGAGAAACAAGAATCTTTTTAGACAAAAAAATTTAGTCTCAATTCGTAGTCATAACTGACGTTGATAAAATCCCTGAACTCGAAGGAAAATAAAATAGAACTAGTCTTGATTTTAATACTTCTGCTCGTACCCTGGAAACTAATCATTTTGCTGAATTTGTACACTAAAGCATCCTTCAATGGGGCTGAGTGGTTGACCAAAGTATAGGCATTAGCATGCTGGTCTCACAAACCACTGAGAATGAGTCTGACCCTCACTGATGTGGCTTAGTCAAAAAAAAAAAAAAAAAAAAAATACAAAGTAAATTTCTGCAAAAATTATTTCAAAGCAGCCATTCTCAGCTTTTTCTTGGGGAAGGGGGGCACATTCCCCTTTACAAGTTATTCACAGGTTCCACTGCCCACTGTCAAATAAGGATATAACACAAACATAAACAGAAATGATATTAATGGATTTCTGTCTATGGCCCGCTTCAAAAGTGCTAGGGCCCCAGGTGAGAACAGCTGCTTAAGAGCAAAATCCATACAAAATTATTAATGGTAACCAGAATAAATATGAAAGTTATTTCTCACAATTTACCAGATTGGGATTTGGCATGATTAAGATAAAGGTAGATGATGTCTGTTGGACTTATTACTTTTGCTTTTTGAAAGACTTCATCAGTTTGTAACAATGGATTGAATGAAGGAGAAGTTGACAGCGTTTTAACCAATAGTCTCAGATCTTCTTTAGAATGAAGTATTGTACACCTTTTCAAGGGACAAGGCAAGCTGAATGGCTCAAGAGATGGGAGATGACCACCTACAATGAGGTCACTGTTTGAACATTCTTTCTTACAAAATTACTAACACCTATAAGCATCACATGAGAATAAATAGGGATCAGAGGTCAACCCTGGCAGAGAAAAAAAGGGTGAAAAAATTCTCCTTATTTTCATTTTCTGCAACAGGTAAAAAGGATACTAATGGACAACAGCCATAAGTTTTGTTTTTTTACCTCTCTTTTTATATATATGAGCAAGCTTTTTGTTTAATACAATGAACGGGGACTTTTTCATCAAATTTCAAGTAAATTTCTCCTGTTTTTAAAATAAGTTGATGGATATTGTGGCAAAGTGCATGTAAGAATTATCTATAAGTATAAGTACCAAGCACAAATGCCTCGAGAGAAAACAAATAACATCTATTTTTCAGAATTTCAAACTTCTGCCATCAATTATTCATGTTCTTTATAATGACCAGAGATATTTAGAGATCATTCTTACACACACATGATTCAAATATTTGATATCTAGTACGATAATAGAAGAACTATACCCCAAAATTGATAAAACAATTCTTGTCAATTGTATCTGATGAAACTTGCTCAAATAAAAAAAATGAGATATATATATATATATATATATATATATATATATACACATATGTATATATATATATGCCTGCATACATAAAGGGAAAAGTAGTACTAATTGTTAATACTTTACCAACTAGGGTTTAAAAGAGCACTTCACATGAGATAAGGAGCACATCCATCCACAAGTGAAGACCCCAAAGAGTCAATATACATCATCTTATTAAGAGCCATGGAAAAAAAAAAAAAATAAGGGCCATGAAATTGCTTGGCCAGACATCACAGTAAGCGCCTTCCTGTTGAGGATCTCACAAAACCTGAAGACTAATTTAGACAAAACTGGGGACTCCAAACTCCTTTCCCCCAAACCTAATGTGGAAAAGTCTTTTTCATGGTCTGGGAATCACTCCCCTTGTATGTTGTGTAAATAAATGATGCTCTCCATCAAGAGCGATAACTTCCCCCGTAGCCCCTCTATCTACACAACATAAGAGAGGTGGGGGGTAAATCCAGGACCATAATGAGGTTAACAGTCATCACACAAAATCATCATTTTTTTTTGTCTTTGGAAATGAAGGGGTCGTTCAATTCCTTTGTCATTATTTCACTCTCTCTCTCTCAGAAAATCAGTCGTCGTATTCATTAAGCAGGAAATGCGTGATGAATGCCACTCGCTTCTTTTCTATTTCCATTTGTTCCGTTTTCTTTGCACCAATGGGGCTGCTGGCTTCTTCATCGGTTGGGTGTCGCAGGAAAAGCCGACCAAATATGGAAGCTGACAGTGAAAATAAATAAAGAGAAATTAATGCAAAAAATAATTATACAGGTGTAGTTAGTCTCTCAATAGAAACCATCATGAGATGAATATCTTATGGTAGCCTGGGTGATCATGAATAAGATACTTCTCTCACCTTTTGTTGGATCGATAAAAATGTTTCCATGAACAAGCATGAACACTGCCAGACACAAATTAAGGAACCAATGCAGCACAAACTTGTCAATTGTAAATTAAATACCCCCAGGAGGAAATTTTGAAAAAAAAAATATAGTTAAAAATATAAAAATATACAAATAAAAAGGCAAATGTTTAAATATTCAGCCCTATAGTTCCATTGGTGCTGTCTACACATGAGACAGATATATACATAGCCAACTAGGCAGAATCACTTAAAAACTGAACAAACCTATGTGAACAGTTTTGGTTGACGGTTTCTAAAATGAAAATGTTTCGGGATTTTGTCATCCCAACTTGAACAGCAATGAAACAATTGAGTGGAAACACATTAATTTCAAGCCAGTCTTTCACATTATAGATGACAAACTCCAACTGACACGGTGTGTATTCTCTCTGCAATAATGGTCTAAATGGGTAAATAGCAAATCAGAATGGTCACTCTCAATATGGTTGGCAACCAATCTCAGAGACAAACCTCTCTAATTCGAAAACTAGTCTAAAGAGGTTAGGCTCTGCCAGGCTATCTCACTCTTGAAACACCCATGATAGAATCATCTCTGGTGCACTAATTACACTGCACTGGTTTAGGAGATACATATATATTTGAAAAAAAAAACCAAAAAAAAAACAAGAAAACTCAAAAAAGGGTTATCTCCCTTTTTCAACAACAGAAACAGGAAAAAAAAAACAAAAAAAAAACGGTATATTTGCATCCTGGACAAAAAAATTTATAACAAAATTCAAACTTAAAAAGTATGTCTATTGCAGGAATCTCCTCATAAAAAAGAAATATATGACATCAATGACCAGGATCTAGTTGTCCATGAAACAATCAACTGGAAAAACTTACTAGCCACACAAAACAGAGACTTTGTAGGGTAACTGAAATGTTCTAAACAAAATAATATATGAAACAATAAATATGAACCAATTCAAATGCATATATTTCAGTTCCTATAGGAGGAAGGTTTTATAACACATGCACAACCAAAAGCATATGAGCCATCATCATGATGGCCACTAACTTGGCATATGTCATTATTTTAGTTTGTATGCTATTGGCAACAAAAATTTGATCAAATATAGAATCTGGACCCCAATTTTTGATTCAAATCAAAAGAGCAATTTTTCAGACTACACAGCAATCAAAATTCATTTCAATTTAATCAAAAAAAAAAGAAGAAATGTATAATTAAGACTCTTTCAACTACATTAAAGAATATGGTGATGAAATAGTACCACAAAATTTTAAAAAGTCATCAACTGAATTGAATTTTGATTACACAGTGACATGGAAACTTGCATTTTTGAATTGAATCAATTTTGGGGTCTAGATTCTACATTTGATCCCACAAATACAACTTCATATATCAGTTCATGCAACCATTTGAAAAAAAAATCAATGCAGATCTACAGTAATCAATAATCAATATCTGTAGCATTGATCAAGATACAAGGCACTGATAGACAAATGAACAAAAAAACCAATTGACATTCTTTCAAATTCATTTTTGGGCACCACAGTCATTCCATCATGGGTATGTCACGGGTAGAATAGCTTGGCAGACCCCATCCATTTTCAGTTGGGTTTAGACTAGTTGCTTACCAGGACTAGAGATCCCAGTCTGTCCTACAATTTATCCATTGTCAGTGAGGATAAAAGATGAATTGATGCCTTTAACAAGTGCATTAAGGCAAAAGTGGCACAAACTGTTTTAGCCAGAGTTTGAACTCTGTTCACCGGTTTCATTTACTATGCTGTTAACTGTTCTGTCAATCTGCACCACTTCAATATTACTTTTTGTTCAAGATGAGATAAGCAGTACGCCGAGCAATCCTGGAAAATATTTGTTTGCAGTAATATATATTGTTTAGATTGAGTAAAATAGGGCACACACACATATATATATATATATATATATATATATATATATATATATATATATATATATATTTAACAAGTGTTTCCAGGAAACAGATTCTTTCGTGAGATTTGATATTTTTAATGTTTTGAAAGCTTTGGTTCAAAGAAATCATTCATTTGTAAACTTTCATTTGTCTAGTATAGATTGCCATCACTGATGGACATACCAAAATGTTAGCTATGTCTCTTAATAAAATTGTTTCAAATGAATTCTCTTCAAAAATATTTGCATATCAGTTTTTTTATGGAAGGCTAAATATTCAGTTGCTTACCCAGAGTTTTGACATCCAACTGATTATTTTCTGAATACTCTAACAATTCTCGTAAAAATGCACAGATATACTTGAAGACGGTTCTGTGATGTTCAGGAATGGTGCTGAGAACCTGCAGGATAAAAAAAAAAAGATGGAATGAGTAAATGGCTAGGAATAAGAGGAGCAGAAAATCAATCTAAATAAGCTATTTGTTCAAAGAAATGGTTCTTGATACCAAGGCAGCAGAGTACAAGTTGGTAGTAATCTAAATTGAGTAATCGAGCAGAAGCTTATATGTATCGACTCCACAGTCCTGCTTGATATGAAGGAAAAAGTTCTAAGAAAAATTCACAGGACTTGATACCCTTAAATACTAACAAAGAAAAGAAAAAAAGAAAAGAAAAAAAGAAAAGAAAAGAAAAAAGAAGAAAAGAAAAAGAAGAAAAGAAAAAAGAAGAAAAAAAAGAAAGAAAAGAAAGAAAAGAAAAAAAGAAAAGAAAAAAAGAAAAGAAAAAAAGAAAAGAAAAAAAGAAAAGAAAAAAAGAAAAGAAAAAAGAGAAGAAAAAAAGAAAAGAAAAAAAGAAAAGAAAAGAAAAAAAAGAAGAAAAAAGAGAAGAAAAAAGAAGAAAAAAGAAAAGACAAAAAAAAGAAAAAAGAAAAGAAAAAAGAAAGGAAAAGAAAAAAAGAAAAGAAAAAAAGAAAAAAGGAAAAAGAAACAGGTCTGATAAGTCACTCAATAAAAACCATTATGTGACCAAATATAGTATGCCATATTGGTGGTGATCAATTAAAACATTGGAAGGAGGGGGAAATCAATGGATAAGTTACTTCTTTCGCCCTTTGTTGAACGGTATTCGTCTGAAGTTTGAAAAAAACAAGCAGGTACAAGCTAGGGACCAATTTAGAATAAACTTACATTGTAAACTGAACACCTCTACAAAAGCCATTTGGGAGATAAAATTTCAACAAAACTAGAAAAAACAAAAAAAAAAAGTTTTTTGTTGACATATGGAGTAAATGTTTAATTTTTCAGCCTTCCAGCTCCACTGGTGCAGCCTATACGTGTGATGCATACATAGCCAGCCAGACCAACTGAAAAGCTGAGAGAAACCTATGTTGACAGTTTTCATGATAGTTCCTAACAAAGCACCATATTTGATGGCATGGTGCAAGGTTTCTCAAAGTAGGAGTCGGAATCCTTTCAGGGGTTGCATATAGATTATTGGGGGGGGGGGTCACAGAAATAATTGAAAGTCTTTTTTAGAAGATTAATAGAGCATTTTTTAATTTTTTTTTAATCTCTCTTCCAGGTACTTAATTGTATGACTCAATGTTATTCATAAATATATTTTGATGAATTTTGTTATTGTTATGTCTTAGTGCTTCATTTTCAAAAAGTAATTCATTTTATCTAAATAAACACTGTAAAATTCATTTTAGATTATAGATAAGATGTAATTTTTTACAATTCTTTTGGTCTTTACTTGTTTCCACTTTTAGTTACTGCAGTGCTGTGACTAAAGATTTATAGAGTCCAAGTACATACTGCTTTTATAGCAATGAATGAGAGGATAATGAAAAAAAATTATCTGATCAGAAGGGGGCCAAAAGAGAAAAAAGGTTTTGGAAGCCCGAACAGAAAACACAGAGAAAAATTAGATGCACCCCCCAAACATTACTGCTGGGAATATTTATGAAAAGTTTTTTTTATCTCCAGAGGTCAAGATGGAAATTTGGCTAACAGAAAGGCTTCATTTTTGCTTATTGGAAGCAGGATAATTTTTGCACTCTGTGAATGATCAAATATGATCATTCTGATAACTATGAGGGTGTATCAAACGAATTTTCATTTTTTTTTTCAGATCTTTACTCAAAAGCTCATGTCACATATATATTTCAAGACTATCCTCAATATTTACCTGAATTGCTCAATGGAGAAGCACCATCCATACCCATTATTTACTATCTGTGATATTTAAGTAAATTAGATTAACTCTTAAAATCATAAACTGCTTGATACCGCTCACAATCGACAGTGGAACTCTTCTGTGAATAGGATAAAGATTAAAAAAGATTTTTTTTTTAAAAATAAAATAATGGAACTTCCCTATAAATAGACATTCAAAAAAAAAAAAAAATCCCTAAAGTTGAAAGGGAGATAACTTTATTCAGTACTTATTACCCTTATAATATTCAGATTGAATATAAATGTTCAATGAATTTGTTACCTGTTTGCATGCTTTGCAGTTATTGCAAACCTCAAGGCACTTTTGGTGGACATTGTATGGAATGACAGGTTCTGGTAAACTCTTGAGGAAGAGAATCAAGGCTCCAGCTACAGAATGGATGCTGCCAGGTGCGAAAAGGAAGTCAAGGAATATCAAACCAGAGAGAAACAACAATGAACCCAAGTTATCATTTGGTACTTTCCAAGACAAATTGGACAAATTTGGTACTGAGCAAAGGTATTGGGTACTGAACCAAAATTTGGTAATAAACATGAATAATACAACATTGAACTTAATAATACAATAGATAAAATAATATGTATTTCAACTCATTTTTTACACAAGCTTAGTCTGATGATGCTATCTTGATTTGGTCCCATAACCAAGCAAATTTATTCAAAACTAGTCAAATCTAATAAAAATGAGTGACTATACGTCATCTAAAAATAATAATTTGGTCTTGTGTGGCAGAAGATATACAATGAACAGACACTACAGTTTTACCATTCTGACTAGCATTGGAAGAAAGAATTCAATGGTAATAGTAACCAGTGAATTGTTAAGAAATCAACAATCAATTTGAAAATTCCCAGTTGCTTATAACCAAATTAAAAAAATGCATATCTTTGTGTTCTCTTCTTTATGACAGAATCGTTCAGCTCACTTCTCATAAAAATTTATCTCAGATCCATTTAGACATAATTAGGAATGCCAACTGATGTTGATAAAAACAAAATCCCAACCATAAACACTGGCTTTATTCAACTTGAAAAATGACAACAATCAGTGATAGTCCTTTTATAACTGTAGGATAGACATATTTGATTATTCCATACTTTCCCCCCCTGAGATCAACTAGGGAGACAGTTCAGTAAAGTTCAACTAAAGCAAGCCAATCCTGTTGGCTGTTAATACTTGGTTTGATTCCTATCAGACCTCCCAGTATAGGTATTGAATATAATACACATAGCATCTACTACAGATGGAAAAAAACATTTTTTATCCTTTATTGTCCCTGATCTTCAGGAACACAAATATAACATGAATTGCTATACTTGGATTGTCTTACATAAAATCAGAAAATCTATCACATACTTGGATTTGTTTAAAAAAAAAAAAACAACTAAGCACAAACTATGGACCAGTATAGCATAAACTTACATTGCAAACTGAACACCACTAAAAACATATTTGGAAGAGAGAATTTTAACAAAAACAAAAATGCTTTTTTGTTGACATAAGGAGTAGATGTTCAAATTTTCAGCCCTTTAGCTCCATTGTTGTGGCCTGTAAGTGTTACACTTACTCAGTCACAATCACTTAAAAGCTGAAGAAACTTATGTAGACAGTTTTGGTTTCTAAAAAAATATAAAATAAAGTAAAGAAAAGCAGAGCAAAGGATATGAATAGTTTCGGGCATGCCAGTATCAAGACAATCTCGAATTTTCTGAATTTCTCCAATGAGTCCATTTTCTTTAAAAAGATCCTCCTGTAGGGAAAGAAGAAATTTACGATTCAGCCTCACTCAACAGTTCAATTACAACATTTCTTTAGAAATTCAGACATTAATTACAAAGAAATCAATTCTGGAACCAAAAAGGCAAAAATTTTGCATGTACAAAAATCACTGATTTGATATACTAAAAGCTCTCTCTCTCTCTATATATATATATATATATATATATATATATACATATGTAAACATTTGTGCGTGTAAACATCATATTTTATATATTGATTGTTCTCCTTACTAACACTTATCCAAAACAAAAGTGAAGTTATATATATTTTTTCCAAGAGGAAAAAAGGAAAAAGATTGCAAAATTATTTTCAGATAAGCTAAGCATAAAAAAGGCAAAAAAAGATATAAATGATATTCAATAATTACAGATGAGATTAAGTAACCTGTGAACAATATCAAAATTACCAAAGGTTACAAAATACTATTCAGGCACAGATCCAGGGGTCTGGACCCCTCACTGCTTGGCCAAAGCACAATTCAAATCTCTTTTGAATATCAAGATAGCTGTATTTTATAAGAAAAAACAAAAAATAAACCCCAAAAACAAAACAATTAATCACAAATCCTTAAGAGCAAAAATTTACAATATCTATCATCTATTTACAAATGGAGTAAAAAATTTCAAGAATGGACCAGTCCTCCAACAGCTCAAAATCCTGGATCCACCCATGTCAGTTATGAAATGATCTCAGTGTGTCATTTTGGTAACCACCAAAATATCAAACAGGGGATTCGAAACAAAAACAATATCTCACTTGTGTTCGACCAAACTTGTGAAGATGATCTATCAACCGCCAGATTTCTTTTGGCACTGCATAGAGACGACCGCCAGTGGCTGCAATATCCACTTGCTTTAAACTACCTGGCTGTTCCTGAAACACGGGAAAAAAAACAAAAAAATCATTACTTGCAGATCCTACAGTTAGATGTGTGGAGTGAGAATGGAATTCTGGCTGAAAGACTGTAAAGATACTAGGTTATTCAAGGATGTTTCAGAGTGTCTAAACAACCAATATCTCTATCAGAATATTTTACGGGCTTGTATGCATTTATATGAAAGTATTGTATATTTTTAACCAAGTTGATATATATAATAAGCTGATTATAAAAGGCTATTCCTATACTTCCCATTGCTAACCTTAGCTTAAAAAGCAGAAATAGTAGTAATTGTAGCTAAAGATGAGATTAATGATTAGATATAGACAAGTTAGTCTTCACTTTAATCTATGAAATCATGTGGTGCCAAAAGGACCCTACACTGGGTAGATAGAGTTAAAGGTAAATTCTGATGTTACCATATATAAGTCAACCTAAAAACTAAGGTTCTATTCATGTTCAAGCCCAATATTCACCATATAAATCAACTCTCCTAAAAGGGGCAGCACTCTGTTCATAAGACTGCCAAGTTCATAGAATCTAAACAGACTAATATGGTTCATTAAAGAAAATAATTGATGCTTCAAAAGTCAAAGTGGCTGATTTGGAATTGAAATCTGCAGTGAAAACTAGAAAGTACATACCTCTGTTATCACTATAAATTCACTAAAATTTTTATAAAAATCAGTTTATAAATAGTTATGATGTAGGGGAAGTAGCTGTGAAAAAATTCCCTAGAAAGAATGAGGAAAACTCTTACCAAATCAACAAGTTGAGCTACGGGTACTTCTCTGATGGGTCGCTGCATCTGGATGAGAGCCTCAATGGAAGACCCAAAACTGGTAGGAATGAAGTTACCATTTATGGTAATGTAACTTGTAGTTAAGAAGAAATATATTGCAGCCAATATAGAAATACTGACAAGCCCTTCAGACACACAAGTATTGAATATACTTGACAGACATTAACTTTTAAATCCCTGCACAAAAATTCATATATAATCAAGAGAAATAACTTCTGATCACAGTTGCTTCCTTTTACTTTTAGGTAATTAAACACAAGAGTTCCATTTTTTTTCCAATTCTATACATTGAAGAGTTTCAGTGTTCAGGAGTGGTTTCAAGTGGTTCATAAATTTAGAAGTGAAAGATAAAATGTGTTATGATTTAAATAGCACACAGACAACATACTTGCTTTTGTTTAAAGCAAGCAGGATATGAAAACTTTTCTAAAAACACATACATGGATTAATGCAGAGTTTATACCATAGAATCTCTGACTATGAGAGGTAACAAAGCAAAAGAATATAATTCTTAACACAAATATCTTTAAGCCTAAAGATAATATATTTTCATGAATATTGATTTTACTAGGGGAAGGCCAGAGGTGGAGGGGTGTCATTTACAGGTGTGAGGTAGTGCTTGCCATTTGGCAGAGTAGGTTTAATCCTTGAACCCAAAAATGAGAGGGTGCCTTAAGAGCAAAAAATGGTTTTAGTGTTTGAAAAAGAAAAAAAAGAAAAAAAAAAAAAGAAAAGAAGATCAAGTGTGTACATGAGTATTTTGAATGAGATTTCAGTACTTTTACAAATATCTTTCATCATTAGAGTATATACACATAGTACAACATGATTTAACATCACTTTAATCTATTCAATGAAGGATAGATCAAAGGATAATGTTAGGGGGACTATTACTAAAAGTTCCGCCCCGGGGACCTGTGTGGTTGATAATATGTCACTCAGCTTGTCACATAAAATTGGCAAAGTAAACTCATTTTATAGGTATTCCCATGGATTTTGTAAGATACACATTTGTTGCCAAAAACCCATTTGAATTGCATATAAAAGTAAATTCAATTTTTATAATCTTCATACCATTTAAATGAAGAATTTGAGAATATATATAAAAATCATTTTCGTCCAGAATATAGAAACAGAGATATTTGTGTTTTCATTTTACAATAGAAAATTGATAGAAAACACCTAATAGACTCCCATTTTAAACAATTATTGAAATTTAGTAAGACATTCTGTATTTATTGCATCCATGACTGACATTTATTTACTAAAAGTTTCCTTGAAAAAAATCAAAATATCTTTCCTCATCTTAAATATTCACTCCAACTCTGAAATCCCAGTAAAAGGCTGATTTATGACAAACTCGAGCATGCTTTTCAAAAATTTAATTTTCTTGTGAATTTTTTTTTTTTTCAAAACACTGTAGTCGAAACCCAAAACTGGAAGATTTAGAACTACAAAAACAAGTTTACTTCCGAAACATTTTTGCTTTGTTAAATTATAAGGTAGACTAAGAATGCAACAAAAAATATTCACACTGATTTTTTTTTTTTAAAGGAATTATTCCAAAATATAAAACTCAAGTTCTATTCTTCATGTCCTTGCTAACATCCAATATGTTAACAGTTAATTGAGAATTAGAGAGATTCATCAATAATCATTATCCGCTGTAATTTCAATAAAATCTTTTTTTAACAAAAAAGGTGTGATATACTATAACAGTAACAATAGTATTGTGGAGTACAATTGAAAAATAGTTATTTCCCTTTAAATACCTTTGGCATGGCAATGAAATCCATTATTCAACCACTGAAAACAATTCAGTGGAGCAGTGGATAGCAAGTTAGTTTTGCAAACCATTTCTATGTAGGCAGTTCAATCTTCACTAGCCCTTTCACGAAGAGTGACCTTGTGCCAGACTAAGCAAAGTTTAAATATCAATAAAAGGCAACTTTTCTGTATAGAAAGTTAGTCAGTCTCACCAACCTATATTATTGTAGTGAGTTTATTTCTCACTGAGTGCCCCACACTTGTGGCCTTGTGTCATACTAAACTAAGATTGATGAATATCACTAGAACCAGAATGGTCAAGAAAGGATATAAAGCAGTCCTTTCCTCCATGAAGATGTAGCACCAATATATCGTCAATGGTATCTTCGTTACTGTTTAGTTTACAGACAGATGTCTCGTCCACTTTGACTTCCAGCTCGACTTCTTGGAGGTCACCTGCAAATAAATGGGGGCAAGAATGACAACAAATATAATTGTTCCAGCAATCCCAAGATAAAATCATAAAAGAGAGCCAAAATCAAATAAATGAGCTCTAAGCCAGCAACAAAATTCAGAGAATCCACAGAAAACACTGAAGCTAGGATTACCAGTATTGGCCAGAAGGAGAATTATCTGAGCTTTATATCTGAGATATATCCAACACAGACATAAGAATAGAGCTGAATCTGGTAATCAAGTGAGTCTGGAGGCAGAGGTTCAATACCAGCCTCTGGAAACCTCTGAACTATGTAAACAGGAATCAATCCTTGGCCACACATTTGGTTGATACTTAATACTATTCCAGTAGCTTTTTGTTCAAATTATATACTCCAACAGTAGAAAATTAGAAAATTACTAAATAATTACTCCCTAAGATGATAAGTAAAAACAACAAACTTGTAGTAAATGGTGTATAAATGAAAAAGAAAACAAGATTATTTTCTGGCCAACCAAATAAGACTTCCGATCTCTACATGATGACTTGAATGAATCCAAATTACCTGGCATCAAAACAGCTTTGTATGGATTGACCTTCAACCATGGTTTGCAGAAATCATTTCCCTGGGCCTTCTTTATAAATTCAAACTCAACTGGGCCCTAATCAAAATAAACATAATATTAAATTGAATTCAAATATTCAAATATACCATATATTTTAGCAGATAAGATGACCTTCAGATATCACAAGATCTCAATTTCATGGTTTTAGCTCAGTATGGTCACTGTTTTTGTATCTGGCCAATTTTGGGAGGTTTTTTTTTTTGGTTGCTTCAAGTGTCATCTTATATGCCAAAATATACAGTACCTAGTATTAACAAATGAAAGAAAAACTGATTAAATCAATGACTGAAGTATACAATTCCTTAATATCAACAACCGGTATAAAAGAAATTGCTTGCCTCATATTAGGGGGTGTTGAGCAGCAGAACATTTAATAGTACAGAGAATGAAATTGGAGAGTGGAGTTCAAATTTTTATTGAGATAGTCTGTGTTCTAATAGCTTTGGAAGCGGCATGAATCCATCACTTCTCTCCCCAACCCTAGATATCTCATAATGAGATCAGTGGTGCCAGCAGTCCCTACGTTGTGTTACAGGACAGGTAACAGTTATCTTCTATTATTAAAAGAAATAACAATCTGAATGCCCAAATAAATTATTTTAAAAGTAAGATATTTTCTTCCCCTCTGAATCTGAGAAGTGGCTTCAAGCAAAAATTTCAGAACTTCAATATTTCCCAAAATATCAAAACATATAAAGGGAGACAAATCGTTTTTTTTTTACTGACGTGATTCTGAACGTCAATAAAATTTGGGCACAACATATAGGTTTACTTTGATATCATTTGACAAATTCTGGACATTAAAAAATTAGCAGCTATTACAACATTACTACAAACCGATTTTTAAAAGTTTGCTTTTCATTAATTAAAAAAATAAAAGAAAGATTAGAAAATGGCAGATTTAATTTTACATTTTCTAAGTTGAACTTCTAAATATTTTTTGATCTCTATGAAATATAAGAAAAGAATATGAAACCAGTATTTATTATCGTTTTTTTATATTGTACAAAACTTTTGTAAATAGAATTCATTTCCATTTAATCTTACCTGCCCAATGTTGGCCACAATCAATTTCTGCTTCTGGGATTCAAAGAATTTGACATCTTTAAATATGAACTGCAAATAGAAAAATAATATTACAAGTCTGGTTAGTCACTGAATTGAAACTGTCACATGATTAACATCTTATGGCAGCATGCTATGTTGGGGATAATCAATTAAAAAAACTGGAAAAGCGGATAACCAAAGGATAGATTACTTCTTTCGCCTCTTATTGACAGTCTCACAGTTAAACTTGCGATCATTCATTAGCAGCAAAAGAAACTTTTTTTAAAATTTCTTCCTGCTGAAGAATTGAGAGTTATACTTACATCGGTCGTATCTATCTTCACTTGAGGCAGATATTCATTCTCAATTCTGTCTAAACGTTTCATAATGTCTTCATAAACCTTCTTGGATTTGTCTTGGTCGATTACTTTCAGCTAAAGCAGAAAGAAATGAAAAACCATAAAACAAATTTATGTCATGCTAAAAACATTTTTCCATACATAAGATCAGAAAACATTCAGGATGATGGCTGTGAGACAATCAATGACAAACTTCATAAATCAGGTTTTTTTTCATTCTCATCAAACATGTTGGTAAAAAATTTTTTTTAGAAGCTGAAAAGAGAAAACATTTTTAGATCATTTTTATAAGACCAACATCTTTAGGCAGCATGCTGTGTTGGGGTGATCAATTAAAAAATTGGAAAGGGGGGGGGGGCAATGGATAAGTTACTTCTCTTGCCTCTTGTTGGGCAGCGATCACTAAAAAAAAGCCTGAATTTCCAAAAAACTAACGTGAATGCTGCTGGACACAAACAAGGGGACTAATTTACCATTGACTCACTGTTACAACCAAAAGAGTTATATGTTACATTGTCAGGGTATATAATCAATACATGGAAAATTGAATGAAGAGTATTAAGGACACTCCTTGCATTTGGTTAGGTAGGTATAGCATATGGGTTTGGAAATATCACAGCATTCGCAAGGGATATATATATCATTTTGTCAAGGGGGCATAATGTTGTATTTAATTGAGTATATTGTGGTCAGGTGTATATAACGCATGGATACCCTTTGCCATATGCCTCATTTAGCGGTATCATAAAGACCTAATTGGTTATGTAAAGGGGGGTGATAAGTACTTGTGCAATATAAAAAATTGAACATTTCATCAAATAACTTTCTTCATACATGCTCTTCTCAGTTCAAATCCTACCATAATTAAGATACAACATGGGTAATGCTATACACAAAATGTGGAAAACTTATTTCCTGGAGCAATTTTTTTTCAACATGTTCAACTTTGATTGAATTTTTTTTTTTTAGAAAAACCTTTAGATTGACCAAGTTTTATAAATTAGTTGAAGTTTTATTTCTCAAAATCTGCCTCTTTGCATAACAAGAAAAAAAGTCAAAGTAAACATTTACACAACATTTTAATTACAGTACTAGACCTTTTATCTAGCTTCCAGAAAACTGGCTAGTTTTGAATCTGGTGGACTTCATAGAAATTCTCCACTTGAACTATCTTTGTTTCAATTTTCCGGGCATGTTTAAATTGTCTTCAGATGAAGATTAGAGGATTAATAGGGATTAAATAAATCCAGATTTTGAAGTGGATTAATTTGTATTTGTTATAAGCAGTTTTGATCTTTACTTTTCTTGGTTCAATCGTTATTTTATATTCCTCATTTTGAGTATTTCACGTGGATTAATGAAGATCAAACTGTCAGCTCAAGTGTATCAATTTGTGATTATTGAAATGCAATTTCATTCTTTTTCATTTTATATTCCAAGTATACATTAAGCCTTAGTTAAGAAATTTGGGTTACTTCCAATCTCAGGCTTGTCAAATATGGTACAGTACTTTATTTGACTTTGTCTATTATATACTCTGTTTCTTACTGTGACACCCACTCCCCCTCTACACACACTCAAACATTAACAAAGCTCATTGTACTCAGTATGCATACTCAATGGATCAAGGCAAATATTTAAGTGAAAGTTTTTGAGAAATTTATTCTTTAAAGGGTTTTACAGGTTGGGTTCTATTTACAATTTAACTATAATGCTAAACTGAACCCTTACTTCCATTTCAATATACATACAAACATTCAATTATTCATCATATTACATTCTAAATCTAACATTTAAAATAACTGGTTCTGTTTGCCACAGCGTTCCCTTCCCTAAATATTGGCAGCAGTAAACCAAACTTGGATATGTAATGGACTGGGGAATGTTTTAAAGTAAAATGTTTGGGAGGAAAAAAAATTTGAGTTATAGAGAAAGGGTTTGATTTACAAAATGACTAAACTCCTACTATCTGTTTGATATACATATATACATACAAGCTGACAGACAGGTTTCAGCTAGTAGTCAATAAGTCAGAAAGGCAATCAACTTCAAGAAAGAATATGCCACACTCACCCCAACATTGAAGACGGCACTGACAGGTTTGTGATCACTGAGCTTCAGTTCATTGTGACTTTGGTAAGAATTTTGGCACACGCAATTACCTTTCCATAAGATTCTGTCACACCAGGCAGGAATTCGACACTTTTCACTGCAGACAAAATATTAAAGTGAGTCACTGTAAACAAGAGAAACTTGCCAGAGAGAAAGTTCAATATCTAAAGAACATTATTAACTCTTAAATTCATGCTAGAGAATTCAAAGGGAGTAACTTCTGATTTAAAGTACTTCCCTTGTGTGCTCAGGAATTTTTAAAATTCTTTTTTTGATGCAATCCAGAAAAGAATTTCATTTTTTGATTCTATTCATTGAAAAGTTCCACAGCAGTAACAAGCAGTCTATAAATCTAAAAGTTCAAATCTTAATAGGATTAATCACTTTTACAAGAAATAAAATTCCATCATCAAGAGACCACAGGAAAGAATTCCAGTAAGTCTACCAAAACAGGTTTTAGTAATATAAACTTGAATTTTCATGTGATGAAACATTATCAACTATAAATCATCTTTGACTTGAATTTCTTTCATCTTTTTCACCAATTTTTGTTGCTTTACATCAAAACTACTCATACTGTCAATCTATTGTCTACGGATTTTATAATTGTTGTATTCAATGAAAGATAAGAACTGTTTTTTAACAGTCTTCAGTAAATAGATGCTCTATTTAAAATAAAAAAGTAACTAATGTTTCAAGGAATATCTTTTTCAGAAAGAAAAAAAATCCAAAACTGTATATTTCATTATTTAAAGACTGTATTTAATGGCACGAGGTTCCCTCTCCTCTTTCAGCAGGGAATTTTTGAGAAAACAAATGGATTTCTTAGATTTACCGCAAGTTTTTCAACTCCACAAGTTCTTGTCAATGAGGGACTGAACAATAAAGATTACATTTACCTCTTGAAAGAGAAAAAAAATGAACTTATACAACTAAAGAGAAAATATGATTTTCTTCACTTGAAATAAGATAGACTGAGATTTTATATTCAGTTAATCCAAACCTTGAATCCCAATTGTCAGTTCCTGGATCATATTTGTATGTTGGTTTAAAGTTCACTTCACCTTCAGTAAAATTCTCAAAGACATCAGTATGTCCAAGTTGTCTATAAAGCTGAAAAAAGAAAAAAAAAAAATTTTTGCATTTGAAGCCACAATCAAAAGAAAAAAAATCAAAATGTTTTCTAATATATATTTGGGAATTTTCATTTGTCTCTCCGTTATCTGCTCCTTGATAGTAGCCAGAGGTACTGAATAAAAGAACCTCCAAAATGCGCTAACTTAAAGAATGCAAGAAAACTTTGGGTGATTTGCAATTTAATGGTAATTGTGGGGGGGTTCTGCATTTATGCTCACCCAAACAATAATCATCTGATTTCTATCCATCTATCTTTGAGAGAGTTTGTGAGTATGTGCATCTTCATCCAAATGTGCATTGTAGCCAGATGTACTGAACTGAGATACCCCTAAAATTGTTACCTAAAAAGAGAGCATAAGACACCCCACTGTTGCAAACATAGTGGAAAGCAATATCATTTCTAACATGGAAGATAAGTTTTCAAGGGAAACACAATAGTGTTGACAACAACTCTAGACTATTTGTAGGTATTTCTCCTTCAGAGTATGTCTCAAAATTCAGCTAGTTATTTTATATCGGCAGCTTTTCATGGGTAAAATGCATGCAAGTAATGTCCTTTTATAAGCAAAGTCTAATGTGTATGCTAAACCCTATCATTAATGGACAAATAGGGAAGGGGGAGCAAGTGTCTATTAATACTGATTCACCGGTATTACCAAATTATGTATGTTTTCCATTTTTTTTCTAAACAGCCCCCAATAATGAATAAAAGTAGCAAAAACGCATTCATGATACAGTATATAGATAAATCAATATTGCAAGAGAATATAAAATAATTATAAATGAAGGAAATAAGACTAACTTATCTGCATTACTTTCTGTCGTACATGTCCAACATCATTTGTTTCTTTAAAACATATCCACAAAACTAACTCACTTATCTCCAACTTTTTTATCAGGTTCAATTTCTGAGAAACTGATAACATCACACGTTTCTTGGTAAAAACCTCCTTGTTCGGAAGCCATTGTAAGTGATGATAGAGAAAAAAAAACACAACAAATCCAAGGGTCATAAAAAGTGTGAATTAGTAAATATTGCCTTTATCAAAAGTGTAGATAAACATGGAGTAGTAAGAATCAGGATGTAGTGCCATGTCTCACACTAGCAGATAAGACCTGTAATTTCAAATATCCCTGATATTCCTCCAGTGGTGGACAAAATATTTGCAATTGACACATTTTGTCCAGTAATCCAGTGATAAGAGGTCTGTTGATAAGAAAGTTTACAATATTTTAACTGCTGCTCATCAAGTGACTTTCTGGTGAATAAAGGATAAATACCCACAGTAAATAAGATGAATAGTGATCAAACTATTGGTAACTGTTTCAAAAAAGATATACGCTAATATTCAAAAGTTGATAAAAAAACTTAACTCTTAAATTCATACGGAAAAGTTCAATATATACTATCTTACAATGGAGTCAATAATGCTTTTTTTAGTTTAAGAAAATTTTATCCAAGACAGCCAATTGAAAATGATATGCAGACTATACCCAGAATTGAGTTACATATAGGAATATGCAAAGTTCATCCATCTCAAATATTTGTTTGCATTGAGCAACTTACTTGATCAAACTGTACGAGTTTGTTGTACATTTTGTTGTCAATTAATTTCTTGATGTCACCGATGTCGATGTCTGATATTCGATAATTCAAATCACCAATCCAGAAAATTATTCTGAAAAAAGAACAAAATATTTATGTTAAAACAAAACAAATGACATCAAATACTAGTCATGTTTGTTTCAGCTGAAAAAATACTCTTAAAATAATTTTTTGATCATTTAAATAATGAGTTGGGGTTAAACCGACATTTATCAATACTAAATTACAGTTGCTCTTGATGGTTTGAACTAAGATACAATTTGTACATTTGTTTCCATGAAAATTGAAGTTTTATATTAGAAACCGTCAATCAAAACTGTCACCATAGGTTTTTTCAGTTTTCAAGTGATTCTGCTTGGCTGGCTGTGTATCTATGTGTCATGTGTAAAGGCAGCACCAATGGAGCTACAGGGCTGAAAATTTAAACATTTACTCATTTCAAGAAATATGCGTATACCCCATTTTCTCGGTGAGCATGTGTGGGGGGGGGGATTTACAACATACGTTTATGCCAAGTTGATCACCTAGTTTGTGTCTGGCAGTATTCACCATTTTTTTGAAATTCAGACTTTTTAGTGATCCTACAAAAGGTGAGAGAAGTAATTTATTTATTGATTACCTCTTTTCCCAATATTTTAATTGATCAACCCCAAGTCTTGCTGCCAGAAGACACTGGTCACAAGATAGTTTCAAACCAGAACTGACATTTTTTTTTTCATCATTTTACTTGAATGTGTCAATGGAACATCTAATAACTCATATATGGACGCAATTTTTAAAAAAACAAAAAAAGTTTTTTCTAGGCATAATATCAACGATTAGATTTTCAGCCCTTCAGCTCTACTGGTGTAATCTCAATGCACAACACATAGCCTACCAGACAGAATCACTCGAAAACAGTTTTGTTGACTGTTTCAATTGCATTAATTTTCTATTTAAGATGAGTGAGGGGGCAATGAAGATGAGAAATGGGAGAGAGATAAGGATGTTGGTGAGAAAAAGAAGTTATAAAAAAACTGACTTACTCATGATCATTCATGTTGAGGTTGGGAACAAATTGGCGAAAACGTAGATGGGAACTGATATCTCGATAGTCCTACAAGAACATTCAAGAGAAAGAAATTATAGAAATCAAAAACAAACTTCTTTTCAGTACATCTGAAAAACGTCCAATGTTTAGCACTCACAGAAAATCAGAAGAAAACCAATAAAATGTAAATAGAAACAAACACAATTAAAACAACGATTCTACCTGAAAGCCAAGAATAGGTTTTGCAATTATAGCGTCCTCTCCACCTTGCTCTATAGCACCAAAACATGGCCCCTGAAATTCAGTCAGGAGAAAAAAATGGATGCATTCAATAGTACCTAATGAAAACATTAGGTGCCAGGTAGAACAACTTTGTAACCAACAATGAAGTTTGGAAGCAAGCTAATCTTTGTCTCGTTTTGAATGAAATTTGTGAATGGTTGATGAAATGTCTTAGTCATGCAGCAAAGCCCACATTCCAAATACTATGATGGATTTTTAATGGAAAATGAACCATCTTAGAAAACCTCCAATAGATGAACAAGAGCTGGATAGACTTTAGGTTGTTAACTGCTAACCAATCAAAGTAGGGTCAAATCGTGTTGGACACACTGGTTCATGTGTCGAGCCTAGTCAATACCCAGATGGGTAAGCCTTTGGGAAAACCAGGTGCTATGTGCAGCAACAAGATAGTTCTCTGTCCACTTAACAGAACATCTTGCCAAACTAGGAGTGGACTGTGCACCCAGTCCTCTCTCACATGCTACTCTATGGAGTACACATGACAATGTACTTCCCTAGGACCCACCATACCCAAATCGTTTGGTTTTAGATCAGCAGGGAATGATAGAAATCTCTTCATTGATTTTGGTGACTTCGAACAGGCATTGATTCTATTCTCATTGAACTTCAATTTGCACTAAGGTTTGCAGGATAACCTTAATATACTGATGAGCGAAGTGCATGTCTTGCAAACCCAGAGCCAGGCTGTGGTCTTGAGTACATTGACATCAATATCCGTTTGTTCATATGACTATTCCCTATGTCACCAATCTTTTTAAGCCAGTTTAGTATGGCATCATCCAGATGTCACAAGCCATTGACTCTATTGGGTGATTGCAAGATTGAAAACTTTGACAATATGTACTGAGGACACCTAATAAGAACTTCCATGTGGTGGTGCATGGTAGTGCTGGTAACAGCTGTCAGATATGTAATCTCAATAAATTGACTCTACTTAACATATCAATGGTCATTAATCACTGCCCACAATTGGTCATTTTCCATTTTCCCTGAAAAAACTTTGGGACCAGATAACATACGGACCCTTTTTGTTAATCAATCACACTTTTATACACCCCCCCGACCATTTCCCTTTTCCTATTTTACAGTTATATTGGAACAAAAAACACCTGTCAAAAATAACATTTCAGATTTTTATACAGCTATAAATGTATTCTTAGATGATGGCCTTTTCTCAACTATAGCAGTTTTGTGTATATAGAATAAGACACAGCCTGTTTTATTTGTATCTAACTATAATGCGCCATGTGTAATCACTTTTCTGTTCTCCGTTATACTAAGAGATACAGCTCATCTTTATTATCATTAAGTAGCTTATCATGATGACATAGTAAAAATAGAATTTTATGTGCTAATGATATAGTAGAAATACTGAAATTACAGAATAATGAGAACATGAAAAGTAGTAAAAATAATCCGTTTGTGGTCAACAGAACACTATTCTCCAAACTGTAATGCTAATCTCTATTAAAGACGTATACAAAAAGCAATGCGTATCAACATATTTCATATATGCTGTCATTTTTCATAGCCACCGCCAAACTACTCTATATAATAATATTTTCATTTTGAGAAGAAACTGATAAATCCTTTACCTGTTAAGAAAAGAAAAGAAATATTTGGATTACCTGGTTTCGCCGTTCAAATTCATCTTGATGAGCTGCTAAATGGGAAGAGATGAAGCACACAGAAGTATTGTGAATGGTCATCCTTACAGCCACGCCTCCCTTATTGCCCTACAACAATGACAACAATAAGTCAATGAGAAAGTTGGTAATCAAAGAAACTTCCAAAATAACTACAAGAGACACTCAAATTCTTGTGTGGACCAGAAAGCTTTTTTCGACTGTTTGACTCACACTATTAGAAATTGTCAACATAACTGTAAACAGAGGTTTCTTCAGTTTCAAAGTGACTCTTGCTGGCTATGTATGTATATATGTATGTGTCATGTGTACAAACCACACCAATGGAGCTAGAGGGCTGAAAATGTAAATATTTACTTCTTACATCTGAAAAAAATTAAAAAGATGTTTTATTTTTGTTTTCTTTAAAATCCCTCCAAAATAAGTTGTTTTGTTTTTTTTCATGTAAGTTTATACTAAAATGGTCCCTAAGTTCATGTCTGGCAGCATTCACACTTTGCAGACTTTTTAGAGATCCAACAAAACGCGAGAGAAGTAACGTATTCAAAAGATGTTGATCAGATGACAGTTTCTCTGGAGTAACTAACCAGATCTGCTCTCCTTAGCATATATATCGGATATATTTTGTCTTGTCATGCCACTTTCTACATATTGTTTCCATTTTTCATAATTCATGAGATCGCTGAAGAAAAAAGTTTGTCAAACTAAAATTCTTTTTTCTTGGCTAAAATTTGATAATTTGCTTTTCTTCAACTTTCAGCACTCAATATTCTTTTTCAAAGATGCCAAGATTTTGTAACTTTGAATGCCCATAACTTGTTAGTCTATTCATGAATGACTGAGATTTATATGACAAAATTCAAAGAACCTATCGTTCAGCAATCAGAGTCACAGTAGCAGGACAAACTTTTTGGTTGGTGAATGAATTCATCTAGAGAGTACTAAAGGTAAAAGATATGTCATCAACCCATTTTGTATGAAATTCACAAGCAAGCTGATACCTAGCTGATGCTACTTTGATCTAATGTCAATTGTTTCTCACTTCCTACAATTGTTGATGAGAACAGAACCAAAGACTGATGCTTACCAAAAATCCCATGATGCCAGTGGCCACCATATCAGAGTCCACACAGTAGACGTAAGGGGACAATTCCTGTCGCACATAGACAATTAGCATGATTCCAACTAAACGGATTAATTTTATCTGCAACAAATGTTTTTTTAAAGAGAAAATTTATAAGTAGGCAAAAAATAAACAATCAAGCTTTAAAAGTAAATTCTTTTCACACAAAAAATAACCGAATAATTCATTAAAATCCACCAAGTATTAAAAGAACAATTTCAATTTTTGTAAGTAAAACCATGATAGATTAAAGTGTAAACTACTCTGTATATTAAAGTAAATAACTTAACTTCTGATACAAGTACACTACTAGTGTTCTGGTAACTATTAGTTTAGGCAACATGATAAAAGAACACTTGGTAATCCTTTGGCTACCAGGTTAAGATTCCAAATCATACTAAGAAAATAGAATGTTAATTTCAAAGGAAATACCTTATGATTGAAAATATTTCCTTTGACTATTTTGTGAATTTTTTTTTTTTCAATTCACAGAAGAGTTCCACTACTTTCCATGTTAATCACTGAAGAGTTCAATTACAAGCAGTTTTAGATTTGAAGAGTTAATCTACAAAATGACTACTGATGTTGATGATGAATTCTCTGTGTTGTGAAACTTTTAAGTTATTATGGTAATGATTTTTATAAAATAGAAGCGTCAGTTTTGGATTTGAGCATAAACACCAGTTTATATAGATTAACCTTTAGCAAGGGCACCAAGATTTTATGCACTTGAAATCTTTGAAAGCCTGTAACTTGAGAGTCTGTTAATGTATGACAAAATAACATAACATAACCACAATATTCTAACATGCTACCATTCATTGATGAAAGTCACCTGCAGTGGTAGGACAAACTTTTTGCTCAGCAAACAAAGTCAACAACAGAGAGCTAGAGATTAAGGAGAAAAAAGATGGTATGATTGTGTCTATATGCTCTTCGATTTGTATAGCATCAATACAGGCATACCGCGTTATAACATAGATGTTGGGGTCCAAGAAAGAAAACCCCATTATAACCCAGTCGTAATAACTATGGGATGGGTATAGGTGATATTCATGGGCAAGCAAATAGATGAAAGTTGCCTAACATTATTTATCATATGAAAACTAAGTGAGATTTGGACAAATAGAAAAAAAAGGCATGAACTACAATAAACTACCAAATATACCAAATTACAGTATGTGAAAACCAAATATTCAAATATCTATATCAATGACTTCAACACCTAAGCTGCTGTGCCTACAGATACCCATTATTTGAGCTGTTGTGGGGGAAAGCTAATAAAAGTTTTCTTAATTACCTACTGAAATATTTTGGCATATTTTTACATATCTGTATACCTGATTCTAAAATCTATGAGAGTCTAGCTTTATGGGTTCATCAATCTTTATAAGCCCACCTCTCTTCAGCCTACATAAGCCTACATGACTGAAATAGTAGATAAATAACACAGACACTTACAGAAATCCTGGTCAAGTTATGCCAAAAATGATAGAACTTCTATAAGAATAAAATCCCACAATAGACCAGTTCAATCACTGTTGCTGGGTTCAGGTTATTCATTTTTCCTGACATTCATATGTATCTATTCGGACTTTGCACAGCCCTGACCATTCATAGCAGAAACAGTCCCCTCAATGAGTACGGAAAATTTTTCTTCCATTTCAAAAATTCAACCCCAAAAAGGTTTTATTTAGGATTCAATTTACAGTAAAAGTTTGGACTAAATTTGTCCCTTAATGAGTGTTCAATAGCATTTATGCTTTTGTTTTGAAAAAAATTATACTTCTTAGTGATCACAGCCCAAAAAGGTAAAAAAATTAACTTATTCATTAATCACTAATTTTTCCAAATTTTAATCAACTCAATCAATCCTCAGACTAACCAAACACTTTTTTTCTTTTTTTTTTAGCAAATCAAATTTATGATTCAAACCTTATTGGCAGTAAGTTAATTTTACTACCACAGCTTAATCTATATGGTAAAAAGCAGCATAGTGATTCAGAATTTCCCTTGGTCAATTTTAAATCTAATCTTCATTTTTCATCACAATTTTTTTTTAGTTCAACTTGAATCATTTTCGAAAAATCTTTTCTATTTCAATAGTTTCATAATGATATAAACTAACCCCAAAATTGGGTAGGACAAAATAACAGCAAGGCATCAGAACTTAATTCATCTAATTATCGCATATGATAGCTATCTGAGATTCTACCAAAAAATAAAAGAAATCTCTATAGATATATATCTTTTGATCATAAGCTATGCAAATGATTTCATGTTCATCATATACTGAATGATAAAATAATACATGACAATACCTTGAACGCTGCATATTTATATCAATAAGTTTCTAGTTTTTGATAATCCTTTGCATTTCAAAGAGGAAAAACTGACCTTCTTGTATTTGGCATCTGGATGGAGGCAGTTTGTGACCATATTCAACCATTCAGCTTCTTTGACAGAATCAGTAAAAAAGAATGCTTCTTTACTCAAATCCAATTCCTGAAAACTGAGCAAAAGAAGAGAAAAAAAATTAGTTTTTTTTTTCCAAATGAACACCTAAAATGACTTTAGTCTATAATTGCAAACTTGTTTCAGTGTGATTTACAAATCAATCTAATGGTTTAATACATCACAGTCTAAATGGAAGGTCAGAAACTTTCTCAAACACAGATTAAATCCAGTTGCCTAAAGATACTCTTTTTTCCTGGTTATTAAGATATCTTATTCATTACTTTTTATAGAGAACTTCCAGTAAAATGTTTTTTCACATTTTTAATTCCAAGATATTTATTCTAGCATAGTTTGTTTTTTTTAAATTATTTTTAATCTTCCAATTGTACTCAAGGTATCATAGGGAGGTTCCTAGTATCAAAGTGCTACTCCCTGGCCTTCAGTCAAGGACCAAAATGTAGTATCTGTCTGCTCTACAAGAAGCCATGGAAAAAGAAAAGAGAAAAAGTCTCACTATATAGATAGCTCCAGAACAATTAGCTGCAAGCTAACATCCCTATACATAGATATTCCTCTTTTTGAGATATACAGGTGGGCATGAAAAGCCCTACATTTTGCACACAATTTTCCAACATGAAGCAAACTACTGTTTGCCCTCTATGCTGATGAATTTTGATAAAAGCAGAACAAATTTAAAATAATCATGAGGTCAACAGAACCTATTTGTAACACGAGTCATAGCAAAAGAACTTGGAAATACTTACCCAATTGCATAAATATCTGGGGGTTCAGGATCTGCAGCCAACCATGTATGAATAGAAACACTGGGAGATTGGCCATTTACATTCCAAGTACCACAAAAGACCCTAAAAAAGAAAAAAAAAAAAAAAAGAAAAAAAAAAAGAGAAAAAAATTCACTTATTTGAATTTTTATTATTATCACCAGTCAATGACGCATGATTTCACAGATGGTTATCATAAGTATACAAATAAAGAAAATCATGAGGTGAAAAATGACAAAAACTGATGTATTCTGTAGGGGGTAATTCAAGAGGAGTACAACCCTAACCCAACAACACTTTAATAACATCCTGTTAGTTTGACCGATAATTTTCTTTGATCAATATACATGGATTATGCCTTGGATTTAGATGGACACTAACCGATTTTTTCTTCATAGATGGTAGTTCTTGTTATTTTCCTATTTCATCCATTAAGATGTCTATGCAATTCTCTCATTTGAATTATTATATCTTAAAATAAAGGCCTCTCAAGTCAACTTAAGTGTGAAAAATAATGTTATTCTTTTACAATTATGCTAACCGTCAGTGGAAGTGACATTTCAGAGCTTTTTTAAAAACCAAAAGAAAAAAATACTCACTTGACCGTTTCTGTGTAAGTGTATTCTGCTTCTCTCTCTGTCATGAAATGCCGCACAAAACATTCGCGTGCAGTAAGGGGTTTGAGGCCAGAATCGATTCCATCGGCAGTGTTCACAAATCCAAGTTGTTTCTGAATGATTTCAATATCATCCCACTTCTGAGGGTCAAAATCCCTGGGAAATTAAATTAAAAAATAAACACATTAATAACTTAAAAAAAGGCATCAAAGTGTATTGGAATGAACAAGGAAACATTAATCATTTTACTGAAAATTTGTTCAATTACAAGATATAAAATTAACGCACTCACACACGAAGGAAAAAGGAGAGATATATGGATTATTTTGGCTATTTACATGTACCAAAAGAACAATGAAGTGCCATAAAATTCACAAGTGAAGTGCCATAAAATTCAGCATTTTTCTGACCCCTGCCATTAGATTTCTCGAGAACTGCTGATCCAAATTACTCCAAACTTGACACTGTACTGCTTTATGTGCTGACTAATATACCTGGTGAATGTCAACTTCATACAATGGCTAGTTGTTGGGTAATCAGACTGATCAAGCACAACCAGATTTCTCCAATTGTAGTGAGATATAGATATCATTTTGTGTAAATATATACAATTCGTAGGGAAAGAGGGCACGTGCAAATATTTCAAAAAGATTCCTAATTTTTAAGAGAGCAGTGGTGTTAAATGCAAAAAAGCCTTACCCTGGTCCATTTAGAGAATCTACACTCCTAGCAAGCTCAGAGTTGACTTTGAGTTTGTTGGGGGGAGAGTTGGTGCGTAAACGATGGGCAGGAGATTCTGTCCTTGATCGGTGTGCCGGAGAACCTTTTCTGGCATGAGCCGATGGAGAATCACTACGTTGTCTAGCATCAGTACGTGCTCTGTGTACAGGTGACCCCATTCCAGGAGAATCAGTACCGTCTTTACTTATGAGAGAATCTGAAAACATTAAGCAAATGAAATTAACAGCAGATAAAATATGTTGATCCCTACAAACTATATATGTATAGAAAGCTTTACAGCTTTAAACACAACACATAAAAAAACTTTTCAAAATATTTTTTTGTGAGTCACTTCAGTCACTTATTTCCCAAAATCTGTTGATGTAATTTTCTTCAGTGTTTTTTTCTGTTTTAAATATATGTTGTAATTATTGCACTATGTGTAAATTTTCTGTTGTTAATCTTGAAACCATTTTGGGGATTTTAAAAACAAAAGTTATATTAACATGGTAGCCCCAACAGTATTGATCAAACACCACCCCTCAATTCAGCATTGATTTTAATATATATCTTATTTCATACATGTAGTTTGTTATTTTATGTAAGGTATTATCATAATGTATTGTACATGGATCTAATTTTTCAATACACATCATTTAATTTTTTGAAACAGGGCTTACTTACGTTTCTATTGATGAGAGATCACTTCTATTGAGTGTTCACCCATGTGAATATCAAGTCCATCCTGTCAGTTTTAATCTCATACTGCATGCAAACCAATTTATGTTATTATCTTAAAGAATACTGATTATATAGAAAAAACTTCTTTGAGTTGATTCTCTACGAACATATTCAACTGAAGAATAGGAAAATTTTTTTCCATTACCATTAAAGTAAATTTTTCCACACTGTATACCATCAGGTTTCCATCAATTTGTTTTTTCCTGAGATTTACCAAATAAAGTATCCTTATATACATGGTTGAAACGGAACCAAACCACTTTCTAGCCGGTAGTAACACCTCAATGGGCTATTCCATTAGTATACTTGGACAATTTGTTACTTGCCATTCCATGTTCAATCTTCCACCTCGCCCAACTACCGATCAGTCAGATATATGGACCAGAGCCAAATGTTTTCCCCCGTCCCAGGTTCCAGTCAATGATGATCTTCCACACTCATAAAAACTGGATCCATCTCTTTTGGTTACATTATTCCCCCAATGTTAATACAAATTCATTTATTGTAATATACATTATTCATTTACTTTATTTCCATACTCTTGTTGACATATTCTTAATTTTCTTTATTATTCCATTATGGTCAAACTAATAAGTTTTAAAAGGGTCCGGATGTCTAGCCATGGCTTTATCAAATTATCTAAAAATCTTACTAAGGGAACATAAATCATCACTAAAATGGGTACAACCTAAAAATGAACAAGCTTGCTTTATATTAGTTCTAATCAAAAGATGACACAAAATAAATATTTATGTCTATGTAAATACAAATTTACCCTGTAGGGCACAGGATTTATTCCCATAGGAACCCCTATGATCTGATAAAATATCTTACTGCCTATTTTAAAGTAATATTCCCCAATAAGATGACTAACAATTGCCTTAAGGGTAGAGCACATGAAGTTAGTCTTGTCTTTTTCTTCGTTTTACACCATAAAGCTTTAGAGTTTGTAAACCCAATATATTCACTATTTCCTCCTGCAAATACCAAGTCTACTATTTTATTTAATTCTTTAATAAGATCTTCATGAGGTATTACTTAGTAAAGAGTACTAAAATCATAGGTCGAGATAGATTTTTCCCCATTACAGGTCTCTATAATATCCAATTTTTCTTCAATGGCATAAAATTATCAACTACCCCAAAGGGAATTAAATTACTATAGAATTTACCTTTATTATGGAATTTCTGTATTTGATAGTATATCAAATCAAAAACTTAGGTGACAGCTTTGCTCTCTAGAGGCTACAATAAAGCAAGTATCTATTGGATTTTATGCATTTTAGGTATCCAATAAATAATTGGTAACATTTTTATTTTTTCATCTATTTCAAGTCCTAACTTTTTACATAATACGATGTTATTAAATATAATATAATCTGGTTCACACATGGATGGTGTACTTATTAAACCTGCCTCATGCAATATCCTTTGAATATAATATTTTTTAAATGTGAATGCTATATTATTTGCCACATCATCAATCAGGACAATAAATTTAAAAAGAGATCTGCTGATACTTGAGAATTCTTCAGTGTCAGACACATTTTTTGAAGATGTTTAAAGCATTTCACCTGTTGGGTTTTTTCATTAACAAATCTCAGTGCTTTTTCTTTCTATCAGTCAAATGCTGATTCTATCATTCAAATTTCATTCAAACATTTGCTATAATTCAAACACTTTGGTTCTCTATAATTTGAACCTTTTTAAGGAGTTTTCTCGACCTCTTAAAAATTTTTACAATCTCTAGTTTACCTGTCAATATGTGGCCAAGATTTCTTTCACATAATTGCAAGGCCTAGCACACACATTTTAGAATTTCAATTTCACCATCTCTATTTATAGTTTCTACTATTCGTTTATAATTAAAAATTCCATTCCATACAGTAGGTCATAATCTGTATGTTACTAATGGTTTATTTTCTTTTTCTTTTAATTCACTAGGTAAAGTTTGTAAGATTTCCTTCTGATTAAAGATTTTAGGTAAATTCATTTCATCAAGTCCTTCATTTTAGTAAAAAGTGACGCAAACATGATGTATATTTTTCTCTCCCTCGATCAGTGGTTTATATAATTTTGTGTCAATTGTATCTAATATATATTCGTACCATTGATGTAATATTGTCATCTTATACATCAATTCAGGGTGTAACATTATTTTCAAAGCTATATCTCTCAATATCTTTTTTTTTGTTTCATTCAGAAGATTCTTAATGTAATTGAAAGATCCAGAATGATCATCTATACACTTTTGGACTTTAGTAAGAAAAATCATCAAACAAAATAATCGCTCCTCTATTATTCCTATTCACATGAGAAGGAACAGGGCTATCTCCAGAAGGGGTAAGGGAGGGAAAAGTACTGCAACACATTCCCCCTCCCTATAAGAGCTTTTCTCCTTGACTTTGATATTTAATCCATAAGGATATCCAACACACACGGCTTTAATAATATCATCTTCCTTCTACTGTTTTATTTTAAGCATTGCTTTATTCATATCACCTTTCCTCAATAATCTTAACTGAAAAAGATGAATTGGTACATACCTCTCTAAAATGGTTAATTGCACGTTGACAACCTCTAATACTAGTTCTATGTATAGTCATACATTTATAAAAAGGGAATCACAGTTCTATCAACAAGAAAAAAGATAAATGTGACATTTTTGCCAGAATGGTTTATAACGGAATATATTTTGCTACTTACATTGGATATATATTCTTTTGTCGTGATTGATATAAAACATGTTTTACATAATGATGGCCCACAAGGAGCCACCATGAATTACATATACATATATATATATATATATATATATATATATATATATATATATATATGAATATATTGTATTTGCCAGCATATAAGATGCACATTTATTTTCATTTTTCTAACTATACAGGTATTACACTGTATTTCAATGCACTGGTATTATGACTAGGAGGTTGTCGACTGAAGTTCAAAATGGACAGCTTTAGCAGGAGGAGTTGCAGTGAGCTGTAGTCCCCAAAATAACCTTATAAACTTTGCATCATATAGGCTGGCAGATATGGTATATATAAAAACATTGAGTTAGTAAAGTGTTATACTAATACAAGAAATCAACCACCACCATAGACATGAATTAATTTGTCCTGCATATTCATTTTTTGCCTCAAAATATATTCATAATAAAGCTCTCAGTGGATTATTATGAAGCATTTGCTGTCAAGTGTCATTCACTAATGTTCTGAAAACATTACATCAACTGTACTTTCTCAACTTTTACCAACAAGCATATCTCTCATCCTTATAGTCATGGTTCAGCACACTCAATTTGTGTGTTTTTAATCAAATTGAATGCATAAAATGATAGCATTTATGAAGCTGATTGCTCCAGAAAAAAAAGAAACCGCTTACTATTATGCTGAAGTGAGGCTCATTAAAATATTGTATTTTAAAATACCTGAGAGTCTAATTACAAATACCAGTTGTAAATTCAGAAGTCAAGATCATATCAACTTTGCAAATAAAGCTGGAAGAGGTATATGTATCCACTTGTTTGTTTGCTTGTCCACACAATAACTACAAAGGATATCAATGAATTCCAAAAACATTTTCTGGGAAAATAGGCATTGGGCTACTGGAGATTGAATTAAATTTGGGGGTAGATCAAAAAAAATTTTCTGATTGAGAGATATTTTTTCAAAATTGAATAACCATAGCCACCAGAGGTGGCAATAAGTTCTATCCCTTTTTATATATGCATGTGTTAATGAGTCCTATCACTCCTGGCCATACCATTCCGTCTAAGGGCTTGAAAACTGGCATCAGTACTCCACTAGACCTATTCTAAAAATGTACATATTGATTTATGAAAAAAAGGATTTGGTCTCTATGGGGCCTCATTTTGATGGGTTCATTAATAACATCTTGATTTTCCAGAACCTAGTTGCTTTTTTACTCTATTTTAGATGTTTTCCAATGGAAAACACTAGTGATGCCATAAACAGAATTTATTCTAACCATATTCATTCGTTTATGGAATTTTTTTTTTTTTTTTACATGATTTAGAATTTTGATGCTTCAGTCGTTTGATAATTGCCTGTGATGGCAAGTTTTTCATATATCTATATGTATTTGTTCAAGTTGTCTGTTTGTCCACTTAATATCTCCAAATCTCAGTAAATGATACTGAATGGAAGGATGGACCACAGGCTAAGGAAGAATTGATTGAACTTTGGAGCAGATCTTAAAATTCTTCTTTTCAATTGAGAGATATTTTTTCACATATCAACACAATAGTCTCAAATATGAAAGATCAAAACTTGCGTAGTTACCTTGCCAGTATCACAACCATATATGAACTGTTTTTTTAGTTAGTATATGACAATGACAGAGGTATGCATTTCCTGAGTACAATGTAGTTCCCTATGTTCACTAGTGAGCATAACAGGCTTTTTTTCTTCTTCCTTCCAGTAATTTCAGTGGATTTACACAAGCATAAGCAAACATTCATTAATATACAGTATTACATTCATAATTACAATTTAAACCGATAACTAACTAATCCATCAATTTAAAAGTCAACATCTTCACTCATGGAGGCTCCTGGCATGGAAAATAAAATTAGCAAACTGAGTTCAAGTTCCAGACAAGGCTGCTTACATTCACCTCTCAGTGATACCTTTGGGAAACACAGGAATCCACTTCTTCCCCCAGCTATGGCTAAATAACAGGGTAGTAAGAGCTCTTAAGCCTAGTAAGGCAGACAATCCTGGACAGGAGGCTAGCAACGCTACCCTGTAAAACCTACTTGCTTCTGAAACTGCAATTAGACAAAGAGTCTACAACAGTGGCTCTCAACCTATTTCAACAAATTCCTCCATTGATACCCTTCTCTGATCTGAAGATTCATACTAGCATCATAATATGAAGAAAATTATCTAAAAATCTAGGATCTCTATAGCAACAGGAATATCCCATTTTTTTTAACTCCCCTCTCATTTCCTGCTCAACAATTATCTATGGCTCATTTATACACACTTTGAAATTGAATAACCCCTCTTCCAATCCCTAAAGTATTTTAGTTCTTCAGGAGATTCTCTACTGATCAATTCCAACTCAAATCTACTCCTCAAAACTTTCAACTGTCTTAATAAAGAAGAAATAAATGGTCACTGGGAAAGTTCTAAACTTGAAACATTTTCTATTTTCCATCCCAACAAACATAATCTATTCTATTACTAATTCCAGTTATTCAAAAGATTTCATTAAAGAGTTAGATGGGTGAAGATTGATTATTTAATTTTAGACCATGAGTGCCATAGCAATTACCAACACAGAAAACAAAATCAGTGTACCAGGTTCAAATTTCAGCATAAGGTACTTGCATTCACTTCACGCCAATTTTCTTGGGAAAGGATTGAATCTATCTCTACAAGCCCCTTCCCATGGGTGAGTATATAGCCATCATATCAGTCCCAAGCACAGGTAAAGAAGAATGGATGGGGTTTAGGACTAGTAACTCAATCCAGAAAAAAAAACTAATAAAAAACCACTTGCTGAACTACTGAAACTGCAACAATATGGTAGGTGCAGCCTTATGCTCCATAAGGAGTCTACAAGTGAAGAAAAAAGATTGAATCCTGAAAAAATTTTTTTTGATCTATGTCTATCGCAGAAATAGTAAGCAGCACACAAAAATAAATCAACAAATGAAGAATAAGAAGTCAATGAATACTGAAAACTAGATACATAGCAAAACTAGAAAATTAATTCTTGAAAATGCTGCAAAGAAAAGCATTCAAAATTTTAGGCTAATATTTCAAGACTAATTTTATAACTAGAATGAAAAAAATCCAACAGATTCCAATAAATCAATCAAAATTAAATTAATAAAGTTGTTCTTATTAATATAATGCATCATGGATATATATTTGAAGTTATTTAACAACCTTCCAACGAGGGCAGAAGGTGACACAAGGTCAGTTTAACAGGGATGCCCACGCGCATATGTGTGGCAAGGACAAAAATGTCCAGTCACTGTGACTAGAATCATAAAAACATTTGGAGTTTTATAGGCTAGAAATATTCCCAAAATACAGAAATCCCCCGTTATAATGCAGGTGTTGATGTCCAAGAAAGCTAACCACATTTCAATCAAGCTGTGGTAACCAGGGTTGCCAATTTAGTTCTATTGGAGCTAAATTGACACCTTGGGGTCCATTATCCACCAGTTTTGCATTGCAAACCTTACTACGAGGGAAGCCTGTAATGCATTACAAAAAATTCAAAAGATGACAATTGACATTTTTATATTATTTCACCTTTTAAATAATGACATTTACACAATGAGAAAGTCATGCTCTAGCAGATCTTAGAATGACACTCTTTATATTTGACAAAGGAACAAAACAAAAAAAAGGAGACAAAAAGAAAATGAAGTTTTGATCAGTTCACAGAAATGCAGACGGACTTGTCTTCATCCAAAGGGACAACACATTCAACATATCCAACTAAAACTACCCAAGAAAACAAGACCTCACAATGTGTGTTACACCCACTTTCAGATATTCACTTTTTCTCATCGAGAGTTTTCTGAGGATTATTAAGGGGAAGCTTAATTCTTAAATTCATAAAAGGAAATTCAAATGTCAATATCAAGGGAAATAACTACCCATTAAAGTTACTGCCCTTTATGTTTTAGGTTAACTTTTAAATTTATTCTTAATTCCAATCATTATGATAATTTTTACTAACTCTTCCTCCGACACCAAGAAGTTCCAATGTCAATTAGGAGAAGTATGAAGTACTTCATGATTTTGAGAGTTAATTTGATACATATCATTTATTTAAGAAAACGAATAAATACATGAGGAAGAATTTTGGGTCTAAATAGCAATGATTTCAACAGAGACAAACAAAATAACATGTGTCACAAATGGTAATCAATATTTCAATATGAAACTTTGTGGCAAGGAGGGTGGAAACATGCAGGGTAGAACACTGAAAGCGCACATGTGTTGGGCAAAAGAAATAGAAAAAAAGCCAGCTGAAGCAAAACATTGAAGAAGAAGGTTAGCATGTTTGAAGGGTCACCTGGTTAGCAGTTTGTGGGTGAGGAGAGCAGCAAGCCTCATCTTGGCTGTGTGGCAATTTAGCAACAATGGTGGCCTTAATTGTAAGATAGAACAAATAAAAACATCATACACTGAAGAAGGTGTTGTTATTTCAGAGAGGAGACCGGGTTGCCAGATTAGGCTACAAGAATAGACAATTTGAATTTCATCCCCCAGACTAAACCAACACAAACATTTGAATAGTGTTGAATTTGCAAACCTAGTCTACAGACAGAGGTTCAATACCAACCAATCTCAGCCACCAGATTCACTCGATTTCTAAATTCAACACAATTCCAATGTCTGCGTAGGTCAAGGCTGAGAGATAAAGTTTGGATTATCTCCTCTTCTAGCCAAATCTGGCAACCGTGTTCAGAGAGGAGACATGGAAGAGGCAGTCATGAAGTTCTTCAGACCATTATCCCCATTTTTGTAGATTTGATAAAAAGTGGACATAAAGTGAGGGATCAATTGTATCAAAGTACAGAATCATAGAGTTTTAATTGAGGTTTTCATTTTGCATTGAAGGAAGAGAAGCAATTATCATTATAATTTGAGCTACTGTCAATCTGACATCAAATACAATAAACCATAAAAGGTAGGTTAGATTTCAGGAGAAATTTGGATGAGAATGTTGCATTCAATGAGTTATTCAGACAATCAAACCCATTATTCTTGCTGATTTCGTTGTTCCCCGAAGAATGCTGTAGAATGGATCAGCTGAAATTTGGGAACAGAAAAATTAACAAGAAGAATGAGATTAATTGTTCAAATGACTCTTTGAATTTTAATGGCTCTTCTCAAAATTATAGTGAATGTTTCAATTTGCACCAGTTAGAAGCTTCCAAATTTGCTTTCTTGTCTGATCAAATCCTATCTGTTTTCTGCTTCATTCTTTTCATCTTAAGAAAACCTTTCAAAGTTTCTCTGCTCATTTGTTTCCCAGTACTTACTCTAGGAATTGTTGAAATCAATCGGCTAAGTAAGACTTCAAGACTATCTTAATGCTTTAGTCTATACTTCTCTGTGTCTCACCTGAGTCTTCATCTGAAATTTTTTGAAATTCAAGAAAATGTTAGCTCTAAGGATGAATGTAGCAAAATATCAAAAGCTACCAACGAAAATATCAAACTGATCCCTCACTTAGTGTCCTATAAAACTACTGATAATCTATGAGGCTTGGATAATAGACGGATGCAAAAAGATTAGTGAAGATAATATTCCTCATTTCTTATTTCAATGAATACATTTTCCCCTTACTATAAGGTGATATGACTGAGCACCCTACACTATATAGATCAAAATGAAAAGAAATTTTACTTATTTCTATCAAAAGCAACACCCTAACCCTTAATAAAATCAAATCTTCAACTGATTTAACCTTTAATCAATCTGTGAGAGAAGGCACAAATCAGTGTAACTTCTGAATGTGACAGAGTTTTCTTGGAGTACCATCAGATACAGTGGAAGTGCAAACAGCATAACAGTTCAACGGTAAGCAGAGTTCGAACTCTTGTCAAGACCGTTCATGTTCACTTCACACTAATGTTCTTGGATAAGATGAATATTCATTCTCCCACAAGTCATAAATAAAATAGCTGAACAGACTTGGTAAAATAGCTTTCGGAGTCAACCAGTCTGGGAGAAGGACAACTCCTAATTCCAAACCAGGAGCAGGAGTCCCTTAGGCAGTCTGACATTGTCTTCAGCCTCATCCTGGCAATCCTGCAGAGGGTAGACTTGCTGCCTGGGCATTCATCTGTCTACCTTATAACTTTGCCCAGGCCTGTGCCCTGAAGGGGTTGAAAGCAAGAATTTCATGATGTGGATCCACAGTCTTCAGGGACTGAGTAACTTAATCTGAGTAACCAGTAAACAAAAAGCCAATTTTTTTTTTGGCCTATATGTGAGCTAGTTTTTTGAAGTACTTTATATTGATATAGTTTGAACATAAATGTTGGGAATGAGCATGTATAAATGATTTTACAATGAACCTGTGGCTGATCATAAGTCTACAGTTTTGGTAGACCTATTTAGAGGAAGGGAAAAGCAGGGTATATGGACAAAAAGGTGAGAATTGGGACAAAATGGATAGATAAGAAATTATTTGACCCTATACCACAATGGAGGTTTGAGTGGTGTCATGGTTAAATAGAATCAACAGATCAAGTTCAAACTCTGGCAAAGACTTTATGTTCACTTTGAACTAACGGTCTTAGGAAAGGCATGAATCCACCTCTTTTTTCTTCAGCTATGGGTAATATAACAGAGCAGACTCTACTCTCAAGCCTTGGGAGGCAACGGTCTAGGAGAAGATCAGCTCTAAATTCAGAATTATGGGGTAGACAATAGAAAACCACTCCACTCTTATTAAGTAGAGTGTGGCTGATGATCTCATTAAATGCTTTCACAGCAGAACAGGCCTGAAAGTCGGACCATAGATGTGCTTCTTTTGTGAAGATCTAGCAAGGACTTTGTTGCCAACTTTACTTTCAAATATTCAACTAAGACAGTCAAAAGACCTAGAAACATCTTGAATCTCAAGATAAATATCTGAAATCTAAGAAATATATAACATATTTATAAAGTATTTAAATGTGATTTCAATTCTCAACATTTCATCAAAATAAATAAGACAAAAATATTACTTATTTTATTCAAAAATCTCAATAGCAATTTCTGATATCTAGACGCAACCAAAAACATCAACTGGTAACACTGAGCAAGGGGCATAACTCAGCAACACTGACTAAGACAGGTCAGTCAATAACAGCAATCGATGCTAGGTATGCTAACGCATCTATAAAAAAAAAAAATAGTATTCCGTAGAAAAAACTTTCTATCAAGGCACACTCACCATCACTAAAGGTCAAAGGCTACTAAAAAGTTATTTGTATCCATTTGATGGACTTACCCCAAGTAAGTTGAAAGATATATCATTGGGAGATGATTTAGACAATTAAGGAAGATTGAATCAAATATGAAAGCAAAAACAACAGAGGTAAGGATTGAAAAATTCTGAACCCAACGGCTTCAAATGACTAATAAACAATAAGATCATTCATTATGTTGTGCTTCATGGGGCGACTTGACAGTTCAACCCATTAACGGTCGAAAGTAGTGAAGAGTAATAGTTATTCACTGAAAGATAGAAGCCTTGACTCACAGATAGAACTGAGTTATCAATCATATTATGGAAATTTTACTGAGTTAGCCATAGAACTGCAATGAAAAAAATTCCCGTCATTTGCAGTTAATGGATTAACATGCTTATCATCCCAATATATCATATAAATGCTATAATAGTAGTTTACCATTGCCTAATGGGTGAAATCCCAAGTGTCTTATTAAATTTGGTTGAGAGCTTTTTTTTTCATCGAAGCTGAATCAAAATTAAATAGCCTCACTTACTTGACATCCATCTATTGTTCTAGCTTACAAGCCATCATTTAGCAAATATGAGGATATTAGTCTGTAAAAACTCGCAATTCACACAAGGAATATTTTGAAATTTTCAAGGATAATTAAATTATTTCAGGAAACTTGAAAAAATTGAAATGAATAATTTATCATAAGACAGTTATTAATTTCTTTTAAAATAAAAAAATAAAGATATATCTGACAGCATCTGAAAATTTCCAACTGGTTGAAGATTCTTTATAAAATATCACAATCTAAATAATGACACAGAATTTAGGTAAAATTAACAACACTAGTTGGCCTTGTGTTGTGTATTTCATTCTACAATGAAGTCAATAATGCTCTTTTTTTTCTTTAAGCTTAAGCAAAATTTTGTGAAAGACTGTCAATTGAAGATGATATGTGGATGTGTCTCTCTGAATCTGTGCCTATGATTGAGTTACCTATTTAAAAGAACCAAGCTCATCCATCTCATTAAAAAAGTTACATTGAATTAAATTGAATTACTAACAAATACTAAAAGTCAATTGTCTGTTCTATGGTACTGCCGGACAGACCACATTTGCCAACTCGTTCTGATTTTTTTGATCCATTGAGGAAAAAAAAATCTTCAAGAGATCTAAATTCTCCAGAAAATAGTCTGAAATATAATCTAAAAATATAGTACATATATTTAAAAATCAAACTACACAATTTCTCAAACCACTAAAAATAGGAGAAACCATATAAGAATTTTGCATACATATATACAGCCTATTTGGGGCCTATTGGAAGTGTTTTCAGCAATGAATAAAGTCAAAATTTTTAAAAAAAGAAGAGGTTCAACCAAAAATTGACCATTGAAAAATGGTACAAATACAAAAGATCTGTCGATAATTTTGGGAAGAGCCATTATCACTCTAAGTTTACTGGACAATTGAACTCATTCATCATGATATTCTTGTCATTCACACAACATTTTGGCTGATCCATTTGACAACTTTCATTAGGTGTACTTTCCATAAATGAAGAGGGGGACTCTTCGTTATCAGAAAAATAATAGACAGAAAATAATGTTGAGAGTGAGAAAACTCAAAGAAGCAGAAGACAACAACTGGTCAGCTAAATGCAAAAGTCAGACATGTGTGGATATCAACTCAGTGTGGTTTTTACAGCTCAACAGGGACAGAGTATGGAAGTCCAATAATGAAAGGAATTAAAAACATCTGTGACCTATGTAACAAATAAACTAGAATCTGTTGACTACCATTTTTTCCTTGGCACCACTACAGGGAGAGGCCTCTTTTTTTTCTATACGGATAGTACAGCTGAAGAAGGCTGAATAATGGATCGCCAGAGACATTGTAGGAACAACAATAATGACAAGAAAAATTGCTTCAATCATCATCAAAAAAACCCCAAAAAACTCCTTTAATACAAAAGTGTACATCACTTTTAGGAGAATTGGGACTCATGAAAGAGACAAACTATATTTTTGCTTTCTTGAGATACAATGTCACAATTTAAAATTGGTTTAGACCAAGATTTTTCAGTATGGGTGGCACTACTGCGTGATACGGGATTTTAGGTGAGTTTTTTTTAGCTTTGAAGAAAAACTAATTTTTTTGTTTGTTTGGCAGTAGCAAAACTTTATCTCAAAGTGGGCAGTGAGCAAAAATAGTTAAATACCCCCAGTTTAAACAGACATCATCATTCTATAACAACTTTTCAACTGGGATGTTTACTTTCCCTGTGTAACATCTTCGTAGCCTTAACGCAAACATTAGATTAACTTTTAGAAAATATTTGCGTTTTTCTTACTGAATATAAGAAAGTCTATGCTCACCACAATAGTTGCTATCCTCATGCCCAAACTAGACTGTTTTATCAGGCTAAAGGGCTCCAACTGTCCTATTCACCAATAGCTCTAGAGAAATGGATTCATGATTTTCCCAATGGTATTGGAGTGAAGTGATTCTAAGCAGCCTTGACTAAAACTCGGACTTGCTGGACGGATTCTGTTTTCTGTGCCCAAAACTACTGTGGCACCAGGCATCTCCAAAATAAATTAGGGGTTAAATAAAAGGAATGATTTTTTTAGCCTTAAGGAAAAATCAAATAAATACATTTGAAGATCAGAGAACAAGCAGGTTGAATTACTGCGATGAAAACAAAAAAAAATTAGAAAAGAAGAAAAAAGACTGAGCAATTTAAAAGTGAATGCAGAAATAATTCAGAAATTAAATGGAAACAGAAATTATTGCTTAATCACAATAAGTACTATACAATATAGATAAAGCAACGAACCATAAAAAGAACCAAAATTCCATGCAGGAATCAATTTTTCTATCTGAGACCTACCTGAATGTTTCAAAAATATAATTCATTTATGTGGCTTAAACCTTTGAATTGATACATCCTTTGTCATTATCTAGAACAGGCCAATGGCCTCCTTTCATCCAGCCTCGCTGTCTTCATTGCACATGAAAATTGCAATGAAACTGTTCCTTCAAAAATCAGCATCATGCTCAAAACTCATCAGTCAGGCTATAGAGTAGCAGTTAATGTTGGAAATTAGAAATGAGTAGCAATCTGTGAACTATTTAGCCTTTAGCACTCCACATTCTTCAAGGTTGCCAAGGTTTGTACACTTAGTAACTTAGAAAGCCTGTAATGTGTGTCTGTTTATGTATGACTGAAATTGACATGACAATGCAACCGTGATATTCATAAACGCAATCATCAATCAATTGCAGTTGCAGAACAAACACTTTGCTCTGTAAACAGAGTTGCTTAAAGCACTAAAGGTAAATGAGAATCTCTAGACTCAAAGGTATGAAACTCAACCGCGATTGGTCCACTAGTTCTTGGTTCTCTTCGATAATTTATTGGTTACTTGAAAAATTGTTTAGAAGAAACTTTCAAAAATATTAATTAATATTATCAAATAACCAACTGACTATTGAGAATAATCAACAAGTACGTAAATGCAGGCATTGAACCCCTTCACTAAAACCTTATGTTGGAGGAGAATTTTCAAAATACAAAAAATCATCACTTCGTGTTCAACATTATATCCTACTCATTGAGGGGAGTGTGTGAGCAAAATTTCAAGTTTCAACTATGAAAAGTTAGAGCTGGGCAAAGTCCAGATGCAAGAGTTATACATAAATGTTAGAATACATTAATAACCTAAACCGAATAAAACCAGTGTTGTGCATAGCAGCGATTAATAGCTTATCTAATGAAATAATTTGAATAAAAGCATTTCGCAATGTGACAGCTCATCTCGAAAAAGAAAAATGGACATCACACAAGAGAGAAGTGGCAGCCTACTTATATAGAAAACCTATTCTCTCTTTATTGATTGTAGACTACTATTGGAAGTATGAAGATTGTAGAGCACCAATCTGTAAAAAGAACAGTCTTAAAAAATTAGGACAAGGAGTTCTCCATTCAAACTCCTAAAAATGGTGGCAAGCTCACTACCCTAATGCCAACAGAGAAGTTGAGCAATATATTGAGGTTGAATAGAAGGAGACCTAAAGATATAATTCACACTAGATTTCACCATAGGAAGGCATGAATGAACAATCCCTCAGGTTTAGTTAATGAATCTTGTAAGGATGGCTCATTCGAAAGATGAACCATCAATCGAAACTAAATGGTTCTCTATGATGTTGAGTGAAAGTGACCACCAGCGCAAAAAATCTGAATTGCAAACCAAGTTGGAACATCAGCCAAGGCTTCTTACATTCACTTCACAATAATGCCCTTGGGAAAAGTATGAATCAACAAATAGTTGGACAGTTGGAGCCCTTTAGCCCTGTAAGGCAATCAATCTCAATGTGAGGCAAGTAACTCTACTCTGTAAAATCTCTAGGGTGGAAAAAATTGGTTCTCTTTACTCAAAGCTGTTGAACCCAATTACAATGAGTCAACCAGTTTCAATTTCTAATCAGCAGGTAATTCATTGAAATATTGTTCAAAATTATAACTACAGACAATTTGTCTAAGGAGCTAGAAGGAAACAAACAAGAAAAGAACTGATTATATACCACAGTGCAACATGATTTTGGTTCCTGAGTAGTGAGTGTTATTCTGACTGCTTATATGCAAAAAGTATAGAAAATGACTTATTCACTTCAAACTTTGCTTCTGTGGCCAAGATAGAGATATTCATATGTAATTGTTTTTCTTGCTTTATGTGATTGAAAATTTGTAAAGTTGCCTGTTGTCCAATTGGAAATGACGATTTCAAATTATCACAAAAGCACATTTTGAAGGAAATTGTCATTTTCCATACTTTTTAGATATAATCAAAAAATAACACTTATTACTACCAGACAAAAATGTGGAAAAAAGGTTGGACAGTGTATACAAATAAAACCTAAGAACCAACCCAATTAGAACTTTACAACAGAACAAATAGGTTGGATTTTATAACAACCAACTCAGCATGAATGTTTCTACAAACAAAACCTTAAGTCCCATAGAAATATCCTTGATATGACTTGCTTTTGATAAATTTTTAAACTAAAATACAACTTCCCTCTCAAATCTTCAACAAACATGACGCCAAATGTACAGTTAAGCAATATTTTTACAAATATAATTTCAAATAAATGAATAATAAAACTTGAAAAAAAATCTGTCGATGACTTAAAATTAAGAAAAGCAGATAGAATGCCATCAAAGAAAACTAAAAAAGCAGAAGCAATTGAAAAGTTCAATCAATAAAATGCAGAGTTCATGTAAAAAAAAACCAAACCAAAGAGCTTTTAATTAATTAAAGCCATAGAAAAAAGCAGCAAGAATTTAACAATGTTCGTCTAAGTTGTCATATCATCAAAGAATTTTCATTAAAGAAAAAATCAGATCCATAAATAATGTGATCCCTCAGTATTTCAAATCATAATGATACAAGATTACTCATACATTTGCATTCACTTTCTCAATCCATATTTTAAAGACAATATTTCAGTTCAAATAAGTAAATATCGAAGTGTAATTGTGCACAAACGACGCAAGTGTAATTGTGGCACAAACGACACAAGTGTAATTGTGGCACAAACGACACAAGTGTAATTGTGGCACAAACGACACAAGTGTAATTGTGGCACAAACGACACAAGTGTAATTGTGGCACAAACGACACAAGTGTAATTGTGGCACAAGCGACACAAGTGTAATTGTGGCACAAACGACACAAGTGTAATTGTGGCACAAGCGACGCAAGTGTAATTGTGGCACAAACGACGCAAGTGTAATTGTGGCACAAACGACGCAAGTGTAATTGTGGCACAAACGACACAAGTGTAATTGTGGCACAAACGACACAAGTGTAATTGTGGCACAAACGACACAAGTGTAATTGTGGCACAAACGACACAAGTGTAATTGTGGCACAAACGACACAAGTGTAATTGTGGCACAAACGACACAAGTGTAATTGTGGCACAAACGACACAAGTGTAATTGTGGCACAAAAGACTTCTTATCATGGTCTGACAAAAGGTCAAAGTGACTGAAATCAAGGTGAATAGCAAAAATTCAGTTTATAAATTTCATCTGAAAAAAATGAGGTGATTTGTAACTCATAGCATTGATACTTGCCATTTTCAGAATGTCCTAAATAAAGGCAACTCCACTATGATATAAAAAAAGCTTTCTTTATTGTATCATTTTTCCTGTTATTTTCAACTTTATTCTATCAGAATATTTGAGGTTACTCTTTCCCCAGTCTCTCAGAATCAATACAAAATTGCTTTCATTATGAGGTGAGAAATTCAAAGAATTTTAAAGTAATGCTGAAAACCTAACATAAGCAGAGAACTGAAAATTGCATATTATCCCCATCATTTTCTTTGGATTGCACAGATAATGAGCAAAAGAAGCCATTTACTGGATTATCTCCTTTGATAGGGAATATACAGTTATACGTTGATTAGTGCGGTTAATTTGTTCCAAAATTTTCTGTTCAATTCAAAACTACAATGTTCAAGATCTTATAATCTTGTGTTTTCTTTCCAGGTTACGCTTAGTTACATTAATTTGTACAGCAATACCTTAACCCTACTACATCAAAACATGCACTAATCAAAACTGCAGTATTCATGGAATTACTGTATAATGAGATCTTTTGAGCACAATAGAACGTGTCCGTGAACGTGAATACGTCATGGTAAATTTATCACAGGTAATTTCATTGCCTGGAAAATTCATTGCAAAGTAATTCCAGTGACTTTATTCAAACATTATATCTAAACACTATTTATTTAGGGTTAGGATACTAGTATTTACCAACTAAAAAGAACTCATCAAAAAGTATGCAGTCCTAGTATTTACCAGCAATGTATTGGCTCACAATTTAATTACCTTGCAGTGAATTCACCGGGCCATGAGATTACAGGCGATACATTTATCACAATGAATTTACTATGAATCATAATAAAAAAAGTACACACAGAATACCAAGTATATTCAATCTACATTTGTGTACAACTACCATTTGTAATCTCTCAGCAGATGTCAGTATTTCTAGGCTGTTCTGCTGTCATGCTTATACATAATTCATTTTAGGTAAAGAAAAATTCACAAAAATGTTTTGAAGAGGATGCGTATAATTCAGAAGAAAAAACATTTTTCTAGTTTAAAATAAAAAAGAAAAGAAAATTATAACTACAGATAGAAATAGAGGAATGTTTGAATGTTACCATCTTGTAAAAAAAGGCTTTTTTTAAACAGTCTTCATAAAATTTTCAACTTTTAAACTTATAAACTGCTTGAAACCACTCAGAAACATAGTGGAACACTTCAATGAAAAGAATTCTAAAAAATAGAACTCTTTTGTGAATTGAATAGGATGAAAAAGATTTATACTTCTCTAGGAAGTGCAAGGAAAATAAGTGATCAGAAGTTATTCACCGTTATTTAAGATTTCAATTCCTTTCTAAACATCATCAGCATCATTATGAAGACAAGTATCATTATGAAGACAAAATGAAATCATAAGGAAAAAAACAAATTTACTCATTTTCGTTACAGCATTTCCCACAATACAAGGCATTCTGCAGCTCTAACCTCCAAAAATTGCCTATGTCTTATACCATGATAATTGGGCTTGGGATTACTGGTGCTAGACTAACCCCTAAACATCCCTGACTGACACATTAGTCCACATATTCTTTCAAATGTTTTATTCAAAATTCAGGCATCAAAGGGTTAGAGTAATAAATAGTTTTATACTAAAGCTGCGACCATAATCTGTAGAGAAATTGTGGAGTTCTATTTTTTTTCTTAGATATTCCCTGCCAAATTATAGATGCGTATTATATGGTGGGAAATATTGTATTTCTTGTTTTTTTTATGAGAAAATCCAAGTTATAACAATGAGGTTTTCCCAAAGTTTTCTTGAAGATTGTAGGGAAATGTAGCAAAATTCTTCAGCGTTCAAAAATATTTCTTTTCCCATTTAACTTGTGGGAATTCTACTTGTACTCATTCTTACAATACAGCAAAAACTAGGAAAGCAGTAAAAATATATTTCTAGAGACATTTTTGTAATATGGTACAATTCAAACATTCTCTAACTAAGAATAGATAAATAAATAGATAAATAACCCAAGAGCTACACAGTAAAGGATGACAATATGGCTGCTATTCAAAGAAAATCTTGCCTTCTAGACCAACTTATGACAACACTGAGTCAGGGATGCAAGATTGAGCAACAAAGGGAGAAAATCTAAAGTTTATCTCCAAGAGGCAGTGATTCAATACCAGCCTTGCTCGATTTCCAAATTCAACACTATTCCAATACCTTTGTTGGGTAAGTCTCGGAGATAAACCTTGTACCATCTCCCCTTGTAAGCCCTATCTGGCTACCCTGCACTGAGTAACCACAACTATTGACAAACAATCGCAAGAAGAAAGTAGAGAAAGAACTGAAAAGAAAAGGACACGACCAAACGTTAAAATCAAGACTTTTAAAGCAAAAAGCATCCGTTGTGTTTGTGTGTTGTTGATTGATCTTAGATTAGTAGAATAAGCAGCGGCATTTTCATCTTACGTCGCACAGTTTTCAATGGATCGAAGATGTCATTGGCAAAGGGATTGTCAACGACTGCATCCTGAGGATCATCTTTTAAAATGGTAGGTTTCGGAGCTGGAACACAAGCAAAACCTGTACACACAGTGCAGCAAACAGTTGATGCCTCATCTTTGGACAAACAAAGTCACAGACAGGTGGCTACAAACTGTCTTGTTTGGTTATCATTCAAAGAACTTTAGTTGGTGTTATGAATTCACATACAAGTAACAATCAATATACATCCATGGCACACAGCATCATTGACAAGCACAGACTATATTTATATTAACATTATTGAATTCAGCCTTCACACAATCAAAATTTAACTCAAATTATTTTGGCAAAAGTACATAATACTTTTCTTTTTTTTTCATTAGTTAAAGTATTATGAATTGTTATCATTAATCTTTTAGACTACTTTTTAGTTGCTTTTATATCCCAACTTTTACTCTGGCCAGTTTCCCTTTTGCAGTGAGTAAACAGTGTTGAGTGTAAATAAGGAATAAGTTTTAGGAGAGATTCAAACTCACATCACCCATGGTAAGCTCTGTATATGCCCAACTGCTCTACAAATTGAGCTATTAAGACTCAACCAGAAGGTAGAAGTCCAGATTGTCTGTTTGAGCCTTAGAAGCTCAATTAGTAGAGCAATTAGGTGTATACTGAGCTTCCTTTAGGGTGAATCTCACCTCAATTTATTCATTATCATTATTATTATTCATTTCTGATAAATTGGCCTGAGTAAAAGTTGTGATGGAAAAGTAACTAAAAAATAAATTGAAGGTAATAAGAAATCATAAAAATTGATAATTTTTTACAAAATTCTTTTCTGAAAGTAAATAACAAAGGCAAAAGACTTGAAGAAATACAGCGAATTAGATAAATTATAGATTTTTCTTAATTTTGCACAAAAATTGTATTGAATAAAAGACACCGATAAATTTCCAAGTACCATTTTTTTTTTAATGAATTTTATTTTAAAGTAAATATTTAATGATTGAATATACATTAAACATTAAAAATCTCAATTACCGTACATTTCAGTATATAAGACAGACATTCAATTTTAATTAGAAGAAATGTGAATATCACAATGCGTCCAGTGTACTAAGGGGTCGTCTACTAAACTCGATACAGACAGTTATGAGGCTAGGATAAGTTATGGTATGTTGTAGTCCTACAAATACACAGGAATTATAGAACAAAAGTTATGAGAATTTAAACTTGCTCAAGGATTTGAGTATGCTTTTGAATATGCTTTTAGTAGAAATTTGAAAATCAAATTTCACATAGGAACAGGAAACCAATGAAAGAAACTTTCAACAAAGTAACTGGGCTAAAAGTCAGCAAGTCGCTTACTCCTTCATAACTTAGAATAATGTCATCATGGAGTCTGGCACTTCTACTCTATCCTAAAGATCATTTCAACGGGGATAATTATGAACTTTCTTTTATGAAATATGATAATGTGTGTCTCTCTGTTTGGGATGTTTTAATGGATAAAAAAGAACTTTAAAGTTATACACGCAAGTACATTTCTTTAAATTGACTTCTTCATTTCTGTTGTCTACTAACACACACACATACATATATGAACATGGAGATACAAGTGGTATAATTGTCAACAATAAAGATGATGGAATTGGTAAGCCAAGTCCAAACTGTAGCTGAGATAGTTCATGTTCCCTTTGCATTAATGCTCTGTGGAAAAATTTGAATCCATCTCTTCTCCCTCAAGCTACAAGTAAAATCATAGAGCAGACTAGGGGAAAGGAAACTGAATTCAAAACCAGATCACCTGAAAATAGTGACAACCGGGGAGCTCAATTAGTCACCACCTTCCCCAAAATCAACAAAGCCATACAATTGTCATGGGAGAGAGTGGGAGAGGTCATTGCCTAGGAGTGGACCTAAAATGGCAGATGATGATAACTTAATTAAATGTTTACTGGTTTATTTTATGGAAAAGTGGGTTACCACATGCAGCAGAATTCAGAAAGAAGACAACTATAAATTTAGGAAAAAATCATGTCCCATAAGACGCAAAAAATATTTTCTCCCCTTATTGATACCTAGCGTCTTCTTATAAGACCTTTCTTATCTTCCTTATTTAATACTGTGTCTATCACGCACACACACATACACATACACACACAATGGGATCATATATTCTGGTCAAAAAAAAAAATACAAGGTGTTAATGTTTTACTTGAAAGGAATAGGAGATTCATAAGGATGTTTATTAGACATGAGCATGGAGCAAAAAAGAGCAGGCATCAACAAATTTCATTTGGTTGAATTGAAAGAAAGAAGGAAGGAATGAAGAAAACAAGGAATGAAAAAAGGAAGGAAAGTTTGCAAAAGGGTATAGGATGGAGTGGAAATAACGTTTTTCTTAAATTTCAAAAAAGCGTAGTACTTAAATCCTGACAGATATGTAGAAATTGAGATAAATATTAATTTTGGGCGATTGCCATCTCAACAGTTCTGGCAATCGACCTGAACATATCTGAGCTATTCACAGTGCCAGGCACAAACTAAAGGACCAATTTAGCATAAATATACATAATAGATTAAACCCACTATTACCAGAACAGAAGAGGTGGCAACTACCCAAAATTAATTTTTATTTCAATTTTGACATACCTGTCAGATTTTAAGTACAACACTTTTTTCGTTTGAATTTTTCATTCAACACTAAATGGTAACTGTGGTTAGAAGAAAGTTGTGCTAAGTGAATTTATAGATGAGAAATGAGAAGAAAGTCATCAAAAATACCTTTGCCACCATCTTGTAAATTCATGTACTTGAGAGGATCAAAAACGTCTTTCTCAAAAGGGTTGTCATCGGATTCTTTCTTATTGTTGTATTTGTCAAGCCAACTAAATGACGAAGGAAGACCAAAGCCAACTGTATGGGTCAAGACTGAAAGAAAGAAATTAATTTGGGCATAAGTCAATGAATAAAAAAAATTAGAAAAATAAAGAAAATAAAAAAATTGAAAAAATCAAAAAATTAAGAATTTAAAAAAAATAAGAAATAAAAAATTCTAAAATTTTAAAAATTTGAAATTCAACAGGTTGGGTTCGTCTCACAATAGAAACCATCACATGATCAACATATTTGGCAGCATGCCATACTGAGAATGATCAATTAGAAACTTTTTTTTAAAAGAGGAGGGTCTGGTTAGTCACAATAAGAATCATCATGTGTTGGGGGTGAGCAATCAAAAAATTGAAAAAAAAAATGATCAATGAATAAGTTACTTCTCTTGCCTTTTGTTGGATCACTAAAAAGTCCAGATTTTTAGAAGAACAAGCATGAATGCTGCCAGGACATAAACTAAGGGACCAATTTAGCATAAACTGACTAAATTGAATCTATCCTCGAAAACTTATAAAGAGGGAAGGGGGTTCTAGACATAACAAGGAGTGAGTTTACATTTTCAGCCCTCCAGCTCCATTTATGTAGTTTGTATGAACGACACATAGATAGATAGCTATTCAGCCAGAATCACTTAAAAACTGAAGAAGCTGTGATGAAAATTTTGATTGATGGTTTCTGAATCCTCTACAGTTTACTGGTTGCACTAATCAAGCAGAATACATCATCCATTTCTATAGGAAAAGTTGTAATAATTATAAATAGTAAATGACAAAAATAAAAAAAAGATTCCTCACCAAAATTATTGATGAAAACCAATATGTAAAATTCATATTCCTCCACTGTGATTAGAACTCACATCCAACTGATTACCAGGAGTTGATCTTATTGACTGAGCTATATTGGCAAGACTCAATTATAAACGAAAATTTATTATACAGATATACAGGGGCTTACTTCATTCTGATAAACATTTATACTAAAAAAATACATATTTTAATGATTTTTTTAATTTATAAAGTATAAAATACAAAAGTAGCAGTAATTGTCAGAATAGAATTCAGAGTGGAGTTTGACCCGGCAATCTTGTCATTTCTGTTGTTCCTACAACGTTTTAGACAATACATTCTATGGCCTTCTCTAGGTGTACTATCAATACATCAAGAGAAGAACTCTTTCCTCTTCTGGTAATAAACTGAATATCATTTTTTGTTTGTTACTCTTTTGTTACTTGGCACTACTAAAGAGAAATATGATTCTCAATAGTAAATGGTGATATATAGCCACTTCAAACCAAATTCAAAATTCAGCTGCATAACATTTAATTTTTTTCCGCATAATGGACATTAATAAGTTAAAGGAAATTCTACTCCTAAATCTACTGTCACAGAAAAAAGGGAGGGGCCCAGTCAACATTCCAAAAGTTATATCTTGATATCCTCCTTGACTTTCAGGCAAATCCTCTCACAAACCAATTTAATCATAACTGCTCTGATTTCACAATACAATCCACAAACAGTAGAAAGCACTCAGAGTGTGCATACCTCTACCAATGCCATTGTCCCAAAAAATGATGAAGATCAGTTCATATATAGCTGCGATATAGTATGTAACTGTAAGAAATTTCTGGATCTACCCAAAAATTAAATCAATTTTTCCCTAAGCCCCATCCTTCAAAAAATGTTATTGAAATTCATTGAGATCTTTTGGAGATACTGATCAGACAAACAAACGAACATAAGTGAATACATATATTTCCACAAATTTCATAGATGGAGGTAAACTATCAATTTATTTAAACTCAAATAAGTACGAAGTTCCACTGAGTAAGATATCATCATCAAATGAATCAGTTTTACTTTTTTATATTCAAGACATCTGCACAAAAATTCTGTCAGCATTTTGAAATGAATTATGCAATTATTAGCCATTCTTACATCTGAATTACACCAAAATTGTAGATTTTCCCTCCAGGCACCCAGCTGCATTTGGCTTGATTACCCCTTCCTACCTCCCTTCAAACATTTTTCCCCTTTCCTTACTGGTCTGCAAACCAATTCATGAACTACTGCTTCAGAATAGACAAAAACAAAAAATTGTAACTGACTTACTATCTTTTGCTCGTTTCAATTCTTTGCAGATTGCCTGGGCTTGGCTGGCTGAGATTTCAAAAAGAAGTCGCTTGTCAGGAACACTTACGCTCAGAGCAGTTTCAGAGTCTGGGAAAAAAAAAGATTCAGTCTTTTTAAAAACAAAATAAACATTGGGATTAGAACATTTATTCAGACGAATATCTTCATCTTGATTATTTACACATTTTGTTATAACATGAACATTAATTTGATAATTCCCTTTACGTTCTATAACAACCTTTTAATTAAACTACCTAATTTCTCTCCTCTTACTCTCATATGGAACTACCTAATCTTCCTCTAGTTATTACTGAAAGTATAACCTTCAAACAGGTAAGAAAAAGCAGAATGATTAGTTATCATATCTAATATCAATTCGATAATTCCCCTTCACATTCTATGAAATGAAGTTATTATTTATGCAAGGCAATGTCTGCCAGGATGAAATTCCTTATTTCATTCTTATCACCTACAAAAAGGTATCAAATTTCAATTGACCAGCCATGAAGATATCTGATAGAAAATCAACCAATGTCGAACATCAGACCTTAGTAGTATTTCGAATAGTGGTTGAATGTAGGACAAATCTAATAATGATAATCTGCTTTTTATTGTGAAATTTCATTGAGGCCAACAGCCTGTAATTAAGTATAACAATTCATTTTTAATCCTTGCCCTTTTGAAGGATTTACTGAGGAAGGTTTTGTAGTGCACTTTTCTCTCATATTTAATTCCCTCCCCCCCTTTTTTTAGCCCTTTCTGTCAATTTCAAATAGATTTTAAATGACTTTTTTTAAGTAGTTTCTTTATTGCTTGCAAATATGCAAATAGAAATGGAAAATGAATAGGTTTATATTTATTTTTAGAAGTCACGCGGAAGAGTAAGTCCAAGCTCCCCTTATAACGCAAGTATTCCAATTAATTTTCTTTTCATGGGATGATTTCAAGAGATATAATCTATCTTCATTCAGTTATTGGAATACCAAGGACTCTAAATTGTTCTATTCTATACATTATTCAAACTGGTCAAACCTAAAATTTTAGTTTATATACCGAGAAGATTCTAATAAATTTATCAAGTTATTAAACATTAATACACAAACCAATTATGTACAGTTTTAAAAAAAGACGTTTTCCTCTTCTAACAATTTTAATATTCAAATAGGAAAATAGACCTGGTGTCCCTTAAAATTGAACCTTAAATGAATAGTGATTTTCAAAATTTCATCATACCTTGCTTGTAGGAGAAATGTTTATCAATAGGCAGAGCCAGCTCCACATTCAGTTTGCTTGTTGCACTACACGGTATTTGCGTTGAGGTAAAGACAAATATCCTACAAGTAAAGAACAAAAATTTTATTGTAAAATTAAGAAACAATGAGAAAACATGTTTGAATAATACCTAAAGCATCTACTTATATAATATGCCACATGTATGGCAATATTTTTTGTCAGTAATATGTCAAGTGATAACTATGCTAATTGTAGAGTAGTCTCCCCAACTCATTTTTTTTCAGCCTTTCGAAATCCAATGTCAGATTATTGGAGATGAGCCCTCTCCAAGTTCATAAGAAATTGGGGGCCTCACTCTACCACACTTTTGGAGGGGGGGGGGGCTTTTTTCTGGACATAAAAAGGAGTAAATGTTTAGAGGCCCCCTAGCTCCATTGGTACGGCTTGTACACGACACATACATAAATACATAGCCAGCCAGACACATAGGGTTGGCTGTTAGGTCAGAAGTGGTGGTGACCACCCAAAATTAATTTTTTGACATATTTGTCACCAAGTCTCAATAGCATGAAAGGTTAAAAATGATACTTACGCATTGTCTCCTTGCCGATCTACGAGAACCACATAACGAGGACAGTGTTTCCAGTTGTCTATTAATCCAGCTCGTACACACTAGAGGACAAGAGGTTAAGGAGAAAAAGCAGTGGCTCACAAAGAACCCGAATACATACAGTAGTGTCATCATTCACATTTTTTAATTTTCTCCTAATTATGATGAAGTATAATTTTTTTTTTTAAATCCCTCCAGAATATTGAAAACATCAATGCATAAAAGTAAAAATACTCTATAAACTGGCATACAAGTTGATCCCAAAACTAAGGTGTTAATTAAAGTTTTGACCAATATTGGCCAGCTGTCGACTCTCCAACATAAGGCAGCATTGTGTTCAAATCCATGATTATAGAAATAGAAACCGATTCATTTATTAGTTGATAATGTGACTATTATTGAGTGTTTTACAAACTGGTATGTAAATTATCAAAAATACGTTTATCACAGCAGCACAAATGGTAAGAACCTCAAATTTCATCACAGAAATAAATCTTTATAATAGCAATTAGTTTTTACAATTTACATCAACTTATGTGACTGGTGTATATTTTACAGACCAGAGATCCAATAATAATAATTTACTGACCAGTCTGTAAAATACACATCAGTCACTTATGAAGTTTGATCACCTCTACCAATCTTTTTCTAGTGATTCTTTCTACTACCATACCCAAATTTTTAGTCTCCACAAGTTGTTGGTTTGAGGTATTGGTTTAAAATGATTCTCTGCTCTGTAAAATACATATATACAACTAAAGTAAAAAGTGATGCTTGTATTTCCCAAAAACTAAAGCACTAAGTCACATCCTAATTTTTAAAACAAATTACAGGCAAAACATTCCACATCAAATAACTTTACTTCAAGTTTCATAACACTTTTTCATAAAAAAAAATTACTGGAATACTATTGAAATTCAAAACAGAACATCAACAATGATAAAATCTCAATCATAAGACATATATGTTATTGTCCGACTCGATGATCAATTCCTTGTCAACATTTTCACATTCTGAATACAAGCACATTTCCTTACAAACTATATTCTTCTTGCATTTGCATCTTAGCGTTGTACACCTTGGGGTGCACAGGCACATTCTCAACACAATCATTGATTCAGGAGTATGACAAGTCAGTAATGATGGGCTCATACATGCCTCTACTTTCCTTCCACAATCAACCAACCAATCAAATTCTTGTGGACTGGGTAGCATTAGCTTCACAATGTGAGACAACTTCCACTGTATTACTTTATACTACACTCAAGGAAATTTCTGCTGAAATGCTGCATTTGTTGAGGGGAGTAGTTCAGATTCATATTGGTACTTGGAAAACAAATACCAGCATAAATTTAAATTCACTTGAAACATGAGATGCACAGTCCATTAGAGGTTTCCAATGTATTTCCTTTGTGAACCAAGCAAATTTTCTCCAGCTGATCACACTCTGTCAGGGCATGAGAACCAAGCAATTAGTCACAATTATGAAGTATTTGTAGTAGGATATCACAATTAATGGTTAGAAAAATAGTGGTTGTACATAGATCAAAGTAGTGTAATAAAAGTAGTAATACATCCTTATCGGAGCAAAAAATGACTGAATCGCTAAAAAAGGTTTTGCTTATTTATATAGAGTGCATGCAATACTATACAAGTATTAACCTCTTCATGTGTATGATCCTTCAATGTTAGTAATGCAGGTATGTCTAAACAAAACCAAATAAGACATCAATGACAAGCTTATGACTCAAGTAAGGTGATTCTTTGCAGATATGTCTGAAAGGAACTGCTTAGTAAACAGTTTTTTAATTATGGTTTCATTGGTAACTTTGTAACAGATGGATTCACTTCTGCTCCTGGTTCCAGATTTCAATGACTCACTGATGTATCTGTCAAAGACAATCTGTATTTCATCAAAACCTTTACCCTCTCTTTTCATGGTGTCAATGAATGCAGAGGCATATTCAGAGCAGGATCTGACTTTCAACTTTTTCATATCTACCCTATACACAACAGCCATTCCATCAAAGATTATAGCTTGATAATCACAGTCACTTCTTAGCTGTAGGTCGATATCAACCTGATGATGAAGGTGGCAACAGCTTTGGGATTTCATAAGTAATAGAGATCTTGGCAAAACAGAAAATTCATATGTACTGAGGTAAACTGGAAAGTCGATATCAAAACAAGACCTTGATGCAATGGTAAATTGTATAATTAACTTGTGATCTTCTCGATTATTGATACTGTTTTCTTATTCACAAATGTAGGCAGTTTCCGTTTCATGATTGGATCTCTAATAGACTTTGAGCCCAAAATACGTTCATTGATAAATTGGGCTTATAACTTTCACCTTCTTCCTCTACTGCAAGAAATTTATTTGCTAACTTTTGAGGAAGAGCTGTGATGGTAAGTATATTATATAATATCTTGACACTATCATTAGTTTGCTTGTATTTGGAGCCCGTCAATTGGTAATGCTCATCTCTTTTTGGTGCTGCATTCTCTACATTAAATGTATCACAGAAATTTTTGATAATGTTTCCCTCCTCTGGAACAGTCAAAAAGTACCGATCCAAAGCTAGCTGATTATTGGCTGTTCCCTAGATACCACCAAGCATCTTCATAACTATTTTCATGGTCAATGCCAATAGAGGAGAAGGGGATCAACGTTTTATTCACTGAAAAAATTGCCATCTTCAAACTCACTTGAAGTAGCTGGGTCAGTGTCTTTTCAGGAGGACATTTGTGCAAGGCAGACTGGAGTCAGGCGAGCATAGTTTATAATTTTGAAGAAATATTTGAAAAGATTACGTAAACTGCTTAAATGTACTTCCGAAGACTGTTGTCTAGTCGTGCATACAAAGAATAGCAGAGATTCAGAGAGATACACGTAGTCACGCAAGAATTCAGCTTGATTTTTTAATTGTTCATCAAATTGGATCAGGATAGACCTGATGTCTAATGATCCTAAAAATTGAAGCAAATTGTCACGATTGTGTATCAAGTCGTTAGAAAGTAGTTAAACGATGTGAAGTTCACAATAAGTATTAAACCTGGCTCAGAAGAAAAATGAAAATATGTTTTGGACACCATCTTGGAAATTAAATCTTTGCAGTGGCCAGAGATCTTCATTATGTTATCAAACAGACTTGTTACAATCAAATAACGTTCAAAAATATGTCTAAGGTGAATAATGGACTTGTAAAGGCCATTTCCAAGTACTTGGCTGATGACCAGCTTCGATGCTATTGCGAAAATAATACCTTTCCCATTTTCAGATTTTAGCTGAAATGTTATACATTATCAAGCACACCTGATAAAACAAAAAACATTGAAAAATCTCATCTAGGTTAATTATAGAACAAGTAATGGGCATTTTTATGGATATCAGCCATCTTGGATACCTGTTGGAAATGCTGACTGGGAAAAAGTTGCCAACATACATTTTAGGAAAACTTGGACCGTAAACTTAGTAAAAAGTTCTGCTTCTAACAAAAAAGTTCAGCGGGTTTGCAATTCAGCCTGCACTAAAATGTACCACAAAACCAGAGAAAAAACTAACCAGAGGCAAAAATTATCATTGATTCCAAAACGTTAATTTTTCATTTTAGAAGTCCTTCATACATACATATAACCAAATTTAACCTTTAACAATCTGCAATTGATTTTGTTCATCAAGCAAGACATTTTTGCTGCTATTGCAGTCAACTCCAACACAAAATGATGCTATGTTTGAATTTTGTAGTTGTGTTGTCCTGTCAATTTCAGTTATACATGAACACATAAACAAGGTACAAGCTTTCAAAATTACAAAGTGCACAAAATCTTGGTGCCCTTGAAGAAGAATGCAAAGTGCTAAAGGTAAGAAAGAAAAGAAGAAAAAAAAAACTATAATAGCAAAATCTCAGTCATAGTAATGTCATTCAAGTCATAGAAAAATTATCATTCTTTTTAGCATAGTAAACAAAATAGGTTAAACAGGTGGTTGATATAAATAGTGATTTCACTACTAAAATACTGACACAATTCTTTAACAAAACTATTTCCAGATAATTTGACTGATGTATATACAACATAGTATTTGACATATTTTTCCTTTTCGGAAAAGGAGTCAAGGATTGAAAGGATCACTTTCATTACTGTATAAAGATACTGATATAGAAAATAGCTTTCTTTTGCAAACCAAAAGCATTCACCAATACCGTCAAAAGATTAAAAATGCAAAGAAATACTTTTTCTCCAAGGCAGTAGCCTGTAATCTTGCTAGTCTTCAATTTGTTGCATAAAAAACTAAAGCTGTCTGGAGAATACTGAAGCTAAATAAAAAATTTTGCAAATGGCATAATCGTCTGAAAAAAAGCCATTCAAATGAAAGCCGACAGTACTGGCAGAATTTCTAGCAAAGATATCTGGTAACAGACAATCAGAGAATCAAGGAACATCAACGATAGCGAGAGTCATGAAGAAATTCAATTCCCTTAGTCTCCATGTTCAACTGATCAGTTACATTATTTCACAACGGTTTATTTTTGGTTTAACCACTTCTATATTGGATTTTTGACTTTATCCAGTGATTAAACCAGGTTCCAATAGGCCATAAATAGGCTGTATATGTGTGTGCAAAATTAACATATGGTTTCCCTTTTGCAAAAAGGAAATTATTTCTGCATTCACTTTCACCCCGATAATAATGATCTGATTTCCATTTATTTCTAAATAATACTAAAAGTCTGATGTGCCAAACCAAATTTTGCATGCATACCCAATGGATCCGGGGGAAGGTCTTATAATCAGATATTGCTTCATTCAGTGGCGATTGTTGTCAGTTCATTCAGCGTTTATAGTCATTTTGGGAATGATTATAGATATTTCACTCACTTATTATCATAGTCATTTCATTCCATTCAGCGGTTGTTGCAGACATTTCCTTCAGCGATTATTGCAGACATTTCCTTCAGCGGTTGTTGCAGACATTTCCTTCAGCGATTATTGCAGACATTTCGTTCAGCGATTATTGCAGTCATTTCTTTCAGCGATTATTGCAGACATTTCCTTCAGCGATTATTGCAGTCATTTCTTTCAGCGATTATTGCAGTCATTTCTTTCAGCAATTATTGCAGTCATTTCCTTCAGCGATTATTGCAGACATTTCCTTCAGCAATTATTGCAGACATTTCCTTCAGCGATTATTGCAGACATTCCGTTCAGCGGTTATTGCAGTCATTTCCTTCAGCGATTATTGCAGACATTTCGTTCAGCGATGATTGCAGACATTTCCTTCAGCAATTATTGCAGACATTTCCTTCAGCGATTATTGCAGACATTTCTTTCAGCGATTATTGCAGTCATTTCCTTCAGCGATTATTGCAGTCATTTCTTTCAGCGATTATTGCAGACATTTCCTTCAGCTATTATTGCAGACATTTCCTTCAGCAAATATTTGCAGACATTTCCTTCAGCGATTATTGCAGACATTTCCTTCAGCGATTATTGCAGACATTTCCTTCAGCGATTATTGCAGACATTTCCTTCAGCGATTATTGCAGTCATTCTGTTCAGCAATTATTGCAGACATTTCCTTCAGCGATTATTGCAGACATTTCCTTCAGCGATTATTGCAGACATTTCCTTCAGCGATTATTGCAGTCATTTCCTTCAGCGATTATTGCAGACATTTCGTTCAGCGATGATTGCAGACATTTCGTTCAGCGATGATTGCAGACATTTCGTTCAGCGATTATTGCAGTCATTTCTTTCAGCGATTATTGCAGACATTTCCTTCAGCGATTATTGCAGTCATTTCTTTCAGCGATTATTGCAGTCATTTCTTTCAGCAATTATTGCAGTCATTTCCTTCAGCGATTATTGCAGACATTTCCTTCAGCAATTATTGCAGACATTTCCTTCAGCGATTATTGCAGACATTCCGTTCAGCGGTTATTGCAGTCATTCTGTTCAGCGATTATTGCAGACATTTCGTTCAGCGATTATTGCAGACATTTCCTTCAGCAATTATTGCAGACATTTCCTTCAGCGATTATTGCAGACATTTCTTTCAGCGATTATTGCAGACATTTCCTTCAGCGATTATTGCAGACATTTCTTTCAGCAATTATTGCAGTCATTTCTTTCAGCGATTATTGCAGACATTTCCTTCAGCGATTATTGCAGACATTTCCTTCAGCGATTATTGCAGACATTTCCTTCAGCGATTATTGCAGACATTTCCTTCAGCGATTATTGCAGACATTTCCTTCAGCGATTATTGCAGTCATTCTGTTCAGCAATTATTGCAGACATTTCCTTCAGCGATTATTGCAGACATTTCCTTCAGCGATTATTGCAGTCATTTCCTTCAGCGATTATTGCAAACATTTCCTTCAGCGATTATTGCAAACATTTCCTTCAGCGATTATTGCAGACATTTCTTTCAGCGATTATTGCAGACATTTCCTTCAGCGATTATTGCAGACATTTCCTTCAGCGATTATTGCAGACATTTCCTTCAGCGATTATTGCAAACATTTCCTTCAGCGATTATTGCAGACATTTCCTTCAGCGATTATTGCAGACATTTCCTTCAGCGATTATTGCAGACATTTCTTTCAGCGATTATTGCAGACATTTCCTTCAGCGATTATTGCAGACATTTCCTTCAGCGATTATTGCAGACATTTCCTTCAGCGATTATTGCAGACATTTCTTTCAGCGATTATTGCAGACATTTCTTTCAGCGATTATTGCAGACATTTCCTTCAGCGATTATTGCAGTCATTCTGTTCAGCGATTATTGCAGACATTTCGTTCAGCGATTATTGCAGTCATTTCCTCCAGCGATTATTGCATACATTTCCTTCAGCGGTTATTGCAGTCATTTCTTTCAGCAATTATTGCAGTCATTTCTTTCAGCGATTATTGCAGACATTTCCTTCAGCGATTATTGCAGACATTTCCTTCAGCGATTATTGCAGACATTTCCTTCAGCAATTATTGCAGACATTTCCTTCAGCGATTATTGCAGACATTTCCTTCAGCGATTATTGCAGACATTTCCTTCAGCGATTATTGCAGACATTTCTTTCAGCGATTATTGCAGACATTTCCTTCAGCGATTATTGCAGACATTTCCTTCAGCGATTATTGCAGACATTTCCTTCAGCGATTATTGCAGACATTTCCTTCAGCGATTATTGCAGACATTTCCTTCAGCGATTATTGCAGACATTTCTTTCAGCGATTATTGCAGACATTTCCTTCAGCGATTATTGCAGACATTTCCTTCAGCGATTATTGCAGTCATTCTGTTCAGCGATTATTGCAGTCATTCTGTTCAGCGATTATTGCAGACATTTCCTTCAGCGATTATTGCAGACATTTCTTTCAGCGATTATTGCAGACATTTCTTTCAGCGATTATTGCAGACATTTCCTTCAGCGATTATTGCAGTCATTCTGTTCAGCGATTATTGCAGACATTTCGTTCAGCGATTATTGCAGTCATTTCCTCCAGCGATTATTGCATACATTTCCTTCAGCGGTTATTGCAGTCATTTCTTTCAGCAATTATTGCAGTCATTTCTTTCAGCGATTATTGCAGACATTTCCTTCAGCGATTATTGCAGACATTTCCTTCAGCGATTATTGCAGACATTTCGTTCAGCGAATATTGCAGACATTTCCTTCAGCGATTATTGCAGACATTTCCTTCAGCGATTATTGCAGACATTTCCTTCAGCGATTATTGCAGACATTTCTTTCAGCGATTATTGCAGACATTTCCTTCAGCGATTATTGCAGACATTTCCTTCAGCGATTATTGCAGACATTTCCTTCAGCGATTATTGCAGACATTTCCTTCAGCGATTATTGCAGTCATTCTGTTCAGCGATTATTGCAGACATTTCTTTCAGCGATCATTGCAGACATTTCTTTCAGCGATTATTGCAGACATTTCTTTCAGCGATTATTGCAGACATTTCCTTCAGCGATTATTGCAGACATTTCCTTCAGCGATTATTGCAGTCATTTCCTTCAGCGATTATTGCAGACATTTCCTTCAGCGATTATTGCAGTCATTTCTTTTAGCGATTATTGCAGTCATTTCTTCAGCGATTTTTGCAGTCATTTCGTTTAGCGATTATTGCAGTCATTTCTTTCAGCGATTATTGCAGTCATTTCTTTCAGCGATTATTGCAGTCATTTCTTTCAGCGAATATTGCAGTCATTTCGTTCAGTTATGTTAAATAAAAGCAAATAAAAAAGCTAAAAGGCAGGCACTAGTGTCAAGTAAAATGTCAAGATGCCTGATGGCTATTGAGCGATGAATTTCCTCCTTTTCAGGTCAGTGTCAATTGGAGCACTTGACAAAAGCAAATATAAATTGGCACTTTGTAATCTCATTACAATTTTTTAAGGCAATCTCATTGAATCAAAATACTGGTCTCCCCCATTATCTGAAAGTAGTGCATTCCTATGAAAACATTTCATAAGCTAAAATGGCGTAAAGTGAAAAGGCAATAACTATTAATTTACAATGGAAAACTTTTTGAGCATTCCCCCACCCTAAAAATGATGATGACGGTATGTTAGGCTAAGTGGTCAGAGGTCAGGTTGATAGTGGGTGCAGGAGAGGGAGGAAGAAGATACATGCTACCTCTATGATGGCTTGCTGCAGAACCAACACTGAAAACTATTTTTGCTCTTCTTTGTAAAAGCTAAATATTGGCATAAAGTGAATTTTCAAAAATAGGGGATACTTGTATACTGAACAAAACCATTCCTTAAATTAATGTTCAATTACCATTTGAATTTTATTGAAAAAAAAATCAAAATTTTGAAAAAGGCGGAAATATCTTCTGATCAAAATTACTTCCATTGCACTTTTAGGAAATTTTTTCTTTTGAGAATGCTAACAAGGAAAGCTATTGCACTGAAGTCACATGCCAGTGGTCCTGTGCATATGATTACAGCTAAAATGTAAGGGACAATGCTCATACATTAATTTTGAGATAAAATATGGACAGTATTCAACCCCCATATCTTCATTGTGTTATCAAGCTTTTCTAATCTACCAAGTCTATTCAACTCTTGAATTCAAATAGAAATACCAATGTTAAATCAAGGGAAATAAGTTCTGATCATATTTACTCCCCTTGCATTTTTAGGTATATTCTTTTCAATTTCTTTTCTATTTCCTTTTTTAAAAATTCCATTCATTGAAGAGTTCCACGGTGTTCAGAGACGGTTTCAAGTGGTCCATGGATTTAAGAGTTGAATTTTTGCATTAGCAAACATAAGAACAGAGAGGGGGATGGACATGATTCAGGTTCATGCCTTTCCTAAAGAGGATTTCTTCTGTTTTCTTTTAAGCAGCTATCTTACTCATGCTACTATGTATATGGTATATTCATTTTCACATACTACACATGAAGGCTAGTTCACTCCTAATGTGCGATAGGGAGAATTAACCATAATTTTTGAAAACTACAATACTTCCCTGTGAAACATGCAACACTAACACTCTAGAAGGAAAAAATGAATTAAATAATCAATCAAAATTTTAAAAAAACTAAATTTGAAAACAATTCAGTGCACAAGGTGTACAAAGATAGGTTCCTTTGTTTTTATATTTTTTTCTCACATTATTTTATACCTTTTTTTCACCAACACATCATGGAACCAATTAGATTCAGAGGAGGAAAAAAACCCAAACATGATGACCTTCACCATACATGAATCAGACATAAATAAAGTGATATACAATGCCTCATTTGGTAAAAGTAACCATGTTGCAATTACATGCTAGATATACACCTCCTTAAACCTATAGTGACAAATTAAGTAATGTATAACTACGATAAAGCTGATTATTCCAAGATGAAAGACATTTTCAACATGAACTTGTAAAGGAAAATTAATGGAAAATCAATACAGGAGATCATGAAGATTGTTCAGAAGATTTATAGCCAGTGTGTTGATGAGTGCATTCCTCACAGGAATCTGACAGCAAATTCATTTCCTAAGCCACCTTGGCAAACCTACAACTCTCTAAAGAAAGTTAGAAAGAAATACTCAACATGGATATAGTTCCTCAACATAGGAAATGGACAATACTACAAAGATTCCATACAGAGAGAACCCAAACTGCTCATGTCACTGTTTGCTAGAAGAAAATTAGAAAAATCACAAGCATGAGGATGTTGCAAAAAAAAGAAAAAAAAATGCATATAGGAGACACACTGGTAAAATGCATACAAATGTTCCCAATCTCAGGGAGGGTGATGGAAACTGCACAAGAAATAGTAGAAATACTGAACAACCAATTTCGCATATCCTTCACAGTAGTAGATACACCTAAATATACCTCACAAGACCGTAAAAGACTTCTCATCAATACTACATCAATAACACAAAAAGATGTGAGTGAAAACATGCAATCCTTAAAACCAAGTAAAGCCTAGGGTCTTGATAACATCCATCCAAGGATACTTGAAGAAATGTCCAATGTGCTATCAACACCCATAGCCCTCATAAATCAAAGAAGCTTAGAGACTAGAGAACTATCATCACAACAGGGACTATAAACATTTGGTCAGAAGCCTTGATGAATAATATTGTAGTTGACGTCCTATACCTTGACAACAAAGTATTCAACAAGTGCCACACCTATAATTAATCAAACAAATATAGAGTTTTGAGATGACCAGACAAGTGCTGCAATAGATAAAATCATTCCTTACAGATTGAAGACAGAGGATTCAAGTTGATAGAGGAGTGTCATCATTGTCACCAGTTATGATTGACATCCCATAATGGGACTAATATTGTTCTAGCTATTCATAAATGACCTACCAAGCAAATTAAGATCTTACATAGCCATGTTTGCCCACTAGTATCTGATGATTCAAGAAGATCTCAACATCTTACAAAGCTGGGCAAATGACATGCCATCCAAGCAAGTATAATGTCATGCATCTGGACAAAATCGATCAAAGACAAAACTATACAGAGAAACAATGAAAGTTCAGCTTATACGCTGGAGAAGACCAAAGTGGAGCAAGACCTAGGAGTCCATGGAGACAATTGCTTCAACTTCACAACACATATCAAACAAAAGGTTAGCAACACTAACAGAATGCTAGACTAAATACAGCATAACTTTACATAGATGAAGAGAAATTCCTCTTCTTCTACGAAGCTATTGTCCGCCAACATCTAGAGTTCACATTCTGCATCTGGTTACCTCACTTGAGATTCAATATTGATACTATAGAAAGAGTTCAAAGAAGAGCTACCAAGATTGTTCTCAAAATTAAAGACTTGTCATATACAGAGAGGTTGAGCAAACTCAATCTGGAATTCAGTGCTGATCAGATAGAGATCTCCCAAATTCAAAATAGCATCCACACTTTAGACTGGAAGTGTCATTGCTTTTTGAGTACAGACATCTACTGTGCTGAAAAAAAATTTCTTCTCCACTCAAGTGACCAAACCATGGAATGCTCTCAGTAAAGAGATTATTTCCTCCATATCAATCAATGCATTCAAAAATAATTCATTAGAGGATATAGGAGATAAAGTTCAGATATCAATTTTTATATTAGCACAGTCCCAGCATGCCGGCAGTACGAAAATTTAGAACATCAAAGCAGTAAAACATGTGGAACTGCCAAACTATAGAAGCCAAATCGAGTACCCGTGTTCCACAAAAGGCTATAATTCTTCACTTATTTTCTATCTCTAAATCTAAAACTCGTGTTATACACAAGGAAAAATAATACCTCTTCAAACTTGTCAAAGGTAAATCCCAAATACTTGCATATATTGCCATGGCTTTCTCATATATATATATATATATATATATATATATATATATATATAAATATCTAATAATTGTGTCATCCACAGACAGCAGTTTCGTTGTATTACAACTCTTCAGAGTGACTATAGACTATCCAGTATCGCTAGGTAGGGTTGAAACCTTCGCTTTAGCCCCAGAGGTAGATGCTCTACTCCAGCCCTAAGCAGAACAGAATGGTCTCTAGGACCAAATTAAGCGATATATTTACTTACGTATGATTCCCATCTACCCGAGTATACACACATACACATGTGTGTGTGTGTGTTAACATGGATTTTGAAAAGTTTTTTTCTTCCAGCTGTTTTAAATTCAAATCAATTGAAGAAATTGAGTTCTGCTCAAATGTCTGAATGACAAATTCCTTCTCTCATGTTCAATGTTCTGTATGTACAATATTTGGCATAAATTCAATATTTCTCTAGTTACAAACTGGGGAGCCTGGCATTGCCTGGGGGACAAAACTTTTAAATATGACAAGACATGGAAGCTAATGACAGTCTACAGAGAATTCATAAATTAAAAAAAGGAGGTGCGCTTACACCTCTCCCTCCCCATTTGGGCCCACACACACTTGAAATAAAAGCTCCAAATCTATCAACACATGAAAGCAAATGATTTTTTTGAGATTTTACACATATTTTTTGCTTGACATTTCCGACATGGACACTTTTTTGTCAAAAAATGCAGAAATTATATGAAAATTAATTTTCTTGTTAGAAATCTGTTCCATTTTTTGGAATAATGACTGCAGATAATTCTGATATAGAATTTTTTTTTCTTCCCATACTCAAGGCCAAAGATATTGGCTAAAAATGACCTCAGCTGATTAGGATGACCTTTACAAGACACCAACACTTATCCTGTCATGTTAATCCTTGGGATGAAGTTACCCTTGCACACAAATTTGAAGCTTTTAGGATGCAGCCATTTGGGAGTCTTTAAAACAAAGAGACAAACGAACATTTGTTTTTATTATAAATTTATATATATATATATAAATATATATATATATAAATATATATATATATAAATATATATATATATAAAAATAAGAATTATAAGGATATATACCCGGTGAATGTCAACATTTCGTGCCTACCTCATATCTATATATGCCATAATTCCCTACATGTAATCTACTACCATAGATAATCTGCACTCCCTGATTATGCTACCCCCATGATCAAGCTTCAATTTCAAATGAAAAATTCATTTTCACTTGTATACCCACTTTTGTGACCTGATTATATAAGCCTCGTTAAATAGTAATATTTTTCATCCACAAATTTATGCAAGTTATGAATGTGTGAGCATGGGTGTTCGAGTTATGTATCAGCTGAGTAGATGACTATAAGTAAAGAGTAGAGAAGGGAGAATTCAACATGCTAGTTGAATGGACATTTGTTTTAACATTCAAATGTTGCTTCATATCGATTTTACTTGACAGAATTAAGGATGATACGTTATGGAGAGACAAAGACAATGAAGAAGACAAAATAGATGAAGAGAAGAATTTTGATGACTGATAAAGATAACCTTTACTTTGCGGATGGGGATTTCAATAAACATAATCTGAAGAAAATGACAAATTCTTTGTTTCCAAAATTTCAGTTTTTCCCACCTTTCTCTCTGAGCTCAATCACATGGTCACTTCTGCTAACACAACAATACATATTATAAAAAGATGGTGGCAGTAGTTTGCAGTACATTTCAGACCTAAACTAGCTCCTCTCATAACAATGACAGTTACAAAAAATTGTGTAATTTTATACTGGCTTGGAAGCAGTGTGTTATTGTGTTGACTGCTTACACATTTTCATTAAAAAATCAAAAGTAATAAAAGAAAGGTAATTTTAGCCAAACCAACGTTTTTTATAATTTTAACATTTTGATAACAAGGAAAAGATGTGATTAGAATAAATTATGGCCACTACTGCCATCTGGCAAGTATGTTCCAAGTTTTCTATATTATCAATCATCATCATTGCAATGGGTGCAGTCAAATAGGCCTTCTATAAACAACAAACAGTGCTGGAAAAATTTCTCACAATTATGTTTCTGTAGACTTGAACTTTTTAGCTCATTCTCTTTCAGAAAAAGGGCAGATTTTATAGATGGAATTATGGTATATACACAACATACCCAATTTTACTAAACTCTTCCTCCTAATTTTACTCAACCCTCATTTTAAAGAATCATTGGTATTCTTGAGTTTATTCAGATTAAATGAGACCTTAATGGTGAGCTATCATTACATGTTGGTCTTTCAAGCTACTGATAGTAAGTTAGTTCCTTGCTAGGTGCTCTACTAATGTGAATTTTCATCCAAAAATTATTTCTTCAGGGTATTACAAGTCTCTTATACAGTTTGTTATACAGCGCTGTTCATGTTATAACGCATGTGGATGGATAGCTAGATCTAGGTCCAAAATAGCTAAATTCATCAAGGAGTTATGACACAGTTGGCTTTTTTGGACGCTAACATCCGTGTTACAGAAGACGCCTGTATTAGAATTTCTGTGATTGATATTTAAACCAATTGGATATTGGCGATACAACAAGTATGAGGTTGACCAATAAGAATCAGTATGTGAGAGAGAAAAAGGATTTGAGGGAAATTCTAAAATGTATAATCTTTTATTTTCAGAAAGCAGCAGAGTGGCAATAAAGAGCTTCAAACTGTAAATTATAGATTATTTGGAAGCAAAATCAGAACCAAAAGGTTGAACATCAAAAAAAAAAAAAAAGAAAACTAGGAAGCATGCCAAAAGTGCATTCCTATACCAATGCCTATACCATTAAAAACTGAATGGAAATTAGTTCATACATATCAACAGTGCTGGGAAAATAACTAAAAGAATTCCTAGATCTAGCCCAAAATCAAATCAATTCTTCTTTAATTGATGGCCCATCCTCCCTCAAAATGTTACAGAGATTGATGGAGAGCTTTCAAACACATGGGACAGAGAGACATGGGTGAATACATATACTAATTCTAACTATATTCAGAGAGTCCCCATTTATAGAGGTTCTCTAAGGTCAACAATACCATTACATGGTACTCCATATATCTTTATATAAGCTTTCCCCATCATATCTCCTGGGTATGTGTTAAGTGTCAAGTTAACAGATTTGTGCCCTAAAGATAGCAAACACAGCCAGAGAAGACCAGGAGAGATGAAATGGAGGGGTTTGCAGGCAAGATATGGCAGAAGTCAGTTCAGTCATAGTCAACATGGAAGGAGCTGGGAAAGGCTTTCGCCTAGCAGTGGACTTATATTGGCTGACAATGATAAAATAGAGCTCAGAAAGAGTAGAAATGAGAGAAATAGAACAGATTATAATTGATTACAAAGTAACTTTCTTTCCACACAACATTGCAAGTTGAAAATATGTTTGTTTTGAATAATCCCAAGCCACATAACAAATACATAACCAAATGAATCATTTTTTTCTATCATATTTGACATGCAGTGGGTTCTTAGCTGAAATAATTCATGAACAGACCAAAGGTACCACCAGGCTGGATTGAATAAATGGGCAAAAAGTTAACCACATAACATAAATCTGACATCCTGGGCACCAATTAATCAACAAAGTAGGAAAGATGTTTATTAGGGTAATGTTATTTTTAGATATATTAGTATAGATACATGTACAAGTCTGTAATATGTTCTGATATGGATAGTGAAAACAACTTGGTTTTGATGACCTGAATTTCTCATTGATGAAAAAAATTCAAAAAATGCAAAATATACAGTTGGATTAACATTTCTTATGTTGTTGCTATTGCTTTTGCATACTTTAGTGGTGGATAGGTTCTAGGTTTGTTTCAGTGAGATAAAGGTTATTTGAAAATTTAGACGAGGTATATACATCCATTCATGTATGTCGGTACACACAGTATCTACATTCCAATGAAATTTTGTGATAGGGTGAGCCACAGGAAGAAGAATTTATTAAATTTGGGGGCAGATCCAGGAATTTGTTTTTGATTGTGATATATTTTTTTCATATATTAAAAAGAGGTAAACGATAGTATGAAAATTCAAAAAAATCTAAACTTGCAGTAATCTCCAATACATTGTAGTTACATATGAACGACTGATTTTCATTCAGATTTTAGTTAATGTATGGTGTTGGTAGGTACACATTTTCCGAGTGCTTTCTACTTTTATTATAACACTCTAGAATTATAAAATCACATTAATATCAGTTACATTTTCCTTCTTGATTCATGCTTTTCAATAAATAGATTTGTATTTTCAGCTCATGAAGAAAGTAAAGAACTAAATGTTGTAATCAAATATTAAATTACATTAATTAAATTAATTCCAATACATAACATAATAAAAAAAAAAAGAAAAGATTTTGTTTATACTTGAAAAAAGCTACACAACTGACAACATAATTCCACCCATACTAAATTCATGTTCTATCCTCTCACACCCAAATTCCTACTGAATACATACAAATATTCCTATTTGGATAATTATTAACCTTTACCTTGTAGGCGACTTCATTTGCAGAGACAAAAGCTTGTACTGTTACCACAGGCGATTTTGACTGTAGAACAATTGGAGTGTTAGAATTCAGTCACAAATAAACAGGCATACATACATTACAGGCTTTCAAAGTTACTGAGTACACAAAATCTTTGCACTATTGAAAAAGAATACAGGGTGCTAAAAGTTGAGTAGCACACAGATTTTTAGAATTATATCTACAGATATTAGCAACAACTTTCCTGAATGATTTTGTTGGAATCTTTTCTTGGATCTTTTCTTCCAGGCAATGCCAGGTTAACTTACTAATTCTATTAAAAAAAACAGTAAAAAGGCTTTATAGTGAACAAGAAGAGACAAAATGAAGTTGGTTTGCACGACAAATGACTAGCTTTCTAAAATGATGACATAACAACCACATACAAATACATTCAATACCGATTATTAGGTGATTCTCAGATATTTATTTTGTGAACAAGAAAAAAAGAGCTGAGAAATACGAGAACTGCAACATCTGTTCTTGGCTAAATGCAAAATCAATTGGAAAAGAAATTCAAGAATCTGTTGGGGAAAGACTGATTCATGATTATTCAATTCATTCAGTTCTTGCAGCTCCAAGCCAGGCCAGTCAGAGTGTTCAGTGGGTTGTGTGTGTGGGTGGTGAGGCTTTGTGAAAGACTAATTTATGATTATTCAATTCAACAAAAGAAAGATGTCAAAAGGATACAACCTGAAATCTCAGAGATTTTTCCTTTCTCTTTAACACATGCAAGTTAAACGAAATCATTTTAACAAGAGTTAGGTTCCCTACCTTGCAAACATCACTTCTAAGTGAATTATTTGAGTACATGATTTTTATTAATGATCAAAAGACAATTTTCATATTTTTCATCAATGATATATTTTTGTACATACTAGACCTGTGTTTTTCAACATTCTATGTGTAATTTACCCTTTCGACAAGTTCACTCATAGATTTATTCCTTCCATAAAACCATTTACGAGTTGATATAGTCAGACAAACAAACAATCAATGAAAAACTTTGTTTTATAATACATTATTGCTAGATAAATCTTCAAACCAGGGCTTGAGTTTGATTTAATAATTTCAGATTAATAGAAATAGAATTTTAATCACCAGAATGTGTAACTGTTCCTTTGTCCATGCTAAAATTTAGCCCTGACAAACAAGAAATTTACTTCCAAATGTAAATTTACCCCAAGTTAAGAAGTATTGCCCAAGATTCAGAAATGTGAAATTCATTAGTTAGAAGTCTTAACTATGATGTTGTTAATGGTGTGGGCTTGGTTAGTTTTCCGCAAAAGACATTTCCAAATTGATGAAAAAGCTCAATTTCTTCCAGGGAAAAAAGACACCTGGTAATATAGAGAACATAACAGCCTTTGCTTTGTTGGTTTCTTTTCATATGATAAGGAATACATAACTTGCTAGGCATAATAAACCCCACAAGTCAGGACTGCTTTTTCCTTTTAATTGGTATTAAAATCATGAGGCAAACAAAATTCTTGCGGCACAAACAATATATCTCTCCACAATTTAACACTTATTAATGTGAATAAATAATCATAGTTGAAAACTTAGCCACATGACTGAAGTTAATTGTGTTAAACAAAACATCAAATTGAATTCATCTGGTTGTAACTCCTCATGTGATAATGATTTTCCAGAGAATTTCTTTTAAACTATTTTACTAGTTTACTCTTTTTTTGTTATTAAAGAATAATGGCAACATTCAAGTAAATTTGCAACTACATTGTACTGATAAAATATCAAAAATGTTATGTTTCTCAGTATTTTTCTTGTTTATGTTCTATTCTTTCTCAACATCAAACTAAAGGTGAAATTAAGTAAAGATTTCTTAAAATAGATACAGGCGATTTGCCTATTGTGACGGTTGTTTTTTCACATAAATATTGAAAAGTGTTACACACGCTAACAAATAATTATACGGATAAACATTTTCTCAAACGAAAAAATGTTCAGTTCCCCTCCCATGTTGACAAATAACATTCTATTCACCATTAAATGAAGATGAATTTTTTTTATTCCTTTATCAAGTTTAACATAACTTGAAATCTTTTCTAGTTTATCACCAGAACATAGAATTCTATTTCTATGATGACTTTGAAAAAAACTGCTCATAATATAGAAGAGTTGCATCTGTTAGAGAACAAATAACAAAGAATTAAATGAATAAATAAATACACAAGGTGTATTATCATAGTTAAATTCAGCATTAAAACGGCTATTTTTATGAGGGAAGGTTCTGAACGTTTTCAACTTGCCCACTATAAAAAAAAATGACTGGTAATCACTGAAAAAGTTGGGTCACACAAGAGGCAGTGTCCATTAGGGAATAATGATATTTATTTGAAAAAGTTGTAAGTGGCACAACAGTCAATGGTGTGAATAAGAGAATTGGAGAGCCAAGTTCAAACTCCAGCTAAAGCTGTTTGCATTCACTTCACACTAACACCCTTGGAAAAGATATGAATCCATCTCTTCTACCCCCAGATATGAGTAAAATAGTCCTCCATATATCCCTAAAAAACTGTTTATCTCATAGTCTGGCTCATACAGTATTGGAAACCAATTCTGTACTGATTGTTTGTAAGTGAAATAGAAAAAAATAATGTACCAAGCCGAATGCAGGTATTTCAAGCTCTTCCTGTGTACAGAATTGATTATATTATTTTACAATGGTCAATTTTTGATTGAACTAATTCTTTTTTGAACTTTTGAATTTACCCAGTGATTGAAATAGTTCCAACTAGCTGAAAAATATGCTGTATACATGTGCGAAATTCACACGTTTTCAAAAAAACAAAAATGGGGTAAGCATTTGCTTCCGCTCAGTTGATAATGATATGATTTTGATTTATTCTGATATAATACTAAAAGTCTGATTTGTCCAATTAAATTTGGCATGCATACTCAATAGACCTGGGGAAAGGTTTTAAAGCAAAATATATAAAACACCACAAGGTCAAGTAGTGAAGTGTTTAAAAGAGCATCGTTTCTTGATAGAGAAAAAAACCTTCCTTTTGCATAAATCACTCCCCCACCCACAAAATAAATACAGCCTTAAGAATTTTGAGAGAATAGTGAGGTATATCAGCAGGGAGTATAAAGAAACAATCATTTTCTTGGCTTCTTTTCAAAGATGAGGGGCTCTTGCTCATCAAGTTTATGTTCTTTATCTCTGTTTCAGCCATGGGTCCCATCCATGGCTGAGCCATACCAAAGACTTTGAAAATTTGCCCTTCTGTAAATCACTCAGCATTAACTGTAGGATTGAGGAAGCCTGGAGAGAAATGAGCTCCATCAGGCTATCTCACCCAAGACACACCTGTGATTGGAGCTCCGACAACACAGTAAAGGAGACCAAAAAATCCTGTAAAGGACAGACAATTGGGAGAGCCATTATATTCTTACAAACCAGCATTATTATTGTTCCTCATTTGTAGATACACAATTAAAAAATAACTTGGCTCATTAAATTTTCGTAAACAGATCTTTAAATTTGGGCAAGGAAGGTGGCTTAATAAAATAGTGTATAGACATTTTTCTTGATAAATAGCATAAAAATCTAGATAATTCTAGAAAAAAATTAGAGGCAATCGTAGATGAAGACCAAAAAAAAAAAAAAGAAATAGGGTTACTGGTGGGAAAGGAAGTTGTGGCCCCAATTTTTCTTCAGAAATCTTCTAGTAAGGTTGAAATGAGGTTGCATACCAAATTTCAGCCATCTCAGTAGCCTTGAGGGGTACTAATCTTGGTCATTGCTGTTGTCATTGTCATTGTTATTACCAGGGGAAAATGAACTCTAAAGTAATATTATTTCTATCTGAATCTTTTAGATGAAGGATTATCAATGTGTATAGATTTTTTCAGACTTTTCGTCCTGGCACTCCAAACCCTCCCTATCTTCAACACCCATCTGGAGAAAGCCATTGGGTTCAACAACTGAAGTGTTGTGTTTAAAAGATAACCAGCACAAGGAAAACAGTCCAAAAAATATCAGAAGTAGGATTGACAATAGATTCGTATTAGATTAGATAAAGATTGATGAAAACATCAGTACAGAAGATGCTCCCGCAACACATGAAATGCAGTGTTTGTTCTAAGTTTAAATAAAATATCATACGCCTTCAGAGACAATGAATTACTTATAGCGAGATCTTGAAGACACTGGCCTGCCTCAGAACTGAAACAGTAACATATTTTCTGCCCGTATCAAAAGTCAGATAAAAGAGCGCCTCTTCAAGAAGTGAAAGGGATAAGTTTATTTACTCTGACAAACCTTGAGCTTACAATAGACAAAAGAACTTCTGTAAAACAAACCAGTAATGAAGCAACCATGTTTTTGTTATACAAGTAATGGTGAAGAAACAGAATAAAAGTTTTCCTAATCTTCGGGGGAAAAGAAAAAGGAAAAAGGAAAAAAAAAAAAAAAAAATTCAAGACATCTGGTTAATTACTCAGTAAAAACCGTCATATAACAAACATCTTTTGGTAACATACCATATTGAGGTGATCAAGGGTGGTTAGAGAATGAATTACTTCTCTTGCCTTTTATTGGATTGTGCTCAATGAAAAAGTCTGAATAGATACAAAAGAAAGAAGGTGTGAATGCTGCCGAACACAAAATGATCAATTTAGTATTAACTTACATTTCAAATTTATCCCGAAAACCTATTTTTGGATGAAATTTTCAATAAACAAAAAAAAAAAAAAAAATTGTCTTTCAGAACCATTACGAGGAGTAAATATTTGAATTTCCAGCCATCTAGCTCCATTGATGTACTATGTACACATGATACATATATAGCCAGCCATAGAAACTGAGGAATCTTATGTCGACAGTTTTGGTTGATAGGCTCTAATAACCACCAAAGTTTGAATTAGGATAGAAAATGAAGACTTGAGAAATCCCAAAAGATCAGAACTATTATTGTCTGAATTTCTGAGGAAATATCACTGTTTTTCTTGGACTAGTGTCCTCATCTTGGTTGTTAGAGTCACAACATTTCAGCCGTTGTACACTGTAGCCTTCTTCAGGTGTCTGTCATAAAGGACATATGGCCTAGTGGATAAAAGCGTTGGTTGAGCATAACTAATAACAAGCTATGCGGTCAGGTAATGCCAAAAAAGTCGTATACTCAAACTCAATGGAAGAAGCTAGACAACATTGCAAAGACAAATTAGTTAGGTAGAATTAACTGATACAAGATATCCTCTGGCATCAACAGTAGAATGAGAAGAATCTAACATAGACACCTACAGAAGGCAGGAGGGTACAATGGCCAAAATATGACTACTACAACAATGATGAGGACAGTAGTTTAAGTATACCATCATCTCATATTTTGATCCAACTGGAGGTCTGCTTCAAAAACTCATGGAAACATTGTCAATCAGGTCAAGCCTATTTGAACACATTCAGTAAAAGTCACTGAAGATAGTTATTTGTTTTGTTCTTCTGGCCAGTGCTCAAGTCAACAAATATTTACAGATTTTTTTTAATGTGGAAATCAATGAAATCCTGTCATGCCAAAAGAATCAATACCCTTAATTTCCTATCAACTGTGTCAAGCACGTAGATTTCAGTGGAGGAAAACTACTACAGTCATTTTCTGTTCATTGGAAATTTTGTCAGAAACCATCAACCAAAATTGTCAACTTGAGTTTCTTCCATCTTTCAGGGATTCTTGCTGGCAGTCAATGTATATATGCATATATTTATGTCATGCATACGGGCAACACAAATGTAGCCAGAGGGCTAAAAATTCAAACATTTACTCATTATGTCTTGAAAAAACAGCTTCTTGTTTTTTGAAAATTCATCCCCAAATAAGTTTGTGTGCATGGGGTGGGTCAATTTACAATGTATTCTTATGCTAAATTGGTTACTTAGTTTGTATTCATGCTTGTTTTTTGAACATTCAGACTTTTCAGTGATCTAATAAAAGGCGAGAAAGCAACATGTTCATTCGTTATCCGTTCTTCCAATTTTTCAATTAATAAACATCTTTTGGTAGCATGCCTAGTTGGGGGTTGATCAATTAAGCATTGGAAATGGTGATATCGATTAATAATTTACTTTCCTCACCTTTTGTTGGGCATTGATCACTAAAAAGTCTGAAATTTAAAAAAAAAAAAAAAAACAGCATGAATGCTATCAGACACAAACTAGGGGACCAAAGTAGCACAAACTTACAATTTAAATCACCCCCCCCCCCCAAAAAAAAGTTGGGGCATTATTAAAAAATGAAAAGCTGTTTTCTAAACATATTAGGGAGTGAATAAATAAACTTTCCATCTTCAGGTCAGCATTTGATATATACATAGCCAGCCAGCCACACTTGAAAAATGAAGAAGCCTTTATAGACAGTTTTAGTTTAGTTTTCATTAGCTGATAAAAATCCTTCAAGTACTTGTCTGTATCAATGACCATGCATACAAAGACAACTATTCCTCACTAATACCAGCTTCTTTCTCTTTCTCTCAGAATAAAAACAATGAACATAGTCAAATGATCACAAATTTAGAGAACTGTAGATATCAAGGGGTGAAAACTAAAGCTCAGTTCAGGAGGCCTACTTACTATGACTACTGAGACTCTGAACATGTAACTGTCACATCATAATACACTGAAAGTTTGTCACCCTAATAATGCCCCCGGGTCATTCAATCAGAAACAATCAACCAAATAGTCAACACAGGTTTTTCTCAGTTGTCAAGTTCGTTTGGCTTGCTGGCTACAAATGTATCATGTGCACAGGCTGCACCGAATTTCAACATATACTCCTCATTGTGTCAATAGAATGTTTTTAGTGGTGGGTTCAATTTGCATTAATCACCCCCTTCTTCCAATGTTTTAATTGATCACCCCTAACACAGCATGCTGCCAAAACATGTTGGTCATATGCAATTAACTGCAGGATTTCTTGTGGGTGGGGGTGGCATTCAACTTTTTTTCTCTCTGTTTAATTAGACAATAGGTATACTACATTTTTGTTTTTAAGGGTTTTTAATTATGAAATTCACTCACCAAGATAGTTTTTTTTTTTTTTTTAAATTTTTGATTGTGCTATGCCTGAGCAGGGAGTGGGGGTCTGGGTCATATCAACACCCTACCCAGATCCACACCTATTTCTCTTAGAACAATGGGTCAGAGGTTGTAGGACTCAATCCTATTAACATTGACCAGATGTCAATGAGTTCAAAGAGTTCATAAACCAAAGCTTTCAATCACCAAGTAAGAAGATTTTGTGATTGAACTGCAATCAGAGACCTGAGTGTTTATCTCAAGTGCGAAGTTTACAACATTCGCTATTATGTAGGTAACTAACAAAACGTGAATAAGGTGCTTTAAGAACATGATTTGTCAGTTCTTCAAGCTCAAATAGTAAACAATGATGAATTAATTTCTAAACGGAACTATACAGTGTAAAACATTGTTTTCTAAATATTGCAAATTGCATATAATAACAATATTCAGATTAGGATTAAACATGACTTCAGTGTTTCAAGATCACAAACTTAGAATATCATTTAGTAGAAGAAATCATTGATGTTGAAGATGTTTAGCTCTTAGATTTAGGGGCAATTCGTAACAATTTAGGAACTCCTCAATGAATAGAATTTTTTTTTTTAAATGGAACTCATTTTGTGGATTGAATTGGAGAAAATATTTTTTCAACTCACAAAAAAGTGCAACAGACGTAATTTCAATCAGAAGTTACTCCCTTCAAATCACTTTTTAAATTTCGTAGAATAAATTTGAGAGTAAATAAATGGAGAAATAAGATTCAATGGGAAAGACTATGGGATAAGCAGCAAAAGTTAATTTTAGAATGACATGAAACGAAAAAAGATATCATCATACACTGATTTACTTGGGCTAGAGTTGGTTGTCAAAATTTTTTTTTTATTTCTCAAAATTCAATTAATCATTCATTTTTGAACGACTTTAATTAAATATATATGCTCTAAAAGTAGAGGGAGGTAGTCCGAAAAAGTTTGAGAAACACTGGACAATCATAATATAGGGGGTGATGGAGTCCTCAACTTATACTATAAAAAATAAAGATCTTTTTAAAAAGTCGTAGACAGCATTAATAGTCAGTGGAAGATTCCCCAATTCAAGTGACTATGAATATATATATATATATATATATATATATATATATATATATATATACATAAAAAAGATGAAAAAATATCTATCCAATGGCGGAAGAAATTTCCTTGATCCACTTCAAAATTTAATCAATTCTCTTTCAGCCTATGGACCCCCCCCCCATTTCCAGAAAATATCATTAAAATTCATTGAGAACTTTTGGAGGTATTGCAGGAAAAGACAAATAGACATGAGTGAATACCATTACCATTGTGCAAGTCTCCTGAATGCCAACTGCAAGGATAACTCATAAAATGACACTGCCCCATAAGTACCAAATAAGGTTAATACAAATTACTAAATACATATTAGACTGTATCCTCGAACATGATAAATAGTTTTAATATTTCAATAAATTGTTTTATAGTTTGTTTACAAATTCATTCCCTATAAAATGTAGTACGGTAAAGTAATAAGTACTATTTCAATAAATTATTTTATAGTTTGTTTTTTTTAAAGTCATTTATCCATACTGCGAACTTTTAATACTTTCAATTTCTATAATAAATATTTTCAGCTCCATAGTTTGTACCCGCAAACCATACATTGAACTACACAAGTAAATTAATACACCAAAATAATTCAACACAAAAAATAATTCTAATTTTGTATCTCAAATAGTTTCAATTGTACAGTTTGCTTTTTGTTGATTCTTGGGCTGATGCATTGAGTCATTGTGTGCCAAGAAGTCAGCTTCAGTGGTCAAAGCTGGGTAGATTTGTGCAGAGAAATCTGTGAACCAGTGAATACATTTACCTTTGTTAGCAGACATAAGTGAAGAAAAATGTTCAACTTGATCTTGGGCAAACAAAATGATGCATACAAACAGGTCTGTCTTCTTATTTGGATCATTTACTTACATCTTATTTTACAATGGTAAATTTTCAGTTGAAAAAATTTTTTTCAAACTTTTGACTTTACCCAGTGCCTAAAATGGTTCCAGTAAGCCCAAAATGTGTGCTGTATTCATACTTTTGGGGGTTGAAAAAACTGCGTAGGTTTGATTTTTTTAGTATATTATTAGATTATATTTCAGATTACTTTCTGGAGAATTTAGATTTTATTGCTCCAATTTTAAATTAAAAAAAGTAAAACGAGTTGGCAACAACCAACTTTGGTCCAATCTGGCAGCACCATAGAACAGACAATAGACATTATTATTTGATAGTAATTCCATTTAATTAAATGTTACATTTTCAATGATATGGATGAGCTTGGCTCTTTCGAATAGGTAACTCAATTCTAAACACAGTTTCAGAGAGACTTCTCTGCATATCATTCTCAATAGACAGTCTTGCGTGAAATTTTGCTAATACTAGAAAGGAGAGCAATACTGACACCATTGTGAAATATATAATATAATAATATAATATAAACGACATCACATGTCAAACTATTTTTAAAAAACTTTATTGGCTAATAATTGAGACAGCTCTAGTTAGTCACTCAATAGAAACTGTCATGTTGTGTTGAGATGATCAATTGAAAAATTGGAAAAAGTGGTGATCAATGAATGAGTAACTCTCGCCCTTTGTTGGGCAGTGATCATTGAAAAAGTCAGAATTTTCAAAAAGCAAGCATGGCTGCTGTCAGAAACAAACTAAGGTACCAATTCAGTATAAAATTTCATTATAAACCCATTTAGGGGACGTATTACAAAAAAACTCTAAAAGTGACTGTTTAAATTCGCAGCCCTCTACTACCTTGCATGTATGCGCAATACAAACAGAGCCAGCCAGACCCGCTTGAAAACTGAAGACATATGTTGACAGTTTTGATTGATGGTTTTTAATTCTAGCAACTAACTTGAACAGCACGTGTGTAAGTGAAATTTTTTTTTAGGTTAGATCATTGCTAGTCACAATTGTGTCAATCTGGTGATAACTCTTAGATATAATACGCTACAGAGGATATCAAACAAGAGGTAAATTTTATAGATAAGGAAATTCTATTGTAGTTGTAGCCTTTACACCCATTATAATGTCTAATTTGATCAATCTATTCATTAACTAAAGAATTTTTTCAAGAACTGTTCATGTAGCCGATTGAATGATGATTGAAAAATTATTCAGAACATGAAAGTCAATCTTTAGTTATAATAATTTTCAAACAAAACAGATAAGCCAGAAGGTACAAAGAGAACACAAATATATACCAATACCATTATCACTGAAAACTGAATGAAGATCAATTCATATATAGCCACAATGCAGGGAGGTAACTGCAAGAAGAATTCCTACATCAACCCAAACTTCAATTCTTCCTCAGCCAATAGACCATCCTTTCAGGAAATGTCATCAAAATTAATTTAGAATTTTTAGAGACATCATGTAGACAGGCAGACAAGTGTGATTAATACATATACCCCTTAACTTTTTTGGTAGAGAATAACAAAACAACAGGTATAGTAGTTAGTAACCACATTTAGGAGTAGAAGCTCTTAAATTTCAAGATAAAACAATAAATAACATTTTGTGTAGTAGTAATAGTAGTAGTCGTCAATCATCTAAACTTTACTTGAAACTCTCATTTTCAGTTTAATTCTATCATGGTTGAGAATTTTTAAAACTTTGTTTTGGGCTGTTACACTCATTTAAAGAGAAAAATGACATGTTTCAATGCAGGTTCATCCAAAAAAAAAAAAAAAAAAAAAAAAAAAAAACAACTTTGTTTGAATAGGGCAGGTGCTCTAAGCTGTGCAAATAAACATTCGACCAAAAAAGAAAAAAGTTTTTAAATAAGGTAACCGTTACAAAAAAAATTAGATCACAAAACGAAGAAAAGGAATTGCTCATTGTCATAATGTTTAACGCACTTCAAAATATTAAATTATTGTCTTCCTTCTTCATTGCAACTAATTTCCATGGTTGAGTCAGTGCTCCACAAAATATAGCTTTGTGCTAAATAAGACATCAGCTCAACATGACAATATAATGGCCATCCCTTTCATTTGGGAAGATCTCCATAAAAATTAAAAAGATTGAAATTTTCTTCTTACACACAACATACTAACACTGTTTTCCAACTAGGGAAATGATTAATTATCGTTAGACTAGTCCTCTTGGAGAACAGTATATTGTAAATGTAATGAGACAGACAGTTAAGGTTAGTATGGGGATGCTCACATGTACATATGGGTACTGGCAGAAATCATCTAGTTTCCTCGGCACTTCCTTTTCGATGGCACCTCAGGTGTCAGGTAATGAATATAACCCTACCTCTTCAAAGTAGGGCAGGGCAGCCAGGGAGGGGGGGCTAAAACAGGACATTTTTGGGAGAGATTGAAGAAGAGTCATAACTTATTTGAGATATCAAATATTAACATCAATTAATTGTCAAAAAATTGGCTTGCACGACACACTGAAAAGCCATGATTATCTGTTTTCCCATGGAATCTATAATTTGATTTACTCAATGCTTTTCAGAGTAGGAATTGAACAATCAAAACAAATTCCAAGCAGCTGTTTTAATTTCAGATCCTCCACCTACCTGAACCCCCACGAGAACAGGATGTGACATAAGATCAGTTTGACACGTGAACAAGTGAGGCAGAAATTTCCTCAAAAATTCTTTTTAGTCCTTGTAAATATTGTTGCGAGGAAATGAGAGCACTTAACTTGGTCACAGGACGAACCCTGATAACACAGGTCTAGAGAGACTACAAAGGGCAACGTCAGAGGGCATTCCATGTGTCCGTTTTTGGTCAGAAATGGTCTTCGAATACGAAACGTAAAGTCTTCATCGGGAAAAACGATTTGTTTAAACTATCAACAAATTTTGAAATCGTCGTCCTCAAATCAGATTCAGTGAGGATTCAGCGAACTCGTAGTTCAACGTCCCAAATTGTTTGTTTTTTTTGTCGACACTACAGTAACATTTTTGTCTAAACCATTTCAAATTTGTATTTTCATCCACATTTCGAAAGAAAGCATACCAGTTCCCAAAACTATAAAAATAGTTACGTTTTTTTTTTTGTTGTTTTAGAATCTATATACCCTTTCTACTTTATTAGATTTGATATCTAGTCAAATTCGTCGTAAAAGTTGCAACTGGACGACCGTCGATAATAACCCTCACAATTAATAACTGGGATAATATGAGCCGTTAAACTACGAACCCAGTCTTATTATTCGGCAAAAAAGAAAGACGGACACGTTTCTTTGAAAATCGCTATTTCATCTTTTTGTCAATTAGAAAAACAATAATTGAGACAAATAACATGAAACACAAATGAGGATTGAACATAATTTTCTTCTATTCTTTTGGGCGAGAGAGGAAACAAATGTTCGCCCTTACTGCCTTCATCATTCTGATTGTTAGTACATTTAAAAACTTCTTTATTTTAAAAACTACTAATGAGGTGAGTAGGACATCCCAACTGACTGGTAAATAACTGCTAACAGAATTGAATGCAGGAATAAATAAAATACACAGAAATCATAACTTAGTCTCTGATTTATTCAATGATATTCCCATTTTGGAAATCTTTCTTTTCTTCAAGTATACTTCTAACCAAGCATGTGTTTTATAATGAATTTTAGGCGTATCTAACCTTCCGTAATTGAATTCGGCGTTCGCCAATGGTTTTAACGGCATGGTGACTTTCAACGAGAGAATGCCTTCTGTGAATTTGCATTTAAAAAAAACTCGGGTATAAATCTAGAAAATTCTTTGGCAACAGTGAATTAGAAATCAATCTTCAATCGAATTTACACCTACTAAATATTTTGTTTGAAAACAAAGTGAAAAAAATGAAATCTTTAAAAAATGAAAATTCACGGAGAAAAGAAAAAGCATATGTGATGAAATTAATTCAGTTATTAATCAACTGAATCCTTTTTATATGACAGCCACATAATTAAACAGAAAAACGAATCGTCAATTTGCACGAAAGTAGAAGTAAAAAACAACAAAAAAAAACAATCACAATTGGTTCTGTATAAAAAAAATACATACAAGCCTTTCTAATCATTGTGACATTTTGAATCCTACAAAGTACAGAAAAAAATCTGTTATACGTTCTCCAAAAGATTGTAAGGGCGTGAAAATAAAACTAAATTCATTTGAGGCATTAAATTCACCTCACCGCGAGAGTAGAATGTGACAATAGTGTGGGGAACCTCACGCGTATGTTTGGGCGGTTCCGGAAATTGTTCAGTTCCCTCGGCACTTCCCCTTCTAAGACGCCTCGGATGTCATCAGACAATGAATCATACCCTACCGCTACAAGTGCTATGAGGAGATACAACCTGGGAGGGTACTCATCCCCAGAATTAGGGACATTCGATTTCTTTTCTAGCCCCATATACCGAAAAGCAGAGAATTCATATCGTAAATATTGTGAAAGAAAATCAATTACAGAATTAAGAGGTAAAATCGAAATGAAAATAATGAGTATAATTTACCTGGAGAAGACTAGATGCCAGGTGTGGGTCAGTGTACAATAATTGACAATATGATCCAAACAATAAACAAACATGTATCAAGTTGTGTTTGCAAAGCAAATCAATATCGTTCGATCAACCAATCATCAACCAATAAAGAGCAAATGAGTTAACAATATTAATCAGTGATAATAATAATAATAATATGAAAAGGATACAATAATACAATGTTCATCCTCGGAAAGTTTAGCCTTTACTAAAGGGATAGCCTCCATGTTGGTGTCAAGGTTTTTTTAGGTTCTTTTCGCGACCGACTCCTCCAATCTTTTAATCCGTGAAGTCTTGTCCACAAGGTAAATTCCAAACCAAGTACAGGAAGTAAATGATTAAAAAAATCACAATAGATTTTCTGCCTGTTATGCAATAGATTTCTTTTCTCTTAATGAAGTCAGAGCAGCACTGGATCGATATTTTTTGTGATGAGGACTCAATCGAATATTACAAGTCACAATGAGAGTAGTAGATATATTTCAAACTCAAGAATACTGATTTCTAAGTCTTGCGAATACTAGGCCTAAAGGAAAATCCACCTAATCATAAATTAGATGAATAAGATAAGGGTAGACGTGGTGGGGGTGTACCAACTGATGGTACATTTCATTTTAGATCTTTGTTGACTGTAAACATCTGTTTGATTGAAATTTAAAAAAAAACACTCAATTTTTCAATATGTACAGTAGTGTCATTAAATATTTAATCAATTCTTTAATTCATCAAAGATGCAGAGAGATAAAGAAATGTCACGTTTACTACAGCAAAAATGCATTGAAATAATGTAAGCGTTTTCTTGGTGTATTTTTCTGAGTGTCTTTTTTTTTCTTCTAAAGGCTCTCAGCCGTCAGTCACACGATCGATCCAATAATCATCTGAATGGGCGATCAAAATTCACATCGATAAATAGAGAAAAGTATACTAATAAATCAGAAGTACACAATTTAACAGTAGACAGTTGAGGGGAAAGTAATCACATTCGAATTCAAATTGATATCACCACCGGTTTCTCTATTCCTGTCGAAATTTGATTTGAAAGGTTTTTTTTATCACAAGATCAAATTGTAATTGATACAACTATCCCAAATGTTAACATTAAATTGAAATACAATTTTAAATGAAAATTAATAAAATGAAATAGTTAGTCTAAAAGAGTACTGTGGTCACTCACTAGATGATGAGATTGATGGGTTTTCATTAAATTGTTGTAAACTAGATTTGTTCATTTGTGTCTGTATATACATTTCGCATACTTTTTTTTGTGCTAATAAATGTATTGTATACTATAATTTCAAGTCAGTAGCATAAAATTAGTACCAAGATAATTTTATGCCAAGAGAAGCTTCTTCACTTTTTTTTTTTTTTTTTTGACTTTCCTTCTAAACTCGATTTAATTGTTTATTTTGGTTTAGATATATTATAAATTTTCCATGACTCTGAATGTATGATACAGGTTTTAAACAAAATGCAACGATCCGAAGGTAAATAAACAATGAGAAAAAACACTTGTCCGGAAGTTGTTTTCAATCGTCCGAACGGGGACGAACAGAGGAAAATAATGCGAAAAAGACGGAAGGTCTGTTTTCAGTTTACGACGACGAGATAGGAGGGACAATTGAAAAAAAATCATACGACGTCCAGTGGCTCCTAATTCTATCCAGCGTTATTAACAACAATAGATGCTTCTAGGTCGCATAGATCCACGTTCAAAATAGATGATAACTGTACGGGATTAACCATAGAATATTCCATTGGTCCTTCTGTCTTTTTCTTCGCTCTTAGGTGTAGAAGAAGCAGAGGCAGACACGAATGGTCGCCATTGCCGCACGACACATTTAGCAACAAGATCATAGACATCGATTCGTATTTTCTTAGGGATGAAAATTGATGGCCACTCCCTTTCGTTTTCTATCAATCATGAAATCTGTTGAATTCAAAATCTAAATTTTTCCAATAAAAATTCAAGTATGCCCATAATTTAATAACGATGTTGTTGAATAATCCTATGCAGTAGTTCGCACCACTAAATAGAGGTACTATTCTGCATGGGATTATTTCTAAGTAAGTAGTGGTTTCATCTCTGTGATGTGTACGTGTTGCAAGTGAACTAATTTAAATTGAATAATTCAAATTCAGTTCATGTCAAAACTTCATGAACGACGTAAAGATCACCTCTAAAAATTGTGCTTCTATCATCTCTTTTATATCTCACAATTTGAATTATCATAGGATTAATTAAGTTTTAAATGCGTCCAAAATAACACTTTTCTGTAGATAATTAACCATATTGGTTTTTTAGCACTAAATTTTTTTCATCTTGAATCAAAAAAGGTTAGAAACGGCAAACATTTTGAATTTTTTAAATATTACTAAGATAAACCTTAAAATTAGATGTTCTCGGGGAGGCGGAGTTAAGTTCATATCGCTCCGTTTAATCCTTCCTATATATTTCATTATTTATTATTCATTAATTTTTTTTATGTGAATGTACCTAGATGGTATATTTTAATATAATATTTCAAATGAAAATTTAGAAATATACCAGTAATGCAAACACGTGTTTTTAAAAGAAACAAAAAAAAAATAATAAAGTAAAATGTACATGTGCGATTGGATACGTAACTAATTGCTGTCTGCTTGTAGAGCTAGCCTCCTCGTTACCAAAGCAACAATAAATTGGTGATGCTCTTTTCCTTCATAACATTTAACCACTCGATCGTCTTATGATATTATTTTCAAAATATATACTACAGCCCCGATTTTTTCAAACAATCAAGAAGTAAATTTCCCTCTTTTTGCTGTTGATCGTAGGGGAAAAAGGAAGCTGCTCATGTCAGTCCTGAAGTGGAAGTCCTTATTTTATCAGGACAGGTGAGTAAGACCAGGGAAAATTATTTTTTCATGTTGTCCCCTAAAATCAAATACCTTTCATTTATCAATGATAATTTTATAGACTGTTTCCGAACGAACCTTCAATCATTTTTATGAATATATCCCGTAAATTAGCTTTTTTTATAAACTTACGTTATAGCCTTAAAAAATGAAATTTAAAGCATACTTGCAATTGTACTTCGATGAAAAAAACACTAAAAAAAACAATAGTCCTATCTCATACGAATGAATCACCGTAGCTGGTGCGTGTACCAGAACTAATTATCTTTAAAAAAAAAAGATCTTTTATCTAAAACTATTTGTAAAGTATCAGCACAAAATTAGGGCATTCTTTGTCCAAAAATGACTACATTATAGAATTTTTTTTTGTAAAAAAAAACAACACATTTTTAGATGGTGCCAAGTGATGTACTCATGCACATTTTCATGGTTGTTACCCCCAACCCCCAAAAAAAGAGACCATGAGTGTCGGACACATACACAGTGGCACAAGCCAAAGAGAGAATCTGTCACCCTCTTGGCTGGTTGGTCAGACAGGCCATTTGTGGGGCTTCAGTGATTCAATACCCACCAAGTTGGAGAAGAAAACTAATTAATGTAAATGAAAATAGCTAGATATTTGGGGGCCTTGAAAGCTTGGCTCCTTGATGGACCCCCTTCAACATTCAGTGAGATTTGATGAAAAAGGGAAATAGGCAATAAATAGACATGCATCACTGAACTAATGGAAAACAACCCCAGAGGTTGATCTATTATTCATGCGATTCCTGTATCTATAAAAATATCTTTGTTATTGTAAAATGTCTGTAGAAATGCAGTAGGTGAACTACTATTTATAAAGTTTTTGCCCCTCTCACCTTGATTAGGAACTGGGGGGGGGGGCGTTTTGAAATAGCCCCCTCCCTCAGCTATGCCTTTGGAAGTGAGTGTGTGTGTGTATGAATACCAATCAATCATGCTGAAAATATATTGTACTAACCTACTTCAACTTGAAGTTATGATTATTTTCCAACAGAGCCTTGTGCATATTAAATTTTATTTTAGATATTTCATTTAGAGATCACAAAGAAGCCCCCCTCCTCCCATCCATAGCCAGTGTCCTTTGTAAAATTTAAAGTTCATGAAAAAAGATTTCTCCATTTATCTTATCAGATTTTCAATGAAATTTACACCATGGGCCAGGTGTATAACCTTTTTTTAACCTTTAGGGCATGGAACATTAAAACAGTAAAAAGTATGAATAATTCCATGTTTACAATAGAACTAAGTTAACTTGAACAAAAAATATAGGATTTTTACCAAAGATTTCATGAGTATGTATAAAATGAGTTGCACATGGCCATTTGGTTGTTGAGTTCTAAAAAAAAAATGTTCATGTGTGTGAAAATTTGAATCAAACTACATATAGAAATGACAGATTTACAAAATAAGCCATATACCTCCCTGTGTTTCTGTTGGTATTTCTTTTGAAAAAATTGTTGTAGTTATTTTACTTTGCCACAGAATTATATACAACTTTTCAAAACAAAGAAAGCTGAATGTTCAAATAATTGATTATTCATTTCTGAATGGAGTTATATTTACTCCTTAAATTAAAGGCAGAAGTCTAAAAGCATTGTTGGTTATTCTAATTCCAACTTGTGTATTTGAGGATGATCTGAACAATTTTTAATTAAAAAAACTAGTATTGGTTTATTTGTGGGATCAATCTTGAAGTAACCTCTTGCTTTATGATAAAATTAATCATGCAAAAATCATCACAATTTTTCAAATGTTTTTCTCTGACTTTGAGAACATGCTGGGATCTGAAATTGTTTCTAATAGCATGGGGAAAAATAGCTAAAATTAGGGTCCGTGTTGGCAAAGTAGAATACTTGGGCCCTTTGAAGGAAAGTGTAGAAGATATCTTTAAGATATAAAGATATAAAGAAAAAACACGGAATTTTTTTTATCACATTCCACATTTTAGATTAATTTGATCTAGAAAAAAGTCACATGTTAAGGAGTAGGATTGTGTTGTACCAATCTTTCATGTAGCAGGTAGGATCAACCTACCTCGAAAATCATAATTTGAATTTCTGCCTCTCATGCATCACTGGTGCTTGTGGGAAACATGCACTATCTAACACACCAAACAGGCTCAATTAAACCAGGTTCAGTCCTCGCCCTTCACCAATGGGATAGCCAGGGTTCTCAGCACCCATAGGCTGTGGCGCTATATCCTCCGAGGAGGACATAATTTTCAAAACTTTAATCAAAAATAAACTAAGGCCAATAGTCAGGTTTCATAAAAAGATTAAAAAATCATAAACAAAATACAGTCATCAACTGGAAGGTGTTTTGTGTAACTCTAGTTTTACGGTCTTTTGATCAAAAAGCAGAAAAGAAATTGAATATCTAGTTCTAGGGGGCTGTACCCCTGACTGCTCCTTCTCATTGCATTTAAAGGGGTAGAGTCGGTTTAATTGCACAATGCCTGAGGCAGCCCAAGAGAGGAAATGCTGGGAGAACTAAACTATTTCTGGAATCATCTACATGTACATGTGACCTTCCTCACTTGTGTCTGAGCAGGAAAATAAACATCAACTCATAACATTGTGAAAAAATGACAACAATAATTGAATTGATTTGATAGGTATGTATTGATGGAAAGTGAATAAAATGCTGCAACTATCTAATTTATTCTAAGAAATCAATTGCCTGATTTGCCCAACATTACAATTGAAAATAACCATACCTGGATGTTAGTTATTTTAGAACTCTCATCTCCGAATTTTATATCTGCTTGGGATGAGAATAATTTCCACAGCAACATTATTTTCTACGATTGTGGGTGTCCATTGCAAAACATATAAAGTATAATTCAAAATTTTGTGCTATATTAACAGTTTGAATTGTACCAGAATGAAAATTCTTTAAATTAATGTGCAATTAGTTTCATTTAAAAATGTAGTCATTGTTTTGCTGCACATTTCTTAATTTAAGGTTATTTCTTTGAAAAAGGAAACACTTGAATTTGGATTGGTTTGAATCATATAAACCTGTGGTGGTGTTTAAAGAACATACAAAGGCTCCAAAGAGTATAATTTTTTATAAAAATGTGTAATTAAACAATATATCCATCAGAAATACATGCAATAATGAAATTTAAAGCCTGTCTTTTGTTCTTCATGAATAGATTAGAAAGTCAGATTGGTACATTGGATGCACAGTTCCTGTCGTACCTTGATGAATTCATGGTACACAAACTGATAAAAAAACAAAAGATGGCATTAATTTTCAATGAATATATTGTTTAATTACACATCTTGATAAAAAAAATATATTTTTGGAGCCTATGTATGCTGGTTAAACATCACTATGGGTTTATATATGCCAAACCAAAGATTACCAAATTTCTCTTTACTTTGATGGTTTAACATTTTGAAACAAGATTTTTTCAAAACAGAAATAAACGCTGCAATTTAAGTCTACCTTATCTTTCATCTGCTTAGGAGATATTCTACAAAAAAAAATTACAAAGTTTAATAACTGTAAAAGGATTTTTCTTCCTCAACCTATGAATTATGAATTTCTGCATTTAAAAGCATTTGTATCAGGTCAAAAGGACAGTCAAGACCATGAATATCTTAAATGGTTATCTGAGATATGAAATGAAGCAAGAAATTACCCACAAAATTTTACTAACAATTAAGTAAGAGGGACAAGTAAAGATATTGTTTCTTCTTTATTTCTGTGGACCCTTGTGAAGAGACCACTCTGCTGTGGTCTCTTTACAAATTCTATTTTGCAGTCGAGTAAGAAAAAAAATCAAGAAAATGTTTTCAAAATTGCTTTAATGATTCAATTCTTTTAAAAAGAAATTTATGAAGAGGAAAAATCCCTGACTGATCATTCTTTGATTATTTCTTTGGAAATATTCCTTGGAAATATTATTGATTTATGATGGCTTTTTGTTCATTTTCTTCTTCATTTTCTTCTTTTTTTCATAATGATCGTGTTCAGAATTCAGAAAAAATGCCTGTCAATATCTTCTCCAAATGTTACTACACCTCTCAAAAGTCATTCTTTTTTTAAACATTGGATAGCATTTTAAATCTTTTCAGTAGTAAAAAGCCAAATATCAAATGATCATACTACCTAATAGGTAATAGAAGTAAAAAAAAAAATATGTCTATTTGATGAGACTTCAAACCTAGAAAAATGCAATGCTTTGTTGTATTTTCTAATGGAATTTTGTGATGAAAAACATTTTTTCTGACTGCATATCTATCTTTTGACCTTAATCAAATTATTCATATGACTGTTTGAGTAATAATTAAGATCATTATGGAAGCTAAGAGAGCAATCGGTCACATGCCACAAAAAGTAGACCCACAGTTAACTGGTCTTTTTTACTTGGATTTATTTGTCTAATTTTCCCCATTTATTAATGACACTTGTTTTTACAGAGTCACAATTTTCAGAAAAATATAGTCTTTATCTTTATTCTGCAAATGATATTTAACTTGAAGAGTCAAAAAATATGATTGTTTCATTGAATATCGATCAACCCCAGTTCATGCAGTTGAGCAATTTTTCTTAAAGAAATGTTAAAAAAAATATTTTCTAAAGTTTAGAAAATATTCTTTTCAACTGTATAATTTTTCTGTCAATAAAGCATACACATATTTAAGATCTGATGTTCATGTTTTGCTGCCATTTTGTTGAAATCCTGAGTCCAACTTCTTCCATGGTCTTCAATGCAAGGCATATTAAACTTTTGTTTTCAAAAACCATTTTGATTTTATCATAAAAATTATAAATTTTGTCAATCCTTAGAAAAAAGTACTTGCAAGTGGGGCTCTAAGGTCCTAGGTAAGAGTAGAGCCCATAATATTAAACTTTAAAGAAAAATTTGTTAACATGGAAGAAATATTTTCAAGCCCAGGAAAAACATTTTCCTCTTTGCAATTAATATCATGCTTTAAAAATTCATAACTTCTGGACAGATAAATGGATAAAAATTTTATTTAAATTATGTATATATATATATATATATCATACATATGCCTTTAGAACAATATATTTCATTGAACTATATTATCAGAATATTTAAGGACCGCACGTACCAGTTTGATAGACTTCATACTGAAAATTGTTCCCTTAGTTATAGGAATGGTCAATCAAGGCAACAAAGTTTGTAAGATTTTTAGGTAATTTAATAAAGCCATGACCAGACATCCTGATCCTTTTAAAACTTACTGTAGTTAATCATAATCAAATAAGAACATAAAATAAAGAATATGTTAACAACAATATAGAGAAGTAGAAGAAATGAGAAGGGTAAATTGAATAAAAAAATAACTTTCAATGACACCTTTTAGTGCTTTTTTGAGGGGAATTAAGAAACCAAGAGGTGGATTTGGTTCTAATCAGTGTGAAAGATCATTGCATTGGCTAAAACCAGGGATGGGGAAAAACTGCTGGCTTTGGTCCATTTGTCTGACTGATGGGTAGTTGGGTAGAGTGGGAGATTTAACATGCTATGCTAAATAACAAATGTCTGGAGTATATTGATGGGAGAGTCCACATGGTGTTACTAACTACAAAGAACCTAATTGGTTTTGTCTTAATCATATGTAAAAAGCTAATTTAGTTGGATGAAATTTAAGATATTGATGAAAGTGCAATGATGTAAGACATGGATAATTCTATCTAAGATCAGTGATCTTGAAATATTTTGTCAAATTCTTCTGTTGATTATATTGGTAGAAAATAGACACAAAGAATTTTTTTCAAATTAACTAGTATTCTTAAAGATGATATCATGAGTTGGTTTTCATGCAGTCTGAGATTAAATCCAACATGATGGATAATATACACATCCCTCGACAAACAAACTACATGTATCATGACATGACCCTAAAAATAATAAAACAAAGCTCAGGGTAGGTGGTGTTTGATCAAGACAGTTAGGGAGAACTATTATTATAACTGTTTTTTTTTTTAATCCCTAAAATGGTTACATAGTTAATAACTGATGATCCAAACAACAAAAATTTGCACATCGTACCATAATATCTAATTCTGTGTAAAATATGAAACCCTTTGGAAAGCTTACATGAATTGCATCAACAGATATTTCGAAATGATTGACCTAAACAACACAAAAAATCTTGAAAAATTCTTAAGCATCTTTATTTTTGAAAGCTGTAAAGCTCTCTAGACTATATATATATATATATATATATATATACATGATTTATGTACAAAAACCTTACTCACTTTTCTATTTTTTTTTAGTCTTCTAAAATGCTTAAGCAAATACAAACAGAGGAAGATGGTTGTGTAGACACATAATAACAAAATGGGCTGCTGCTGTGTCTACAGCTGAAGTATGCAGGCAACTACTGCTGGCACTACTAATACTACTAATACTGATAATGTCTCATTTTGGTTTTCTACCCAAATCTGTTGCCTTATGGTTTTAAAATTACTAATAAACAGAAAATGTGTAGTGTTGTAAAAATTGACAGAAAAATAATTTCATTTGAGGATTGAGTTTTTATTTCTATTGATATTCGGACCATCCTCATCTTGGTTGTTTTTCATATGAAAAATATGATATACAATATGAGTTTTTGTTTGCAATTAATACATTAATGCTAAACCAAATATTTGTATAATTTATCCATACATCAATATTCTCAACATTCTTTACCAAAGAACCTGTACTCCCTTGCAGTTATTCTGACACCTTATAAACCAAGAATACCCCATTGTAATTGATATTCAGCACTGGTTAGTAAAAGAACAAACTTTGTTTGAAAAGATAAGGGTTTGTCTTTGTGGGCATCCTGATAAACACTGCCATTAGATCTTTATAAAAATTGGTCAGACACCTGGTGCCTCTTTACCAAAACAATTATTCCAAACAACACAGGAATCTAAAAATATAAAGGTTAGTATGAAAACCAAAAAAACAATCACAGGTTGAGAATGAATAACCTGAAGTTGATTGAAAGAAACATGGACACTTGTAGAACTGCCAATGCCTTTGAAGATGGATTCTGAGGAACACATTGGAATAGTAGAGTTCCATTTTGCTGCTAACCATTCTGTGGCATTCTTGTCTCTCAGTGTTTTCATTCCTCTTCTCTTCATTTCCTTTCTATTCAGTCTTCAAGTGGCCTAACAGATTAAAGATGGCTGTCTTACGCAATACTCTTGCAAATGTACACTATTGTTGGACAATTGTTCTGAGGGAGATCTCACACAACACGGGCAGGCAATTCATTCTGCTGTTTTGTAAATTGATATTTGATCAGGTGTGGGAAATGCACTGATGGGAAATATCAGTGATGACACTATAGTTAGAGTATTGGAATTTAACAAGAGGTTAAACATTAGATATGAGAATCTTATTACCATCAGAAGAGAGTAAGCACTAATCCAGGGGGGTAGGTTCAGACCCTCCAACATCTGACTCAGGCAAAGTACAATTGAAAATATCTTTTTAAATATCTAGATAAAGAAATTTTACAAATTAAATACCCAAATAATCTCAAGTAATCAAAAATAACCTTAAAAGCAAGAATTTATTTTGTTTTCCATCTAATACAATCAAGATGTCTTTCATCTTATTGATCACTGCTCTCCATAACAGACCGGTTTAATCACTGTTGCTGAGTTCAGGTTATTCATATATTCTGGCACTTATATGCATTATTTATCTATCTATCTATCCAGACTTTGCCCAGCATTTAGCGTTCATCGTAGAAACTTGAAAATTTGTGTACACACTCTTCTCAATGAGTAGGGAAAATGCTTTTTATTGTTTTTTGAAAATTTCCCTTCAATATAAGTTTTTAGAGGGAGATTCAATATGCATTGTAAATTTATGCTAAATTGGTCACTAGTTTGTGCCCACTTGTTCTTTGAAAATCCAGACCTTTCTAGTAATCACAGCTCAACAAAAGATGAGAAAAATAACTTATTCAATGATCATCCCTTTTTCAAACCTCTTAATTGATCACCCTTAACACAGCATAAATGGGTCATGGTGATTTATAATTTCCCTTTGAATGCTAGTTTTTTTTTATTGATTTTATTGTATACTTCTTTTGATTGATTTTTTCACTTTACTCTTTTGTTAATTCTAGTGCTAAAATGCTATGACTCAAATGAGAGTGAAAAATGCCCTCTCACATATTACTTTCTTGTGTTTGATGTTCGAAATTTGTTTTCTTTTTTCATGATTTAACTTGTAAAAATGAATTTTCCCATTGCTCTAAATCCATTTGGACACCCTCCTGCTAAAAATTCTGAATCCAACCCTTGAGAGATAGAATCAATTCTCTAAAGGATCTGTCAGGTGGTTGAGCATTAGATCAAATGCTTCACATATAAAACCCACAGCTAAGAAACAGAAGCTCATGCCTACATGCAAACACTGAAAAGTTGCTGAATGATTGCACCAAGGCCAGAGCATTAGACCTAAAGTTTAAGGTTCAAAATGTTTTAAAAAGGAAAAGCTCATTACATTAAGATCTGGAAACATGTTCAAGTGATGACTCCTTTGACCAGAAAGTGAGGATCTCCGTGCCTAATGGAATAAATTTATTGCTGTTGTAAGAATGAAGATAAAAACAAGTGACTGTCTTCAGAGATTTGGGGGTTCATTTGATGGGAAAAGAAAATTTGCAATAAATACACAAACACCATCTTTTGATAGGTAAAAAACAACCTAAAAGGCTGAATTATTATTCATGCAATTCATGTATCCTTGTTTTTGTATAATGTCAGTAGAAATGCAATAGATGAACAACTACTGTAAACCTCCTATCAACGGACTAATAGAGGAGATCAGGTGTCCATTAATGCAGATTGTCCAGTATTACCAAATTATTTATAAAAAGCCCCAAATGGCCAAAAAGCATAAATTAATCCCCATATCCTGGTAATATATTGCTTATTGTGTGATGGTGTTTGGCCTTTCTGTAACCCATAATTAAACAGTTGGAAACCATATTCAAGTCTGTAGGCTTCATATTAGCATATTAAGTAAAACCTCTTGAAAAAACATTCAGAGAAGTTCTTAATGGTAATTCTAACTTCCTTTTTCCTTCTTTGCTTAATGGCAACATGTGATTACAGTTTTGAAAATGGCTGTCATAAACGTTCTGCAGATACTTGATGTCATTTTTAAGCATCTAGTTCCGTGTTTTTCCTTTCCAGAAAGTTGATATTCTGAGTTGAGCTTATGAGAAAGTATTTTCCGTAAAATAATAAATATCTAGCATTTCAAGGGAAATTATGAATCATCACAATCCCTTATCTGCTCATTCATATCATGTGAATTTAGCATAAACTTATATTGTTAACTGAACCCTCCAATGAAAACTTGGAGGTGAGGATGGATTTTTCAAAAAAATCAAATGAGGAAGCAATTTCACTTCTAATAGTGTGTGTGTGCAGAATTCAATTTGAGAACTATGCAACGTGCACATGAAAAAATTATTCTGGGCCTCACATGAAGAGACCACGAGACAGCAAAGCACATCCGGGAAAAAACAAGAGAATCCATTAAAAAGCTCAAATCGCAGTAGGCTGGCCATGTTGCACAAATGGCAGACAACCAATAGACATTGCGACTCACAACATGGGAACCGAGGCTGGTAGAATATTAGATGGAGAGACGAGCTTGACAAATTCAGAAAGTACTGGCTCCGCTACGCCCATGGTAGAGAAGTGTGGCGAATCCTGGGGAAGGTCTATGTCCAACGACGGACGTTGAAAGACTGATGATGATGATGACTCTGAATGCTAAGAGCTGGGTAAAGTCCAGATACGTAGGTAAATACATATATATAATTGTCAGAAAACATGAATAACATGAACCCAGCAAAAATGTTTAAACTGGTTTGTTGGTCCAAAAAAAATAATTGGACCCCGTCAGGAAATTCTACCTATCATGAATTTATCAAAGGAGGAAAACTGCCGATCAAAACATAATTTCCCATCATTTTTTTTATTTTCTGTTAATTTTTAATCAGAAATATTAGTTTGAGGTTTGTTTTTTTTTGATATGAGTCATCCCGAATTTTGTTTTTTTTTCTCCACACTAGGGCAATCACAAATTTATTCAAGGAGAAGAAGTGCCCATTTTATAATGTTTTATTCAAAAACTTTTGGCACAACTTGGCTACAGTGGTCCTGATTGGAATTCGTGAGTGAAATAAAAAGAAATAAGCAAGGCAAAACAATTTGAAAAAAAAAAATTTATTCAAAGCAATAATAATAAAATAGTTTTCTTTCATGAATTCTCCTATTTCTTTACTTTTTTAATAAAAAAAAAAATTGTTTATTTTGAGGTTTTTTCACCAACTAGCTGTCTCAAATTTATCGAGGGAGAAAAAGTACCATTGTAGAGATGATTTAGTGCTGATTTCCTTTCACAAGTATTACTATGAACAGTTACTGTTGGGCAAAGTCTGGATACACACATACATAGATAAATTACTTACGGATATCAATTCAAATAAGAGTCTCAATATAATATAACAGAATTTATAATCGTTCAGTCAGATCATATATCTGTTTTTTGATAACATAGTTGTCGCGTTGAAAGAAACAAATATACACCTTGAATAAACAAAATGAGAATTTGGAGTCAAAACAGTTATTTTGGCTTTTGCATTACCGGCAGCTGTTCAGCTCAATGGTAAGAGCGGTGCTACATTGATGCGGCTACCTCATTGGTCACAGCTTTGTTTCCTGCAGCTGCCCCATTTTCTTAAATTTATTATTCTGTCTAGGCCAAGTGATACAATCACCATGTGATCATGGGAGATCCTTTCAAATAAAGTTTCAAAGTAATATAATGCATTTAGAATTATTTCTGTTGGATTATATATCAATTTCTCAATAATATAGATATATAAATGCATATAAATATCAGAACAATGAATAACCTAAACTCAAATAGATGCATAGATACATAAATACACATAAATGTCAGAACAAATGATTAAGCTAAATCCGACAGCAGTATCTAAACTAGTGTTATGGGTAAACCAATGCTGTCGGTAGTGGTGATTAATAAAAAAAGACAGACTCTTTTATAGTAACTCTAATATGATGAGATATTTGAAAAGACTTAGCTGAGTGAATCAAATGTTGAATTCAGACCTTAAAATTGGTTCAAGTGAAACATGCAAGGTTTCAGATTATACCATAATCTAAATTTCATTTGGTTAATGAGTTTTTGAAATTTTGTGATGCTATTTCTTCGCAATATTTTTTTGTGTAGTTGAAGCTCAAGCTGAAGTCTTGATTTCATCCTTGTTTTAATTAGATTAAATTCAATTTTAATTTTTTTATCCCCTAACTAATGAGTTTTAGTTTGGCTTTTAGTTTTTTCACTGCATAACAGAACTTATGAAGTGGGAGAGTTCTCAATAAATCATATTCTAGTGCTAGTTTTTACCAAAATGTTTCCTTATTTGGTGTTTATTTATGATTGCATCTTTTGTATCATCTGTCATCCAATGTCGGATTTTGTTACTCTTGGTTTGGATGAGATCCTTAGCTGATTTGATAAGGGAGGAAGATATAGGATCATAGAGTTTCTCAAAATCATAAACACTATCAATACTTAGATGGGATATAGGCTCAAAATGATTTGATAACTCAACCTGAAAGGAGTTGCAAATATTGTTATTATTTAGTGCATCATTATTATGATCCAATGGTATGTGGACATGCCCTGGTAATGAATCAAGATTGCCCAAGTTATGGGTAGATAGAACTCATAAGCCTTCAGTGACAATCTGCCTCGGAAACAAAAAACTTTGAATACTGATTACAGTGTAATCTGAAAACTTGTGCTTTTGATTTGAATCAATATTGGAGTCTGGACTGATGTAACTGTGATGAACAGGGAGCCTATGCAGGCATATAAGTCCAAATTTTTGAACCTATGTATATAAAACACGAGTACAATAAATGATGAAGCGTTAGATATCATGATTCAAGAGCTAAAAACAATTAGATAGGATTTTATTGGTCTTTGCATGACAGGACACAAAAGCATTGAAACTGAAGACCGGTCTGATGGGCATTGACTCTTCCTCACAGGAAATGAATAGACCAAAACAAAAAGTATTGGCTTCCTCATCAAGAGGTCTCTTGCCAACTCAGTAGAAGATCATATATCCATATCCGATTGCTTAGCTACGATAACCCTAAAAAGCAGGATCTCAAAAATTGTACTAACACAATACTACTTCTATATTATCCAGATGATCATCCAAAAATTGACCATCCTGATGATAATCCAAAAATTAATCAACTTAACTTCTAATCTTGATCACCTCATCATAATGGGTGATTTTAACAGCAAGGTAGGAGGCCTTCATACCTCGTACCTTTTCATTCATGTTAGTTGGTTTGGCCATAAGATTCTGTGCTCGCCCATGACAATGTTTCATTGAGACACCTATCCATTGGGGCACACAGAGAAATTCCTTCTCCTTGGCAGACTGTTAGAGTTCCACAAACCTGGGTTTGAATTGAGATTTCAAGGATGTGGCATTATAGAGCAAATCTTTGCGTTGCAGCAACTGATTGAAAAAATCAATTGAATTCAATGACCTTTTACATCTTGCATTCATTGACTCAACTAAGGCTTTCAATAGCATCAAATTATCTCACCTCTGGGAAGAGCTGGAAATTTGTTATAGGCAATTTTTGTATAACTCTAATCCACAACACCAATAATTGCTCAGTCAGCTACCAAACTGGTATTGTTACTACAAGATTCATGGATATTTTGAAAGGTGTGAAACAAGGAGACATTCTTGCATCTACCCCCTTTGTAAGAGGAATCTTAGCAATCATCAGCAAGACTAAGGAAGAATACCCAACAGGAAATTCTATCAGAGGTCTCCAAATCTCAAACCTGGGCTACGCTGGCAACATCACTTTAACACACTCAAACCTTGATGAACTACAAATTTTCCTGGACAGCCTTGTCCATAATGCTATGTTGGCCTTCATATGAAGTCAATGACAACTCACAAAAAGCAACCAAAACTCAACATAGCAAAATAATGAAGCAAGTTCAAGAATTCGTCTATCTTGGACACAAAATATCAGCATCCAATAACAACACTGTAGCTCTTGAACACTGCATTGCTCTTGGCTGGGCAGCTTTTAATGAAAAAAAAAGACCCTCTGAAATACAAACGCATCCCAATTTTAGTTAGAATTGAGTTATATAACATCTACATATTACCTGTTATCCTATATAGGTTAGAATGTGTAACCTGGACTATAGCATTTCTTAAAATAATTGAAATTTTCCCGGAAAGATTTATAACAGGAAACCATCAACAAGATCACATTAGGGTGGAAGAGCTACAAGGCATTGCTAAACCTACTAATGCCCAATAACCAAAACCATGAAGCCTAGAGTACTCAAAATCTTTGGTTATATTAAAAGAAACAAGACTGATCTTGCAAAAGCAAGAGTTGAGGGAAATGAAAGATGTTCCATTAAAAGGTTGAGTGAGAAGCCACTGACAAGGACTGAACTGGACTTTCTTTCAATCAAGATAACTTCACAGAATTGATGTTGCTGGAAAAGGCATTCCCATGTTTGTGTGCATTCTGCCAAAGATGGAAAAAACGTTTGATGATAATGATGATAGAAATGTTTGTCCATTATTTTCAAAATCAAATACTAAAAGTTAATTAATAAAATTGTTTGGAGTTGAAATATATCAAAATATTTCATGTCTTTCCACGTGGAGATTCTGAATTTAAAGCCACTCAGTTACCAAAAATTCGATTTAATTTAATCAAAACAAGGATAAATTCTAGAATTCAGATCCTTTTAAAAAGAATATTGTGAAGAAATAGTAATGAAAGATTAGAAAAGATTTAATCAAAACTAGCATTGTGTAATTAAATGAATTAACAGTGAAAACTGAATCTTTTGGAAGGATGAAATTTGGGTCTTCAAAAACGTTGAAGAACTGAAAATTATTTTGGAGTGGAGCCTGCACAGTTTAGGAAGCAAAATTCCTCTTGATTTATTTTTGATATCATAACTTTGGGGATATACCAAGAAATTTCTTTAAGCCTGATTGATTTATCTTATTATGTCAGCACCATTGTCACCTTTTTTGCTTGCTTATTTGTTTCTGTCACTCTAAAATAAACAGATGTATAGAATTGACAATACCCTGTCCTGATTTGAACACTCAGCCTGGAGATAGATAGGCAAGTACACCAACCTTACACTGAATGAATATAGAATGAAATTAAGTTACAAGTGAGCAACTAACCAAGCAAGCAGCAGGTGCATGTCAAATGGCTGCTGCTGATTACAACTTTACTTACTTGCTTGCCTTTGATTCTGTTTACATTGAGTAGGTAGTAATGCTCAAAGTCAAATGGAATGAAATGAGGGTCAGAAGAAAGTTTTGAACTGATTCAAAATTTATCTCTAATTCATTCATTCATAACAAAAAAATTTAACATCATTTTTAACAGATACAATGGTAGTATATCAATAAATAATACTTGCTAATCTTTAAATCTGATAATTCTTATTTGTATTTGGCCAATCATGTTTTCGTTTGTTTTGTCTTTCACTTCTTCCTGGTTGGTTTCTTCCTATTATCAAAGACAAGCAGAATCATGGCAAGATTTGAGTCAGAGAGAGGGCAAGCACTGGTATGAAGAGGTGCAAAATTTCCCCTCGCCTATAATGACTCTTTATTGATAATTATACCCTTCCCTAGGATATAGAGCAACTGTCCTTAGGTGCTGAGAGCGCCACTGAAGCTAAGTAACCTTTGTAGGCTTGTGGAATCCCCAGTGTTGACAAGAGGTATTATGTGTGTATATGATGAACAATCTCACATTTTAATTTGAACTCTAGTGCTGTTCAAGTTACAACATGCTTTCCTTTGAGTCTATGTGTTGCTATCAATTCAAGACACCAACTACCAAAACTATAAACATGTGTTAACATGAGTTTCTTTAGTTTTTGAATGATTCTGATTGGCTGGCTATCTATGTGTATAGGCTGCATCAATATAGTGGGGGCGTTGGAAAATTCAATTATTTACTCATCATATCTAGAAAAAAAACATGTCTTTTTGATTTCTAAAAATTCCCAACAAAAATAAGCTTTTGGCGGGTGGGGTTCAATTTACAAAGTAAGTTTATGTTAAATTTGTCTCTTAGTTTGTGTCCAGCAGCATGGAAAATTCTGACTTTTTAGTGATACAACAAATGGAAAGAGAAGTAACTTATTTATTGATCACACCTTTTCCCAATTTCTTGATAAATCATCCCCAACATCACATGTTGCCAAAAGACATTGGTCATGTGATGGTTTCTATTGAATGGCTAACCAGACCTGTTTTCAATTTGTCTTTCAGAAATCTAGTCATACAGTATGATTTATAAATAAAACTAGCTGAGTAATCATAAAAATTTGACTGGATTATTTGCAAATGGATCGATCATATACATATATATACTTTTGTATAAATCTTTTTATTGCAAACAAAAGACCACATACCTTGAAATTTATTTTTCTGTCGATTTTCATATTTTCTGGGTTTTCTTAATGATTATGAAACAATAAGGCATCAGAATCAGGTAACAAACAAATTTCTTCTCAAATTATGAGGAGAACATCGGTTTTATTCATGAAAAATCAGATACCTGTATTCATTGGAATTGTTTTCTGAAATACTACTAAGCAATCAGCAGCAGTTGTAGTGGTAATGGTAGTAGTTGTGATTGTCATGTAGATGCAAACATACGGACACAATTGCTTTACCAATAAACCAGAAAATGAACAAGTGGCTTTGGATTTTATATTATAGGATTTCTGCTCATTCTTTATCAAGTTTTGTTGTTTTCACATCACAAAGAATGAGTTCAGTAGTCCAAACAATTCTCACGATTGTTATGTTTGTATTCAAAGTTGTCTTAGTCATCATTTTCACATGAAACTTTAGATAAATATTTATGCTGATGATTTATAAGAAATGGGCTTTTTTTTATTTTCCTAAGTTCTTTAAATTAGTCTGAAACTTACTAATATCAAAAAATTCCAACTATTAATATTTTTGAATGATATATTAGGAACCATCAAGCAGAATTGTCAACGAAACTGTCAACACAGGTTTCTTCAATTTTCAAGTAAGACTGGCTGGCTGGCTATCTATGTATCACATGTAGAGGGCTGAAAGTTTACAAATTTACTCCTTATTATGTCTAGAAAAACGTTTTTTTTTCTTTTTTTTTTAATTACTCCCAAAATAGTTTTATAGTTAAGGGTCTAATTTACAATGTAAGCTTTTACTGAATTGGTCCCCTTAGTTTGTATACTTGTTTAATGATCATCACCCAACAGAAGGCAAAAGAAATAACTTATTCATTGATTACACTTTTTTCCAATTTTTTGATTGAACCCCTTTCCCTCAACATGGCAAGTTGTTGGTCAGGTGAGGGTTTCTATTGAGTGACTAGCCTGAAAAGTACTTCTTGTAAGAACATGAAAGCTGTTGGAATTCAATGATTGAATCATTTCTCTATGAGCATGGCAACTCGCAAATTGGTTGTAAGGCTGATATCAATATACTGGGTTTTCCCCTATCTCAGCAAATACTAAGAACTTATTCTTCTCTCTAATCCACTGACTATAGTATTAAATAGTCTCTGTTCCTTGAGGATAACTAATCTTCTGTCTGAGGTGATTTGTATATCAGTACATAACACTTCAGATTTAATACCACACTTTATCATTTTCAGCCTTGACAGTGACACTGTCAGAAAACAATTTCACAATCAATACACTACTAGACCATTTATCTGGCAAACTTTGGACCGGAGTTCTGGATCAATAATCCATGAGCCAAGACCAAAAAAATCACTTATTGGTACCACCTGTGATAGCAAAGTCTTGTAATGATTTTATTTTCATATTGGAGACCTATTCTGATATGATAGATAGCTTTAGTAGAGTGACTGCTTGGTAGTAGATACCATACCCTATGATAGGGGTTAAGACGATGAAAATGTTTGACAGCATGACATCTCTCAAAGTTCTAAGCAAATTTCTATTTTGTGAAAGGATAGACAATAGACTACAAAAGAAGTGATTATATTTTGGGGCATATCCATGTACAAACTTCTTCTATGTCATAGTTATTAGTCCATATCACATGATATCTACATTCTTTCGTGTCAGTCCCCATAATATTTCCTCAAGTTCTCAATGAATTTGTATGAAATTTTGTGGAAGGATAAACATCAAGATTCAGAGGAAACCAGGAAATTTGAGAGTGGTTCCATGCAAAATTATCTCTCCCTGCATCCTAGCTAACAGTCAGCAAACAAAATATCTTCAAACATTCTGATGGGCCACACAATACCTCCCACAGTTCTCAATGAATTTCAATATTTTACAGAATGGAGGGAAATAAGCTATAAAAAAAGTCAGGAAACTTTCGAGCGGATCCATGCACAATTATCTCGCTTATGTCCTAGCTAACTGTCAACAACCAAAAATATCTTAGAAAGTTTCCTGTCTGTTCACATGATATCTCCGAAAGTTCTCAATAAATTCCAATAAAATTTTGTGGAAGGGTTGGCAATAGGCTATGGGAGAAGTCAAAAAATTTTTGAGTGGGGCCATCTACTATTATAAACTACATCATTACTAACTGTCCACACCACACAATAACTCTAAAGGTTCTCTCTCTGTCCATCCGATATCTCCCAAAATTCTCCATAGATTTCAATGAAATTTTGTGGAAGTGTAGACAATAGTCTATGGAAGAAGTGCTTGGATGTTGGAGCAGATTCATCCTCAATATCTCCCCTGTGTCATAGTTGTCAGTCCACATGTGGTCCATCTTAAATCAAGGGTTTAGCATTTAATTTAAATTGCTCAAAAAATAACTTGCTCTGGGCCATATGGTTCATTTGTAAACTCAAAAATTCCTACAGAGCTCTATTACAGTGCCAGGATTAATAGATGCATAATCAGGTTTCCTGCAAAAAAATGAAATAATCGCTCATTTAGGAAAGTTTTCATGAATCACATTAATTCTGTTGGTGTGACATATGAAATAGCTCTATTGAAGTTCTACCACCTCAGGTGATACCAATATTTGGTCTGGTCCATGGACTACAAGACTTAATATATGCTTAGACACTAGAATAAACAAGGAAAAGTAATCAAAGAGAGATAAAGAATTTTCACTGTTTATAACGTAAACAAATTAATCCACTTCAAAAACAGGTTCTATTTAATCAATATTGATCCACTAATCTTCATCTGAAGACAGTTCAACCTCTCCATGAATTTAAAACAAAGAGTGGCCAAGAGACAAACAAAGACAAAGCGTGCTAAATTCAAAACTTGCCAGTTTTTAAAATGCTGGTTTTCTAGTAATTCCATTTTTGTGAAAGCTAGATGAATGGTCTGGTACTGTATTATTGCACAATTATCAGATTAAGAAGTAATGTTAAGATTCCGGAGCATTGTCTATATAAGGGATTTTATTTTACAATCTTTTACATTCCTACTACTGGTTATTAGCTAACTGTATATCCAATATCTGTTTATTGCATAAATGAATCTTTAATCTAAAATTATCTTTTAAGAAAAAAGATCTTTAATCCAAAATTATCTAGCAATTTTTTGAAATGAAGTATTATCATTGTCTCAATAATACTCTATAATACTTCTAATGTTAAGAGGGGAGTGCGGTCAATATACCCCCGTCGGTTAAAATAAAGGGTTTGGTTCGTTACTTCCCCACACCTAGCAGATGATACCTGATGAAGGCCGTAGAGTACAACGGCCAAAACGTTGTATGAAAAACAACCAAGATGGTCTTAATATTAATAGAAATAAGGTAGAAAACAACAAGCAGTTCGAATCTGCCTGTCTGTGATCAATTCTCCCTGTCTCCTAAAACCCTGATATTTCCCTCGGGGAAAAAGCTAGTTCTGTGTTCTTTACAGGCCAAATAAGTTCCTTCTACCAATAGTTGAGATGTTGACTGTTGGTATTGTGTGGGTCTATTCAATGGCTAAGGCAGTTGCATATTTCCCACAAGCACAAAGGTTAGTTTTCAAGATCCGATAGAAGGAAGACAGGTCTCCCCCATTTCGAAGATTGTTTATTGCTGTAGACCCTTTGAGGAGCTTATGGCCACAAACAAGGTTTCAGTAGCAAGTACGTTTGTTATGGGGTGAAATTACTAGATCAAGACCCACTCCCTCCTTCTTCACCTAGGCTTGGAACCAACCATAGTGACTGTCTGAGTAAGTTTCTCTTAGATGTACCTTGCTATCAACCCGTTGCAAAAAGTTGCAATAAAAACATCAAAGGAAACTGGTTGCAAAAAAATCATTGAATGATGACCTTATCACAGCAATTCTCAAATCTGTTATTTAAATCAGTCAACGTAAGTTAATCAATACATATTATTCAATATATATTTCTATCTTGAGTTTCTTACCATTGACAATATTCTGTTGGTATATATTACCAATTTGTAAACTAAGAGATCTATTTTTCCTCATTGTTGTCGTCATATTCACTTCTCGGCTATACAACAGTTAATGCACACATAATCTGCACTCTTCAAGCTTTGCAGTCATTGGCTGGTGTTTCTAGGTCAGAGGTTTTTCTTTTTGGGTCAATCTCCTCAGCCTCCCTGTATGTTTGAGCAATGTACATGATTTTTTGTCTTCCTGTTGACCTTCTAGTATGGCAATCATATTCAACTAGGGCTTGCCTGGCGAGTGTTTATGGTGGTAATCTTAATAGCTGTCTCTGCCAGATAAGTAACAAACGCTTAGCTTGGCTGCGCATGGATGCACTTGACAATTAGAGCATTAAAGCTCAGTGTTCCATCTCAATCCACTTCTGAAAAAGATAATCTAAATAATTAGCAACTTGACTAAAGATATTTCTTGATGATTGTTTTGGTTACAGAGTTCAATATTTCCACTCTTTTTGGTTGTCAGTCCCTGGATATTTTTTCCTCACACCAAGGATATTCTCATTGAAATTAAACAAGCTTGGTTATGGCGATTTTTAGTTTCATTTCAGATGCTTCCTGTTACTATAATTGTCAAGAGATGGAGGTCCTGATAGATAGCAGAAAGATACATTCTTTTCCACATCTTGAAATGACTTTTCCTACCGGGCTTTCTCTTTGAGGCTATGTCAAATAGTACCATACAAAGGTCGAGTTGTAATCTGTTTTATACCTGTTTGTTCATCATCTTCCCTTAGTCATTAACTTTTCAGATTATTTCAACTGAAAGAAATTTCAGCAATAGTATTGTTGTATGTTGATAAAATGGGAGTATAGCAGTATAACCTGGAAGCATGAACTCTAACTTGGTGAAATTATCACCCAAGAATAATTATGGATGGATTGATAGCATGCAAAGGGCTACAGAATCTTGCTGTAATGAATTTTATGAGCTTTGTTGATCCAAATGAATTCACTTTGCATGCAAACACTATTGATCTACCATTAAAACTAAGTACTATAACATGCATAATACTTCAATTGTGTTGATATACTCATTGGCATAAATTGAATCAACAAAACGAATATTATGATTTACAACAGCATAATTCTGTAGCCAATGGTATGCTTTCTATGTATCTGTAATTATCTTTTGGCAATCAATTCCCCAAGTGGGAGTAACCTTCAGAGATACAGTGCAACCAGAGGGCTACTCCTGCACTTCTAAAAAAGAACCAAGTAGATGAGACAAAATGCTCCAGTTCCTAAATTGCTGTCAGCTCCTGCACCTGAAAGTTAATTCTGCACTCCTAGTAATCTCTCATTTTACCAACATAAAAAAAAAGATTGTTGGAATTCCTATTTTTCTGGTTTCATCACTATCTCCAAAATGGCTGCCTGTGACAATGATTTGGTATGTCATATGAAAGTTTCAACATTTATTCTCTTGGGATTTTGCAGGTAGCTTTAGCTTGAAAGAAAATAAAGACCAAGTAAAATTTGATAAGACCTTCTATCCAGATGCTGATTGTGTGAGTTTTGCTTTTAGTATTGAGTTCTTGTTTTTCTCATTGATTCATTTTTTTTTCTGCACAGAACGTCCTCTGCAGAATCCTGTCTGCACAAAGCTGTCTGTGTGAGCAATTTATGATGTCAGCCACAAAAGAAGAAGCAAAAGTCTATTTGGCAGAGCATGGCATTCCGCAATTGTTTGAGTGTCTTCTCAGCAGCCTCATGATGGAACGACCAAAGAATCCAGTGGAGTTCATCGAACGGAAAATAGCGGAGGTGAAGCGTACAGGTATCAACAACATCAACTGGGAGACGTTCATCTATCATCTTCATCCTTACCGGGATGAGGTACGAAGACAGTACGTCAGAGAGGATAGCATGTACGGCCAGGAGACTCAAACAGACATCTCTTCCACTTGTTACAAATCGGACGTTTTTGAAATGACCGAGACAAACAGCCAATGAGAAGAAAAGGAAGAAAGGGTTCCAGCCTTCATCACGGATTCATATGGCCACTCTATATAAATGCTCACCCCTTCCCTCCCTCACAAACACGTTCATTTTTGTATATACATATATATATATATGCACATACACGCACAGGCACACATGCAAACACACAAATATATGACAGATGAATTTATACACTGCAACACACACATACATATATATATATAGTTTGTATGTAAAGAACGCAGGGCGGATCCAGGATTTTGAGCAGGGTGGTGTCCAAGAGGAAAAATTTATTTTTACAAATAAATCCCTGAGAAAGAAAACAAATTTCAAACATCAAAAATAAGAAAGTAATATGTGATCTGATATTTATCTCTTACATTGGAGGTGTAGCTTTTTAGCACTAAAATTAATAAAAGAGTCGAGTGAAAAAATTAAGGAATTTTCCACAGCGCCTATAATTTGGAAAAAAAAATATAAAGAATAAAACAGAAGACACCTTATTTTTATTAGACGAAGAAAAGAATTTTGTTTTTGTAAACTTATTCATGATTACTTGGGTCTATTTGGGTTTTTTATTCATAAAAATTACTTCATGTAGATTTTTTTAAAGATTTCCTTACTATGCATTTTCTGAGCAGGAGAGATGTCCCGAACCTACTTCCCTGGATCTGCACCTGTAACATATACCTCTACTTTGATACGCACAGTGTGAAGCAGTGAGGAGAGTGTATCTAAATCTTTGTTTACAAAGAATAAATTATTGGCATTATATTTGGGGAAAATTAAATAAATTTCCAGTAATTTTTTCTTTTGTTTTTAAATTCAAGGTGTTTTCAGTCATTGTTTGAAGTTTGTTATGATGACCCCTCATAAAATTAAGAAAGGAGATTCCAAAATCAATCAATTGAAAGAGTGGTGGCACTAAGTTCAACTGCTCCCTACTGCACATTCTTTTATATTATTTTTTGGATTTTTTAGTGCCCTCAGATATATTGCCCCCCCAGATATTGTGGGTTCTGCGGGTCTCATGCACTGCATCTGATTAAAAACAGTTACCTTTCCATCAAATAGTGATTAGCAAGATAGTCTTTCTGATCATTGCTACTCAGTGCCTTTTTAACCATAAAGTGCACCAAGGTAGATTTAGGTACCTCCATGCAAGCAATGGCCTAGAAAACATTAACCTTTTGACTACATATTATATTTGACTCTTCTAACATTAGGATCAAAACTTGAAGCCAAATTCTTTAATTATACACCAAGACTTATATTAGATGAATGAATTTATGAATGGCTTGGCTTCAAGAACATAGATTTTTGGAAGGGTTTATCATAGCAGTAAAAACATAGATAATGGTAACTGTGTGTGGAATAACCTTCCAGCTCATGCAATGAAGTTTTAAGGTGAACTGCAACTTGCCCTGGGTTGATCTCAATCCTTTAGCGAAGGGTTTTCAACCTTTGGTCTAATCAGGTGGTATGAATGGGAGCAGAGCCCCTAGGTTGTGGGTTTGACAGGAGTGTCCTTCATCTGAGCTTGCTGTAGGGGGCCTGCTATTCCTTTGCAGGAATATTCCAACAATGAAGCTGACCTGTGATTGAACATGTGAACATTCTGCAGTTGGCAGATGCCTGAGCTTACTATAGAGTTCTACCGTCCCTTCAAAATGGAATCTGGACAGTACAGCTGTCTGCAACTTTAAGCACAGATCCTCAGGACAGTGTCACTGTCTGTAACTTGAAGCACAGAACCTAAGCACTCCACCAGGAGCAAATGTATGTTGACTATTGAGGTCTGCTACCCCTTCAGAGCAATGACATGAGAGTATATCAGCCCAGGTCTGACTCACATGGAGCCCAGTTCTGAATCATATCCATGGGGTGGGGGTGGGGGATATGTCTAATTATTATGTAGTAACAATCAATTTAGTTTATATATAGAAACATAATGACCTGAATGTTGTACAAAAATTTTAAAAACTATTGTAATTTGAAACTATCTGTTAGATAGATTGAAGGAATTTCAACTTACATAAGATCACTTATTATTTGTCTTTCTCTTATTTTTCAACTGAAGAATGGTTTATTTGTTATTTGTGCCCAAAATATGATTAATTGATATTTGGAACTCAGCCTTTCTAAAAGACACAGTTTTCTTAGAACATCTGCCATTATAAATTGTTTCCTATAGAGAGATTCAACAAGGCAGGTTTATGCCTTATACACACTCACCAGAATCTCCTATTCCCAAACTGTCAGATATTTGACAAACTTCAAGTCACAGTTTAAACACTTGAAAACTAGATAGCACTCAGAGAGCGCATACCTCTGCCAACATCATTGTCACTAAAAAATAAATGAAAATCAGTACATATATAGCTACAGTGCAGGGAAGTTAGCTGTAAAAGATTCCCCAAACAGCCACAAAATTTAATCAATTCTTCCTTAGCCCATGGCCCACCCTTCCACAAAATGTCATTGAAATTTTTCAAGAACTTTTGAAAATATTGTGTGGACAAAACATGAGTGAATACATAAATGTATGAAAAAAAATATTTAAAAAAAATATCTATCAATCGAAAAAAAAATTTCTGGATCCGCCCCAAAATTTAATCAATTCTTCCTTAGACCATGGGCCACCCTTCCACGTAATGCCATTGAAATTCATTGAGAACTTTTTAAGATATTGAGTGGACAGACAGACTAGAGTGAACACTTATACCTCTCCCAATTTTGTTGGCAGAGGTAATTATAAAAATTGATTCTGTTCATCAACTGAGCTCTGCATTCAGATAAAGTTTAGAAATCTACAAATTTTGTGTATTTTCTGAATAACCACCTTCCTTCAAGATAGAGGAATATTTTCAATTTTTGTCTTGGAATTTTTCAGTCTTGGCAGAAAGAGAGAATCGTCTGCTTTTTACTTTGTTTCATTTCTTTCTTTTTCAGGGTGAAAGATTCAAGATGTGAATTGTTTAAGACTTCAACAATCTTGGCTAAATGTAAAAAAATAAAAGGGAAGTACTGAGGAAACTGGACAATTTCTGATACTACCTTCATACAAGCATGGGTGGGTGTTCCCCACTTTAAACTCAACCTTGTGTCACATTCTACCCTACTAATACCTATATTTGTATTTCTCTGAGATTATCTTTTTAGAACAAAATCTCCTGAATTCATTTCTGTAGAGAAGTCCATTGTTATAGACAGAGAAATGGTAAAGAAAAATCACACTGTTCATAATATAAGTAGATTTCAGAAAGAAATTTATTGAATCATTAAACCATCTTTCACAATTTCTGACCTGACGATATTTTTTTTCAATTTATTCTGCCTCTTTTTCTAAGCTGTATATTCTTATGAGTGGGTCTTCCACTAAGAATTCCTCTCAAAAGAAAAGTAAGACTATCTACTTCTTGGAAATCTTCCGACCAGCTGAATTTTTCTTTTGTTTATTCCAGTAGACTTCTTCTGGAGCATTGGGCCACAACCACTCAGGTGAGGTTTCAGTCACAAGTAGGATTTTTATGGAGTGAAGTTACTAGCTCCATGTCCAACTCACCTCCTCTTATTTGAGCATGGTACCAGCTATGGCAACTGCCAAACTTGATATCTTTTTTCTGTCAGAGTAACCATCTCTTAGATAGACCGCCTTGTTAATTTCTTTATAATATTCAGGATCACCACACTGACAAACACATGTCTTTCCTCCTATACCATGGCTTATATATTTCCAATATGGCGCCCTTCATCAAGGGGGATAATTCCACATGTCAGTGCCATCTAATTTGAAGCCTTCAAGGGCATTTAACTCTAGACAGTCACATATCATACCATATAAGGCTAAAGGGCTGCAAGTATCCAACTATTTACTCATAGCTGGGGGAGAAATAGATTCATGCTCTTCCAAAAGGAATTCGTGTGAAGTGAATGTAAGCAGCCTCGGCTGATACTTGAACTTGGTCTGCCGATTTCTTTTTCCTAGCCAGTAACCGTTATACCACTCTGCACTTTCACCAACCAGCTGAATACGTTACCATTATTATGTGACCAAAGAATTACATTGATTTATGGCCTTTTGAGTAAAATGGGTGAAAAAGATCGAATCTCTCGAGAATAAATGCACATATTAATAATGCATCACGGGATTGTTGCCAAATCAATTTGAATCTATTTGGAATTGATCAATACCTTCAATGTTTAACAGAAATACAAATCAATATATATTTGTTTAATCTATTTAAGCAATCAATAGCAGCTGAAACATGAATAAAATCATTGATTCATTTTTAATCAATTCATCAACATGGAACAGACAACAGTGAACAAGTGAGAGACATCCTAGAAAATGCTAGTTAAACTGAAAATCTTTCATTCAAACATAGAAACGGTCAAATCAATTTAAATCAACTTAAATCTAAATCTCCATTATTGGGGATAATATAGTGAAGTCCTAGACAGTCTTTAGATGTGTACATGAGATAAGCATTGGAGTGAATGTCTGTAAAAAACGAAAATATCTTTATACACCCTAATGAATAAACTATTTAATCCACTCATATTGAATCCTTTGTTAATTTGCAGTTGTGATGGTAATTTCATACAAGTGTAATTGATTTGATCTTGGAAAATATCCACATATCTACAATAGTTTACTTTTGTCTGACCCTGCATAGATTTCCAATTCAGAGATTTTGTCAAAGAACGTTATGACATCTATTATTACTTCATTTATTGTCACCACATCTATCTTTTAAATGTATCTGTCACAGATTGCATTTTTGAAATCAGCTCATATATTTTGTCAAGGTCATACATTTACAATTAGCAAGCACATAGAGAGTCCATGCCACCAGCTAAAAATTGAAGGAAAATCAGTTTATATGTAGCTATGGTGGAGGGGGGTAACTGTAAGAAGAATTTTTATGATCAGTCCCAAAATTCTTGAGGTAACTGTAGAGTTTTCAATGTTTTCATTTTTTAGACAATTGACTCAATATATATATATACATATATATATACATATATACATATATATATATATATATATATATATATATATATATATATATATATATATATATATATAATGTGTACTGTAGAGAGTGAGGCAGACTCGGGAGTGAGGTGTTTGGAGGTTAGGCTTATTAATCTTTATAAGTAAATTGTCCATACATGTTTCGGGATTTTTTCCATCATCAGTGGTGTGTGCTGTGTGAGTGTGTATTAAAATTTCCCCTATATATATATATATATATATATATATATATATATATATATCTTCCAACATGGAGTGGAGCACTCTGGTGGATGAGGAATATATATGATGAATAAATGTATTGCTTAAATTCAACCTCACTGACCGTTCAGTTTTATGGAGTAGAGGGAGGATACCAGTCTCTGAGTCTGAAGCCAAGGTTTTGATCCTGCCTCGTGGTACTGGATGGGATAATGGATAGTCTATAGCCACACTGAAGAGTTGTAATACAACAAAACAGCTGTCTGTGGATGACACAATAAATATATATACATATAAATATAAATAAAATATCTTTCAACCAAGAAGAAATTCCTGGATCCACCCCAAAACTTCATCAATTTTTCGTTAGCCTATAGTCCACCCTTCCAAAAATCTCATTGAAATTCAATCAGAACTTTGGGAAATATTGTGTCAACAAATAGACAAACATGAGAGGGTATAAACCTCTCCACATTCCATAAGCAGAGGCAAACAAAAGAAGGCACAAAATGAAGCTTGTGTCAAAATTCAGTCAAAGTTTTCTGTAATTAATTGAAAAATCTCAAATGAATGACACATTGAAAAATGTGTAAGTTTTTATGCAAATTTCTCTGAGGAACCCAATGTCCATCAAGTAGTGAATTTTTACATTTTTTCAGCATGTTTAAAACTAGAATTCAGATTTCATGCACCTCTGTCCTCACCGTACAAAAAACAATAAAAATCAGTCCATGTATAGCCACGATGCAGGGAGGGTACCCATGGTTCAATTTCTATACTTGGGTTTGTTTTTAATTTGTAGAAAAATATTACCCAAAATGTAATCAATTCTTCCTTAGCCCATGACTCACCTTTCACAAGATATCGAAACTTATTGAGGACTTTTGGATATATTGTGTGGATAAACAGACAAACATATACCTCTTCCAACTTTGTTGGCAGAGGTAAAAAAAAAAAGACCTGGCTAAATTTTTTTAGCATGCATATGCACAGTGTAGTGGTAGACGTCTGCAGGGCTTGAGCCATATCAAAAGTACCCTCCTAGTCAAAATTCAATGATATACATTTGATTCTGCCAGTAAAACAAGGTTATTGTAATTTATAGTAGTATTTGTAGTTGTAGTAGTAATGAAGTTTATTTCATATATTTATGTGCAGTTATATGGTTATCATCTTTCAGATGTAATGGTAGTTTGTGGGAAGTGGTAATTTCATATATATGTTTGGTTTTACATGACTGTACTGACTAAATTAGGTGAGGATTGTTAATAATTGTGTTATGGTGGGAAAGCAAAGTCCAGTCCAGTTGGAGGCTGGAGTGTTAAAAGAAAGAAATGACCCACACTACCCCCACCCAACCCCAAGCCAGCATTATTTGCCAAAATATTTGGTGTTGTTTCTTCCTTTATAACCATTCATTTTTCATTCAAAGAGGTTAACGTTTTCAGATCAATTGAGTGAAATTTCATACAATCTTGTAAAGAATTTTCATATAACATCATTGACGTCCAATAAGATATTATTCCACCATTCCTGCAGTGAACTTGAATGAATATTGCCAATCTTTGAAATTTTTCAATAAAAATTATTATCATTATGATTATTATTTTTTTTTAATTCATTTAGTTTTCCCTAATGTCAAATACTATTTTGTAAATTGGTAAGCACTTGTCTATTGTCCAATAATTAAGAGATATGGAGTGGTGTAATAATCACTGGCAAAAAAAATGGAATTGGTAACCTAGTTCAGATTTCAAGCGAGGCTGCTTACATCAACTTTCCACAAATGCCCTTGGGGAAGGCATGATTCCTCTCCTCTTCCAATCTATGGGTAAATAGCTGGGCAGTTGGTGCAAGGCTGCTCATTTTAGACATTAGGCAAGCAACTCCACCCCATAAAACCTAATTGCTACTGAAACCATAATGCAACACTGTTCTACAAGGAGTCTATGGGGGAAAATTTCTGAAAAGATCATTCTTGATTCTATTACCACAATACAATCTAATTTCAATCAGATAACAATAAATACTATTTTTTACTTGAGTTAAAAGAAGAAATTTTACTCCAATGTGTGGCTTTGTTTTCATAAGTGCATAAGCTTGTTGAAGTGTGAATATCAACTTTTGTCATTATTCATTGTTCACTCTGCTATTATTTTATCTAAGGCCTGTGCCACAATAACGAACAACTTTATTTTCTATTGTGACCATAAATGACCTAAAAAACACAATGCCTTATTATTTCTTTCTCAAATTGAAAAACTAACCCAGAAGTCATAATCAAACCTGAACCAGATCAATTATCCTAGAATTATATGAACAATTATATAAGTCAATATTTGACCTCATAAATAATGAAAAAAATGAAAGAATTGCAGTTCTGGAACCAGAATATTTTTCAAGGGAGGTAACTTATGTCAATTCGGATTTTCGTGGTCAATATTTCCTCATTAAAAATATCTTTAAAATCAGTGCTGGATCGCTCAACATTTTTTTCATTTGTGAATTAGATCAAAAATCTATTTGGAAGCCATTTCCAGAAATTATAGAATTCAGGGTAAAGATATTTCTGCAAACACTGTTAAGTTGGATATTAGGGGTGTATTTACAGAAAACAGCTCCAATGGCAGGTACAGAAATGTGTGAACATCTGACTCGTTGACAACCATCTTTTTGATAACTTTACCATAATATTAACTCAAAAATACATGTCATGATGGAAGCAGCCTTATCTGGATACCTTTTCATGTCATGTTGAACAAGCGTAGAACATGTAGAGAGCTTTAATGATTCCAAAAACTTGATCATTATTGTATTCTGCTTGGTTGCTTGTACACCCACCTAGTTCAGTGTGTAGTCGTCGTAATTCACAAACACTGCAAGACTTTTTTTTCTCATGTATTCATCAAGGAACATCACTTCTATGTCCAGTCATCATACATCAGAAAAAGAATCCTTTTTTTCAATATCTGAGTATGACTAGACTGAGTTTAATAGAAACTATCCAGTGGTACTACTTTCAATTGGTACCCAGGGTACTTGGCATACCATCCGTACCCTAGATACACCACTGCATACATTTTTTTCAAAATACTTACTCATTCAAGCTGTGATTTATTTAGGTTTTTAAAATATCACCATAAAAACCTCTAAAATGAACAAATTCTATGCACAATAGCAAAGTTGAATAGAAAGGTTTTATAGTGTTAAATTGGTTGCCTTGATTTCAGTCTTGAAACATTATTCCCACAAAGAACGATTATTAATTTAGAGCTATGAATCTCTGTTTTTCTCCTTTTCAGTTGATGCTTGATGAATTATTTACTTAATTAGTCGAAACTCTTGCCACTCAACTGCATCTTTCATCACATGGGTGTGTCTACTAATCGTGAAACCTTTCATCTGAAATCATGTTGGCATCCTATTATTTGCTTTTCTTCACACAATCAAGATCTTCTACTAATTTTAAAAAATCAAATTGTTTAAATTTACGATTTGCCAAATCCATTTACTCTTTACAATTGAAATAGAACATTCAATCTCAAAGTCTAATTTCAATAAGAAAATGTTACAATGTCCACACAAATATTGACATGGTTTTCTCCTTTGCTATACTACAAGCAAGACACCCAAAACATAATTTCCTGAAATTATACCCATACACACACCATTATGTGTGATTTTAAGATAACAAGCCTCACTGATCAGGTATCAGGACAGGAACTTTGAATTTCTGAGTTGTTAGTCGAGTTATATGTATCAGTAGGTAATTTGTTTTTGAGTTCTATATTCACTCATGTTTAATGCTAAAAATCTAAAGTAAAAAATTAGGTTCAGAATTGGAGAGTAACACTATACTTGAGTGAAAAAAGATATTAGTATAAATACATTTACAGCAATACTTTGAATAGAGTAGTTTTGATTAGTGTGGATATTGATTTAGTACAGTAAAGGTATTGCTGTACAAATTAATGTAACAGAAAATAAGTTGAAATAGCATACATTGAGTTATAATAAGACTTTGAACAGTGCAGTTTTAGACAGTACGGAAAATTTGGAGGACAAATTAACTGCACGATCCAAGTATAGTTCTCTCTCTTGCCAGAGTCGAGAATGCCAAGTCATTGTCTAAGGGAGATAACTCTTGAAGACTTCTCAGAAATGGAATGACAAGTGTGAAAGACTTTGAAGTGGGACATTTGGCTTGGAATCAAGACGTTCATTTTTATAGAATGTTTTAAGAGTTTATGCTTTTCACCAATAAATTGCATAATCTGCATTTTGTTGATGGTGATATTCAACTATATGCTCAAATACTAAATAAAAATTTTTTTTAATTGGTTGTATCAAAAATAATTTATAAGATTCTGAAAAAATTAATAGATATGTCTAATGATATGATAAAATAAACATCAAAAGTTGTTCAGTTTTGAGTTTTTTTATTCAGTTCCGAACCATGCTTATGGTTTTTACACCTTCAGTTTAAGAAGTCAGTTTAAGTATTGCTAAATTACAGTTCAAATCACGTTTTGAAACCAAAGAATTCTAATTGCAGATCAGCAAACTAATGGCAGAAGATTCAAAACATCGGAGCTGCGAGATAACAGAACGCTGGATCAGAGAGGTACAACCTGAAGTTTTACCTGCAGAAAAGGCAAAAATGTCAGGCATATTGCCTTTTTTGGTGATGGCTTTCAGTCTGCAATTGTTTAAGCGAATGTATAGAGGCAGCCAAGTTTTCTTAGAGTTGGGGTAGTTTATAGAGTTAGACTGGTGTAAGTTGTTGGAGTTTCTGTTTAACAGAAGATCGTATGCATGTAAAATGTTTTATTTGAAAATAGAAAACAGTTAATTGAGATTAAAATGCTGGTGAATTCACATGGAAGTGAAGTATACTTATCTTGATTATTCTATGCATTGTTTGAACTGATATCTTCAATATTTTGGCCAATATATTCTTTGGTTATGACATAGTGATAAAAACAACAAAGATAAGAATACTAGTCCAAATAATTGAAAGAATAATGAAAATTTTTCATTGCAGAATTTCAGGCATCATATAATATAAACTATCTGGACTCATGGATATTCCATTGGTGTTGACAACTATGACATTACTCTTGCATATATATATATCTGCAATTGAAGTATATAATGTTATTAAAGTAATTTTTCACAATAAAGTATATCTATAATAATTATAATCATATGCAAAGACAAATGAGACAAATGTATCTGATATTATTACAATTGATTACCTCTGCTACCTATCTATATTCCTGTGGTCTATTATTACTATAATTTGATTTTTAGGCTTCAGACTCGTGAGGAAAGAGTAATGAATGAATGACATTTATAATGAAGGTAAAGTCCTTTTTGATCCCATTTAACCATAAACATCTTCTCCCAATCTTATCTTTATTCATTACATTGCGAGCGCATGTGAGGAGGGAGAAGAGAAAGAATGAAAGATCAGAGGAAAATACTAATTTTATTGCTGTAAGATACTAGCTTCAGTTTCAGTGGACATCAACTGACTCTAAACATCAGAGGTAATGAACTTTCACCCAAAGGGGAAAGGGAAAGAAGTAATAAACTTTCACCCAAATATCAGAAGGGGAAAGAAGTGATAAATTTTTAGAATATGTTAACATGAAAAAGCTTTATTGGTGTGTAAAGATACCAGAGAAGAAATGAATGATAATAAAAAAAATATCCAAATTGTGAAGATACCAGAGAAGAAATGAATAATAATCAAAAAGTATCCAAATTGTTTGGATGTGCAGATTTTTATCTGATCCCAGAACAAGTTAAGCAATGTCATGCCTAGTCAGTACCTAATGGTTGACCATCTGGTAATATGCCACATGCCAGCTTGGAATTATATAGACAGACTTCTGCGGTGTTCCTATCAATCCTCCCAAGAAGGAGACCAATCTCTACACTGAGCAAGAACCCCCTCACCTACCCCTCTAACCCTGGCCTATGAGTGATAATGATAAAGTTTTGCTTAAAATTGAAGGAAAAATTGTTAATGCTTTGAATGTTCATTTACTTGATTTTCCAAAAAATCATTTTAGTTTTGGTCATTGGGAAAGAATTATTAGGAAAAAAAACTAACGAGATCTGGTTAGTCAATCAGCAGAAACTGTCTCTTGACCTACAAATTTTGGCAACATGCTGTGTGAGGTATGAACTATTCAAAAATCAGAGAAGGGGTGATGATTGAATAAGTTACATCTTCTGCCTTTTGTTGGATCGCTAATGATCCCAATCTTTTTAAGGAATTTGTGAACACTGAAACGCACAAACTATTGGATTGATATAGCATAAACTTATACAGTAAATTGAAAAAAAAAATTTTTGGAGGGAATTTTCAAAAAATTAAGAAAAAAGTTTCTTCTAGACATAACAAGGATTGAATGTTTCCAGCTCTCTAGTTCCATTGGTGCAGCCTGTACACATAACACATACATAGATAGCCAGCCAGCTAACCAGACTGATTTAAGAACTGAAGAAACTTATGTTGACAGTTTTGGTTGACATTTTCTAAATTGCTTGCTTTGATTGAGGATATACAAAGAGCGGGAGGATATTTGGTTAATGATACAAAATATATTCATATTTTGTGAATATTTGATCATTGAGCACCTCTAATGTGGTATGCTGCCAATAGATGTTGGTCATGTGACAGTTTCTATTGAGTGACCAACCAAGCCTGCTGTATTATTTACCGAATAATCCTTCACTCTTGGTATATCTTCAAGCAATGCAAGGAAATTCTAATAATTTTTGATTAGTCATCCAAATAAGGGAGGTAATTCATTATATCAAATGCTTTTTTTTTCTTAGAGACAAAAAGCAGGATTACCTGGAATTTTCTATTGTTTTTTGATTGAGGGTAAGCATTGATTTTCCAAGTATGAGGGACAGGCCTTCCTTGATAATCAATGTTGAACACTTGATTATCTCAGTCACCGAGCTACACGTTCAATATCTTTTACAAACTACTGCAGCTCAAGTCAAGAGTACGGTGGTGCTTGTATATCTGGGGCTAAATAAATATATCTAGGGATATGTGGGGGCACAGTGCTGAATTAACTATGTAGCAAAAGTTGCTAATGCTACGGGCCCTGTACTAAGTGCTTACAAGCTATAAATGACTTGGTGATTCTGCACTCCATTTTTTACTATAGTATTAAATTGCCACCAACTTGTAAGAATGAGAGGGTGTTCAAGTTAACAATAATAGCCAATTATCACCTTTAATTGGGGGTATCTTGAAACAGTAATTAAAGGGAGAGTGTTATCTGTATGATACATATATGACACATTAATACAAAGGTATTCGAAACAGACGTCATAACCGCTGCTAAAAAATCAAAAGGAAAACAAAGCAATACTATTATTGAAATGTGAGACATATTTGTCGTACTATTGCTCTCAGTAGTAAATGAAAAAAATGTTATTACTTTACTATGCTAGCAAAAAATGTATCAATATTTATGTATTTTGTTAATTTGGGGCCCCCTTATAAGATATTCTATTAGCTTAATCTGGCCCTAGGAGCTCTCTCAGCTCTCATTTAGAATTTTAGATAACTCAGGCTTCAGGAAAACCCATATTTTTACCCTACGTGCCATCAACCATGGTAGCCAGGTTGGGCTATTATCTCCCTTTGTAGCTGAATCTGGTAAACCTGCCCTAAACTCAACTCTTAATTGCCAGGGGGAGGATCAGAGTAAGCAGAGGGTTGGAAAATCTGTCACAATTTAATGAGGTGGGTGTCAGAATAAGCATGGAGAGTTTGGAAAATCTGTCACAATTCAATAAGGCGGGAATGTCAAAATAAGCAGTCTCAATTTAATCAGTTGAGTGGGGAATAAGCCTGGGGCAGTGGGTAGTGAAACTAAGTCCATAACATAATTCAGTGGGATCTGAACAAAACAAAGTCGTTTAAGAAAGATGTATAGTAAGGATAGGAAAGACACATTGGAAGTAAAAAGATACAGTATTGACAGGAAAAGAAAATCCTTTTTTTTTCAAAGAAAAATCAAACCAAGAAATCTTTTGGTGGTACAATTTTTTTAAAATCACTGAAATTAGCAGCAATTAGGCACCTAAGAGTACTTATGTATTTGGTCAAGACTAATATCTAAAAATGTGCTGTAATTGTTCCAAATTGCAATGCTCTTTGCAATCACAGTAAAACTTATAAAAAGGAATATAAATGAAAGCTAAAAAGAATTAGAATGCTGAAGTATATGTAGAAAAAATGAAAAAAAAACAATGGCTCGGTAGTTGTCAATGTTCAAGCCGATACAGAGAATATAGTACCAAACTATTTATCTGGAAAGGATTTTAAGTGAACCAGATTTCTATAGTTTCTAAATTTCTGGACCAAGGCTTGATATATACGTAATATATAAGATAAACAATTAAAAATAGAGGACAGAATTGTATTTAATTGGAACAAATCAATGCAGCTATAAAGCAAGGTTCATTTGATCTTTATCAATCTACCCAAGATTCTTGAAATATAGAATATAGAGAATAGAATATCTGGTTAGTCACTCTATACAAACCATCATATGACCAACATCTTTTGGAAGCATGGTGTGTTGGGGGTGATCAATTAAAAATTGGAAAAAAAGGATGATCAATGAATGAGTTATTTCTCTCGTATTTTGTTGGACTGTGGTCACTAAAAAATTCTTGATTTTCAAAAAACAAGCCTGAATGCTGCTGGACACAAACTGAGGGATCAATTTAGTATAAACTTACATTGCAAATTGAACCTCTACTAAAAACCTATTTGGAGGGGATTTAAAAAAAAAAAAAAAAGGTTTTTGTAGACATAATAAGGAGTAAATGTTTAGATTTTCAGCCCTCAAGCTCCATTGGTGCAGCCTGTATGTTTGATACATACATAGCTAGCCACCCACCTAGCTGCCCACAATAACTTGAAAACTGAAGAAACCTATGTTGACAGTTTTGGTTGATGGCTTCCTACAGTAAAAAGTGATGAAAAAAACTGTTTATATATTATACAAATTAATCCATTACAAAAACAGGGTCTATTTAATCAATGTCAATCCACTTACCTTCGTCTAGAGCCAATTCAACCAGACCATGAAAATCAATAGAGTAGTGTAATGCTATGAAGACTGCCAGATTCAAAATATCCAATTTCAAAAATAGCCGTTTTTTGGTAATTCTGGCTTTTTGGAAGCTGGATAAATGGTTCAATCATCATTATCATCATCAGCCTTCTAGCATCCATTGTTGGGTATAGACCTCCCCAAGGATTTGTCATGTGTCACAGAACCAATACTTTCTCAACTAGTCTATTTTGTCATGCCATCTTATATTTTGCCAGACACAGTTTTGCGTATGATCTATGGGGATCCACATTGTGAGTTGTAATGTCTATCGTTTGTCTGACATTCTTGCAACATTTGAGTTTTCTAATTGATTCTATGATATCCCTGAACTTTTTTGAGGGTCAATCTTTTGGTTTGGTTCCATGTTTCAGCATCATTGGTGACTATTGGGAGGATGTATTGATTGCAGACTTTTCTAAAACCAATGGGATTGACCCTTAGACTGAGAACCATGCAACATGCAGAGGAGAGAATCATGCTCAACATTACATGGAGAGATCACAAGACAGCACAGTATGTTAGAGAAAAAACAGGACTCAGAGATATCATAGAATCCATTTGAGAATACAAATGGCAGTGGTCTAGTCATATTGCAAAAATGGCATACAACCACTGAACATCATGATACACAATGCGGATCCCAAGAGATCATATGTGAAACTGTAACCTACAAAAAAAAATCTGGTATGACAAACTAGACAAGTTCAGAAAATATTGGCTCTGTGACACCTAGGAGGGAAGTCTACTGAATCTTGAGGAAGGCCTTTGTCCAACAATGAACATTAAAAGGCTCCTGCTGATGTCTACCTTTGTCAAGTGAAAAAGAGAGGAAATAAGTCTGGTTAGTTACTTGATAGAAACTGTCATGTAACCTGCATCAATTGGTAGCCTGCCTTGTTTGGTGTAATCAATTTAAAAATTGGGAATAGAGGTGACCAATGTATAAATAAATTCTCTCACGTCCTGTTGTGCATTTGGTGATCTCTAAAAAATCTGAATTTTCAAAAAGCAAACATAATTGCTGCTGGACATAAATTAAGAGACTGATTCAGCAAAAACTTACATTGTAACTTGAACCACCCAATAAAAACTTACATAGTTTTTTGTTTTTCAAATTATATTTACTTGGAAAAATTCTATCTAATCAAATATACATATGTATATATATATATATATATATATATATATATAAATAGTAGAATGTGGATTTGCTACACAAACTAGCTCATGTTTCTACCCTCTTTGGGCCTCATCAGGTGAATACTAGCCTGATTTGTACCACATATACTGTATATATATATATATATATATATATATATATATATATATATATATACCGTATGTTTAATGTGCATATAGTATGTATACACTAATACAAACAACGTGACACTTATATATCAAGAAATAGATATATGATCTGACAGAATGATTACAAATAGCTTTATATTATACGGAGATCCATTTCTCAATACATAACTGTCACTTTGGAAGAAACGAATAGAGCATATATCAATCAAGAATAAACGAGATGAGAATTTTGAGTGAAAACTGTTATTTAGGCCTTCACATTACTGGTGGCTGTTTAGCTCAATAGTAAGAGCAATGCTACATTGAAGCACTACTCTATTGGTTGCAGGTTTGAATCCTGCAGTGGCACCATTTTCTTTTATTGTTTATTATATTTAGGTTATGTAGGCCAAATGATACATTAACCGGGTAATGTCTGGAAATTATTTCAGATAAGAGTTTCTATATGATGTAATGCGATTTATGATCATTCTGTCAGATCATGTATCATTTTTTAATACATATATATATACATATATATATATATACACACATATATATATATATATATATATATATATATATATATATATATAGAGAGAGAGAGAGAGAGAGAGAGAGAGAGAGAGAGAGAGAGATAGTAGATATTTGCAATTTTGTTGTTACTGACCAGTCTCACACAGACGTTGCAATCAACGTACAACAGTTTTTTTTCTGTTTACTCCTTGTCTTTATATACAATTAGAGTGTTGTTTTTGGGGGGTAATTTTTTCTTGGTTTTGTCTTATTTTTCAAGATTGTTTTTTCTTTATTTTTTCATTGCTTTCTGTTCCTGCGTATGTGAGTTGAGTTCAGAGTCAGTGCCATATATACTTAATTAATTGCCAATGAGACTGGTAATGAAATTCTACACCTTTTAATCATCAGTGTATTGCTCTGTTTGTTAAACCGTATTTTTACTGTTAAGAAACTTCAGAATTACTTCCATTCTCAAAAACAATATCCAATATATCAGTGTTTCTCCAAACTTTTCTCAAACTTAGGAGTGTATGTTTCAACAGGAAAAGTCGGTCAAAAATTATACATTGAAAATCTAAATTTCAAAATATAATTGCACAAATGTATCTAAAATTACTTGATTAATTTCTGAATTAAAAGTAATATGAAGGATAGGTCCACCAACGCAGCATACCGCCTTTTGCTTTCCAGCACTCCTGTTGAGTCTTCCAGCACCCCAAGGGGATCGTAGCACTCATTTTGAAAATCATTGCTATATACCGTTCAGCTTGTTTGTATGTACTTTCACGACTTATGATTATTGTTCATTGACTTATTTGTTTCAGCATGTTCTTGAGTTTTATGACTCGTTTCCCCTTCTATGCTAGGAGTCAACTGCAGTCCACAAGCATAATATCATACATCAATAAAATTCAAATTCTCCTCATATTTTTCATCCTTTCTCTTCCACCTCCCCACTACACTTGCAGTGTAATGATCAAGGGTGAGAATAGAAGAGGATGCTTATGCTTGAATGGGAGCAAAAAGGATTTAGTTATCGCAATAACTGCCATTCATTCATTATTCCTCCTTCACATGTCTGCAATCTAAAAATCAAATTATCTAGGTATAGTGGTAGAAGACCAAAGGAATAAAAACTGATAGCAAAAGTAATCAAAGAAAATAATAACAGACATATTTCATAGTCTTTGCATTTTATTATAGTTAATATAGATAAATTCCGTAATTAATGAATTACTTTGGGAAAATTATAAACTTGGATTGCAGAAATATATATCTAAGAGTAATGGTGATATCTACATAGTCGAGACCTGTGGAATTTCTTTGTTTTCAGCTTTCAGGGTTTTCTATTGAAGGCAGTTTTTGTCATCTAATAATTGATGGGCTACCCAGAGAAGGAACCGAAGCTTGAAAGGTTATTACTGATCCTATCAGACAGTTCCTTCTTTACTTTCTTCGGGATGGTTGACCTTTTTATTTGTCAATGTCTCTGAGTGGCTGAGAGGAGGATATGTTCTGGTTTCATTTAAATTTTTTTATGCATTTTTGATTGGAGGAAAAATAAGTCACATGACTGATAAAATGATAAACAAAAAAACCTCTCTGGTGTGGCAATTCATTCAATAGAAACTATCCGGTGAACAATGTCTTTTTGACAGAATGCATTTTTGGAGATGATCAATTAGAATACCTTGTGTGTGGAGGTGATCACTAAAAAATCTGAATTTTCAAAAAATAAAAAACAAGTGTCAATGCTGCTGGATACAAACTACAGGACCAATTTTGGATAAACTATATTGTAACTGCCCCCCTTCCCTAAAAACCTATTTGGGGGGAATTTTTAAAAAAATGAAATAAAACAGTTTAAATGTTTACATTTTCAGTACTCTTGCTCCATCGGTACTGCTTGTACTCATGACACATAGATAGCCAGTCAGTCAGCCAATGAGTTCAGTTTGTTGAAAAGAGTGGTTCCCAACCTTTTCCTTACCAAAGACCCCTTTTATTCAAGTGAATTTTCACACGGACTCCAGGCTTTTGAGAGGTCTACCTACTCAACAAGCTCACAGACACCACGCTCTTGAAAAGTCTGCCTACTCAACAAGCTCACAGACACCCACATAACTCTGTGGGACTCCTTGGGGGATCCACAGATGCCAGGTTGGGAACTGCTGGCTTCAGCTGCTGGTTTCTAAGGAAGCAAAAATGGAGGCTAAAGAAGGTCTAAGTGATAAAAACTCCCTTTATTCCTTTGTATATTCAAGGATAATGACCTAATTTATCTTAGGGAAGAAATTTTGATAAGAGCCAATTGTTTTGGCAAGAGTGCCAATAACAAAGAAGCTTTCTTGATTATTTCTTGCCAGTAGACATGCCCCTTCTCTGTCCTTTTGAGCTGTAATTCAAGATCTAGACTATAAGAATGGAGGCTGTGTGTATGAGAGACTGCTTTTCTAAAATGCTTTGACTGATTTCAACCCGGCATTATATATTATTTTCATCTGGCCCTAACTTCTTGGAGAATGAATTGTCAAAATGTTCCTCTCTGTAGACTCCTTGTAGAGCATAGGGCCAGGCCACATCATGTTTTCAGTAGCAAATAGGGTTTATGATGTGGAATTACTAAACTCACACCCAAAATCAACTGCAGTATAGAGTGGAATGAAAGGGCTCCAACTGCTCTGTCATTTATGAATAGCTGGGGTGAAGGAAAAGTTGATTTATGCCTTTCTCAAGGATATTAGGTCACTCCTACTTTTCATGAATGAAAACATTTCAATTATCGACGAAACTGACCACGGATACATAAAAAGGAAAATATTTCAGTGTTTGTAAAAAGCAGCAGACAGTAAAATCTCTTCGGAACAATTTACAGAAAAGGTGGTCCTGATTGTAAATTGTAAAGCTTCACACTTTCGCTCATCTGATATGAAAAACGGCACACAAATTAAGGGAAATAAGAGAATTAATGTAAATAAAACAGAATTAGAATTAGACACCATTATCCACTGTAACCATAATAATAAATATAAATAAATTAAAAATTGATATATTAGTAAGTAAGTAAATAAAAATGTAAATAAATGATTAATAATGTTGAAATAATATGAATTGATTTAAAAAAAATGATATGAATAAATAATATTTGAACAACTAATTGAATTGAATAAATACTTGATTTGAATGTTTGATCAGTTGCAACCAACTCTATTCTCTTTTGTGCATCCATACTCTATTTCATCATGTTTTCATTCACAAAACTTGGGATTGGCAGCATTAATGTGATGTGACCATAAGCAACCATGCCCAAAACTCAAACTAGTCTCGCCGATTCAGTTTTCTGTGTCAGTAACTATTATGCCCCTCCACACCTTCAAGGTCTGGATAACTTTGAGAGAAAAAAATCTAACACTGACCTAATTTCAGTCCATGGAAGACAAAAGTCAAACGTTGTAAATGAGAGATAATTACAAAGAAATTATTTGAACAAGAAAAGAATTGTGGAAGAAATTCAAAATTCATTTCTTTTATCTATCAAATCAAATCTAATTTACTGAAAGAGGTTTTTATAGAATTAGCCCAGATAATTTAGATAAGAATGAATACAAACACAAATATATTTATACAAATATGTATAGGCACACACTCATACATTCACACTGATAAGCACACACACATGTACACACAGTCACTCATACATCTACGCGCGGATGCATACACGTGCTTGAAATGATAATGAAATTTCCCTGAAAACCCAGATGAAGAAGGGTGGTGGGTAGAGCAGCCAAAACGTTGTGACTATAACAACCAAGAACTTGGAATTTCAAGAACCAGCATCTCAGAAAACTCTCTCAAAAGTTTCAAAGCACTGGAAGTATTTGTAATCAACAAAAGACGTGATCATCCTTGAAAGGGTCCCGCAGTAAAGGGAAGCAAGGAAACTGATCAGATTAGTAAAAGCCATGGCCTCTAAGAGTGTAGTGCTGCTGGTACATTGCAGCCCCAGGGGAGCAAAGGGGGCCCCGAGAAAGTAAGAGGGGGACCAGGAGTTAAATTTCAAAGATGATATGATATTTCCATTAACAAAGTAGGTCGACTATTGTTTACCAGTGGGTGAATATTATATGGCGTACTAAAAAGGTTAGAGTAGATGAAAATAGTATTGCTAAAAGATGAAGGTGTTTGCACTGTGTCTTCTAGGGGTGGGGAGAAAACAGTTTTGTACTGCCTTATTCAATTTCTTTTGGAGCAAAAGCTCTGCCAGAGAAAACTACAAGGTACCTCAAATATCTCATTAATGGTACAGAGAAAATCATCACTGACTGCATGACAAAATTCTTTTAAAGATTTTTGTCATTTCAGCTTCTCAAAGGTTGGCCTGAGTGTCATAGGTCTTCAGATCATATTTCACGTTTGGAAGTCAAATACCACTTGTACAATTCCGTTTTACTTTCTTTCTTAAAAGTTCCTCAAAGCTTTACGACAGTTTTAACTCCAGTTTCCTCCAGCAGGAAACAAAACTTCCTGCATGCTTACAGTTCATTTCCATCAGCCATCAACAAAATCACCAAACATGATTGCAGACACATGGAAAAATTTATTGCACAAGTAGAGCTAGAGGGCTGAAACATTAACTACTTATTGAAAATTCAAATATTTTTTAGTGATCACAGCTGAGGCGAAAGAAGTAACTTACTTATTTATCACGCCTCTTTCAAATTTTTTGATTAATCACCTCTAACGCAGCATGCTGCCATAAGCCCTTGGTCACGTGATATTTTCCATTGATGGACCAAACAGACCTTTTTATCATATCCATTGTCTAATTAAACAGAGGGAGTCAAAAAGTAGAAAAAAGTTGGACAACCCTCCCTCTCCAATTAAAATCCCGGATCTGCCTCTGGATTCCTGTTTGTAAGAGGGAATTCATCTTATTGATTGGAGATTCCTTCGCTTGATTTATTTGTCAGGCCCCTGGTCTTTTATTCATGACAGGAATTTCTTATCACTCGACACAATTTCTCTGTAAAACAAACTGAAGTGGCAAGGGATCCTGGTGATAGCTGGTTTGACAGGTTTGATGCCCGAGTTACGTTTAGGCTTGGTGAGGAAAATATTGATAGAGTCTCCAGAAAAACAGGTGTTCTGACTTCTTGTAAGTAAGAATGTCTTTATGTACAGAAGGAACCACGGGATTTTAAAAAAGTGAAGGTGCAGGAAAAAGTGTGGGCGAGCCCTCCCACCTCTCTCTTTCTCTCTCTCTCTTTCTCACACATGCACGTATACTTTCAAATTAATTCCATTGCTGCAAATGTAGCAGCTATCTGTGTCTGTTGACAAAAGGATGATAGTTATAAAGAGGCTGAGATAGATAGAAAGATAGATTGACTAGCTGATGTAGTTGTTTATGCTGGGTTAGATATTCAAAGTGTAAAAAAAAGCTTTTAGATTTGTGAAAAAAGATTCCCTTCATTTTTGACTCTTTAAAGATGGGGTAAAAGTCCCCCTTAATTTTTGACGCCATAGAGGCAAGTAAGGTTGCCTTTCACTTTTGACTCCTTAAAGGGAAAAAATACCCATCGTCAGGCAGTTGAACATCCTTGGAGTGGACTGAAAAGAGTTTGATGCCCAACTGGAGATTCCTGTCTCAGGCTTCCATTCTTCTTTTCACTGGTTCCCAATCCAGCTATCTTTGCTGATTTCCAGTGAAAGAATTAAAGGCTTTCCCAGGTAGCAAGTGGACAGGCAGGGACTGGTAGACTGGTTCCTGCCAGGGAGCAGACTCCATATATGTATGAGAACTCATTCTATAAGGCATGCAAAAAGCTTGATTTTCCCAAAATTTTTAAAAAGTTTTGTTTGAATTATACTGATTCGCCTGAATTTTGGTGGGGCACTTACTCCCACCTTGTTCCAGTGGCTCATGCACTTATGGCAGGCTTTCTGGGTAAGACTTGGATCCTGACTTGAGCAATCTAATCATTTCACTGAAATACTTGTAGAGTTTTCATATTTTCATTATTTTCTGGTTACTGTTTACATAACTAAACTTTATGTACACGTTTCTTAACAGCATACTTATTCGCTTATGTGTTTAATTCACCAAATTTTTTAACATAAAAGTTTTTGCCAACATTAAGATGAAATTTAATAACGCATAAAATTATTTTAGTTATACATAAAAAGATTGGCATCTCAGTTTTCTACAAAAATGCTAGTAAGAGAATGTGCCAGGCTATTACATGCGTTCCCCCTTACCACATGCTCTTTACGTATCATGTGTGTGGTACCAGGCTCCCCTGTAAATATACTGAACAGAAAGTAAGGGTTCAATTTAGCATTATAGTTACATTGCAAATAGAACACTACTATAAAACCTTTAAAAAGTTATCATTTCAAACTTTTTTCACTTTACTTCTTCCCCCGATGTCCATTGAGTATGCATGCCAAATTTGGTTAGGCTACACCCATGTTTAGGTGTTTTCTGTAGTGTAACAGACAAATAGGCAGGCAGACAGTAAGACAAATCGTGACACCTTTCACTTATATATACACAGAAATATAGATAGATATTAACTTATTTATTCATTCATTTCCTGGTCATTACTATGTATCTTTCTAAGTAAGGAAAATCTTAACTAAAAAGCACTCCGAAAACACATACCTCAGCCATCTAAAAACTGAATAAAGATATAGCTGCGATGCAGGGTAGATAACTGTGAAAAAAAATCTTGGATTTGTCCTCAAAATGTAATCAATTCCCTCTTACCCCATCACCTTCCCTTCCAGAAAATTTCAGTGAAATTCATTGAGAACATTTGGGGATAGTGTGTAGAGTGACTGACGGACAAACAAACACGAGCAAATACGTATACACGAGAAAAAAAATTATTAATTTGCTGTATATAAGCCGAGAGTTTGGTTCTAAATTTCGGTCCGAAAATTATAAAAGAAAACACAAACTTTTATGACATGTAAACGAAATGAAAAATGTTGTTGTTGTAGTTGTTGTTAAGAAGAAGAAGAAGAAGAAGAAGAAGAAGAAGAAGAAGAAGAAGAAGAAGAAGAAGAAGTGAGTAAAAAAGAACAAAAAGAGAGTGAATGAGTGAGACAGAGCGGTCCCACTGGGGCCTCTTCGAAAATGGGGGCCGGATATCTCTGCCTCAAGTGCCTCTGAGTTAATACAGTACTGACACACTCCCAAAATCCAACGTTCCTGATATGTTTTCCTATCCCATTTCTTCAGAACTTCAGGAATTCAACAACCTCCGACACAGTTAGTTCTGATCATTCTCTATTCACATCGTCTCCTGTAATGAATTACCTACCACTCGATCTCTTAGTAAGGCTATCTATGACTTTGCTCCCTTGCCCCACCCTTCGTTGAATGGGATAAAGTGACGGTAAGTCACTAAAAAAGCATTTCTTCCAAATATTTATACGTCTGGGGCCTAATTTAGAAAAAAAAAGTATTTGCAGTATGAAAAAAAAAAGATTGTATGCTAATATCATCCAAAATACTCATACGTACACTTTTTTTGTACGTTAGTCTCAAACGATGTTTAGCTCTTGGGCCCAGAGGGCCTTTTTCTTCCAGGCCGCCAGGCTTGAGCGTGCTTAGCCTGACGGTTGAACTGCCTCTGATCGTCTGCAAAAAGCAAATTTGGAGAAAAAAAAAGTATTTTTCTTTTCTTTGCTAGATACTCCAATAATGATACAGTAAGTGGTACAACGCTCACGCGCACACACACACGCATACACACACATATACAGACTCACACACACACACACACACACACACACACACACACACACACATATATATATACACACGCACGCACACACACACGCACACACATACATATATGTATGTATATATATATATATATATATATATATATATATATATATATATATATGTGTGTGTGTGTGTGTGTGTGTGTGTGTGTGTGTGTGTGTGTGTGTGTGTATAAGTGTATAAGAGGTATAAAAGGTAGGGAAAAGTCGCACTGGTTGGAGATTATTTTTTACGTAATATCTTGGATATACAGTAAAAAGGTTTTGTGTTTAAGGTTGTATTTTTCAGCTCACTGGAAAGATTTCTCTGGCGTTTTCAATGAGATTTCCAAAAGAAAAAAAAAAGAAAATTCCATTGAGACCGGTCAGCGAAATCTTTCCTGTAAGCTGAAAAATACAAATATGAATACAAACAAAATTCCTAATTAGATTAGAAAACACCCAAAGAGTGCATATCACTGGCGATACCATTGTCAGGGTTAGTAAATGTGCGTGTATCCTCAAAAATGTAATCACTTTTTCCTCGGCCCACTACCCGCCCTTCCACAAAGTTTCAATGAAATTCGTGGATGACTTTTGGAGATATCGTATGGATAGCAGTTATGGGAATAGATGTTGGAAACTGGGTATACGGTGGGGGTGATTTTGAGAACTAGGTATAAGGTGATGCCACCATTAGTAGAATTGAACAGATAAAAAAAACAACCAGAAAATTGAGAAGTAGGTATACGAACACCCCCCACCCCATTTCAATCCGTAGTGGACAGATATGGACTTTTGGTAATTATAAAGTCTGGGCATATAATAACATCTTAGGGGAAGTAAGTGTGCATGGATCTGCAAAATGTAATCATTTCTTCAGTAGCATATTCCCAACCCTTACCCAAATTTTCATTGAAATTCACAGAGAACTTTTAGAGATATTGAGTGGACAGTCATAGGCGTGAGGAAAACCAGAAAAATATCTCTCGATCAAAATAAATGATAATTCTAGGATCCGCAACAAAATTTAACCAACTTTTGAACTCTTCCATCTCCTTTTCTGACCACCAATCCCCACTCCCTAAAAAAAAAAAAATAATCGGAATCCATAGAGTACTTTTGAAGATGCATTGTAGACAGACAGAAAGGCAGACAGACGAAAAGACATACACAGCCGAACACATAGACCTTATGCAACTTCTTTGCAGGCGTAACACAAACAAAACTGATAAGAATTCACCTTCCCTCTTTGAAAACAAATCCAAAAAACAAACGTGCCGAAAATCCTAATCAATTTTACGTGAAATGAACTTAGAAAGAAAATTAAAAAAATAAATGACTAAAATTTAGGGATTTGTTTGATGCTTAAATTTGTTTTTTGCTTTTTTTCCCTTTTCTTTTAGAGATAGGGCGGCACCTTTCAGTGGGCGAGGCTCAATAATGGGAGGGACCAGGACTTACATAGCAATTGGCGTCTGGAAATGTTGGCACCATATTTGGTCATTTCAACCTTATTTGGGAGTGTCACTGATCGATTCCTTACGTGCGAAAACTGTCAATGGTTCCGTGTTGTTGTTATGCAGCTATAATCCACTTGAGTGCACGTATCATCGCGTACAACGGCTGAAAGAGAAAGCACGTTTTATTACGCACTTGGAAAAATGGCATGGCCTCACACGATCACGCACAACCAAAAAAGGTGACTATACCACCACTGCCCCTTTCAATGGAAACGAAAAGGAAGGGTCGTAAAAGGCTGCATAGGAACAGAAAAAAAAACTCAAAATTAAAAAATGCTTTAGTTCTTTTTTCGGACTTGATTCTCTTTTATTATACAATACGCATTGTTTCTTGATTTTTTTTTTCCTTATTCTCCCCTTCATTTGCAGCTAGGGATTTAAAAAAAAAAGACTTGCAACTAAGAACTGAAAAACATTTTATAGCGATTTTGTTGCACCCGACACTAAAGTAGATTTTGTTATGTGCCGTGGCTCATTTGATAAAGTGTCCGATTCAAATCATTTTCCAGACGATTTGAATTCATCTGTACTTACACAAATACGTTGGATGTAATATTTTTTTTTTTTTTTTTTTTTTTGCTTTTTGTTCTTACGGTTAATTTATGATTACTTCTTGGAATATTTTCAGAATTTTTCAAAATTGTGCTTTACCCGGGCGGGCGGGCGGTCGGACCCCCCTGGTTTCTCGCCTGTGTCCTGCGGCTCATTTGACAAAGATGTTTATTCATTTTTCAGACAATTTGAATTCGATAATTACCTACCACCGCGCCCCTTGGATGATTCTTTTAGTAAGCCCCCACCCCCTAAAAGTTCATATACACCCATCTGCATTTTTTTTTACATTTCCTGTCAAGAAATATTGTAGATTATTTTTTAGATTTTAGATTTTCAGGTTCCTCAGATATACTGCGCCCCTGGAGCTCTGACACCGTATTGGTTCATACATGTACGCCCCTGGAGTAAGTCCCTAACAAAACCGGTTGGTTGGTTGGTTGGTGTATGTATGTATGTATGTATGTATGTATGTATGTATGTATGTATGTATGTATGTATAGATTTAGCATTCAGTGTTTGTATTGCCACGAACCGTTATAGAAGCTATGCGCACTCATCCTCTACCGCTCTCTCCTACACCCCAGTCTCTTGGACCATCCAAACCTCAGACCACTTGGCTTAGCATGTCATCAGAATCACATTTTGGGTGCAGCAACGCTCAAAATTGTTTCCCATGAGAATTGATTTGCTTTACGAAAGATTTTTTCTTATAGGAACGCTCAACTTTCAGATATGTTTATAATTCCTTGTTTTTAGTTATGTCTGTAAATGTGAAAGCAGGTGCAGATTCTGTGGGGGTCTAGGGGGCACGGATTGAATTTTTAAAAAAATATTTAGATGAACAAAATTTATAAATACCTAAATAATCCCAAGTAATCATGAGTTAACCTTAAAAACAAAAACAGATTATATCCATAACAGATAAAATGTAAAAAATTTTTTTTTAAATTAAAAAAAATAAAAAAAATAAAAATGATAATGTAGACATTCCCCCCTTCTGTACAAAATTTTGAATCCACCCCTGGAAAGGCTGTAAAAAAGAAATCAAGGGAAACTATTTCTGGGCGGGTAATTCAATTTGCGTGACGTAGTCGATAATCGATCACTGACTGACTGAATTTAGCGGCAACCACATCAGCAAAATCCCTAAATAAGACGACGGCGCGTGTCTCTTCCACGTGAGCTGAAAAGACAATTGGCCTCCAACAACTAAAACTGCTTCTACTGCTGTTCACGACAAAACAACTCTAAATTTAGAGCCAAAAACCGAATCTCGGTTTTATACGGTGTTTTCCCGGTTTACTCCAGAGGTTCCCAATCTGGAGCACATGTACCCCACAGGGGTTATATTTGCATTTTGCAAGGGGCGCATTGGAGTCAGAAAATATAACCACGGCGTATACTGCTGTGCATGATCCTGCACGTGATGTATCTTCCAAGAAGTATATACATTATTCATGGTTTGATTTTTGACGAAACTCATACAAAATGGATTGCTGAACTGTAACCTGCTGTTAACACTGATATTATTTCCAGTTTTGTGAGCTAGCATGTTCAGCGTTGGGGATTAAGTCAAAACGCTGATCAAATCTCAAAACACCTGAACGTGATCTTGCCTGTGCAGTTACTAAAGTTCCTCTCGTATTAATGAACTTGTTGCCAAAAACATGCTCACAGTGTAACTTTCCTCGCAATCTAACACTGACATGTACGAAGAATTAATCATTGAGTTTCTCATGAAGCAAGGAAAAACTAAGAAGATATTTTCCAAACTTGACAATTGAATGGGACTTTTAAAGAGATCAATATGCTTTTATCAATTTTTGGTTCTTAATTTTTAGTACCGACTTATAGCATGAGTACATTGGGCAGTTGCCCAGGGCACCTAAAATCGTACAGAAAATTCAGTTTGACAAAAATGAAGGTTCATAGTAGACAGAGAATCTTCTTAAAACGTACTTTTACATTGACGTGCTTAAATTAATTCTTGACTCTTTCTTAGTTTCTTGGTTTGTATTCGATGGTGTTCACACATTCTTTTAAAGTGCAGAATTTTTAGTGATCCAACAAAAGGCTAGAGAAGAATTGATCTATTCATTGATCACACGTTTTTCCAATTTTTTAATTGATTACCACCAAGGCATGCTGCCAAAAGACGTTAGTCACGTAACGGTCTCTATTGAGTGACTAACGAGAACTTTAATTTTGTAGATCTTATATTTATTCTTATTTTAAGTTCATTGCAGGTCATTTTTTTCCTAACTCGAACAATTGCCCTTTCCGTTATCAACGATCAACGACCAGTTCGTCTGACTATAAATCTAATGCAGACGACGGATGCCTGAAAGTCACGTGGATGGTTTATTAGTTCCAGCTTCACACAAAACGTTAGATTCCAAAATGGTCTTTTCTAATTCCCTTCTTTTTTTTCTTTTTTTTTCTAATAATCTCTTTATGTTATGAATGGTTTTGATTTGATATAGCACCAAGGAGGCCATCTATCAACCTGAGAAATGTTTTGTTCACTTACTAATGATTTTTTTTTAATAAGTAATATGATGGCATTTTGAGTTAGGATTATTGCTCATCTGGTGGAAAAGACAGTTGTGCCATCACGCACGCACCACCAACCAACCACACGCACACACATACATGCATATGCACACGCACACACATACACACGCACATACATACACATATATATATATATATATATATATATATACATATATATACATATATATATATACATACATATATATACACACATACATATATATATACACACATACATATATATATATACACACATATATATACATACACACACACATACATATGTATATATTTATATATATATATATATATATATATATATATATATACATACATATATATATATATATATATATATATATGATTAAATCTTTCAAACCTTCTACATTCTACACCTTGTTCATACTTTCAGTTACTGAGGCTTAGCTAAAGATTTGGGGGGCCAGGGGGTCTCAGCTCTTTGAGGGGCTCCCATCAACATGTAGTGGGATTTGTCAGTAGAAATGCATTAGGTGAACTACTGTACATAAAGCTTTTGTACCCACCCTGTCCATTGGGGACGTTTTCAGATAGTCCTCTTCCCGCTACTCAGCAACACCCCTGTTCGCCTATTAAGATATTTGCCAAACTATTTGTGTACAGGGTAGACAGATCGTAGAGGAAATAATATTGATTTTTTCCATAGTGACTGTTGTGCAGTTGTTTACATCTCCCTGTGAAGATGAAAGATATCTATCACATCATTTCACAATGGTCGATTTTCTTCGCTTGAACCCTGGAGCGCAGCAAGAGATCTGGTCCCCAGAGGGGTTCCCTCCAACATTTACTGCGATTTGTTATTGTAAAATGTAAGTAGATGGTGAAATACTGCTCATAAAGCTCTTGGAGACCCGGGGAAGCAATTGAAATTCGCTCTCTCTCTCTCAGCAACGCCCCTGGTTGAACCATTTCTTTTTTTAAAGACTTTTAACTTTAAGGTTTCTGCATCTACTCAAAGATTATATATTCACAAATGGCTTTCCCTATTGCAATTTTAAAAAAAATTGAAATGTAGGATCTGCACTCGCTTCCCAGTCTGATAATTATGATCTGATTCCATCTTTTCCAATATAATATTAAAAGTCTGATTCACCTAACCAAATTTGGCATGCATGCTCAATGGACCTAGGGGAAGGTTTCAAAGTGAAATATATACGACTCCATAAGATCAACAAGTATATGTACTTACTCAATGTCAGTCTGTTTGTCCACTTCTTCCATGACCCATTGCCCATCCTTCCATAGAATGTCATTGAAATTCATTGAGAACATTTGGAGATATCGTATGGACAGACATGAACTTTTGGCGATATTATGTGGTGTAGACATATAACTATAATATAGTGGAGGTGATTGTGCCAAAATTCAATCTCTCTCTCCTTGTAGATTATTGTTCACCCTTTTACAAAATTTCATTGGAATTCACCCAGAACTTTTGGAGCTATCATGTGGACTGCAATGGGCGTATATATGAATTTATAGGCGAAAAAAAAAACGGAAAAATAGCTCTCAATAAAAAACAAACACCTGAATCCCCCCCCCCAATCATCGATTCTTCCTTATCCCATTGCTCGCCTCTCCGCGAAATTTCATTGAAATTCATCAAGTACATTCGGAGATATTTTTTGAGCCAACAGAAAGACACGATCGAATAGACACCTCTTCAACTTGGTTGGCAGAGGTTAATGAGAGTTACGCGGTAGTCTGGAATATGAAAAATCGAAACACATCGTAGCTATACATAAACTTATTTTGATTAAGTTTTTGGTAGATTCCCAAACTACGGCGGTAAAATGGAGATAACTCCAGTTATCCCAAAAATTAATTATCTCCTCCTCGAAAGAAAAACAAATTGTTATCGTTTTGTATGATTAAATTGCTGAGTTGTTTTTGTTTGTGCATCGTTTAACATCAAGTGGGCGAGTGTGTGAAATGTTGAAGGTTTTTTTTTTCTTAATAAAGTTGTTTTTATTCATTTTATTCTTGTGCTGTTTTTTAAATAATCGTTTCTCCATTTTAAAGCTAACAGGAGTTATCTCAATTTTATTGCCAGATTCTGGGTAATCAATCCAGTTTTTAGTTGGTGAATGAGTTGGCAGAGGCATATGCTTTTGAGTGCATTCTAGTTTATTTTGCAATTCAATAAGTCTATAGTCTTGGCAGCAAAAACAAATGCGAGCCATTAGATCTATTTGTATCACCCCAGTTAATCAGCTGCTGCAGAGTAACATCATGTGCTCCTCAAACATTTAAACAGCTGATTGCAAAGTGGCACAAGAAGTGCACAGTGGCCAAATGGTCAGCAGGACGGAGAATGGACCTGACAAGCCAATTTCAAACATCAGCTGAAAGAGTTTGTGATCACTTTGCTATGATGCCTTCGGGAAAGGCACGAATCCATCTTTTCTTCCCTTGCCCCCCCCCCCACCTAGACCTGGGCAGATAGTGAGACAGACTGGCTTCTTCAGGCCAGCTTGGCAATCAATCTTGGAGGCAGACAACTTTGCTCCTGAAACCAGCCTGAAGATTGATAGGTTCTGTCTGGCTATATTGCCCTTGACACACTCATGATGAAAAAATCATTTGTAGTGCACCAAGGACCCGGCATTGGGTTATGGGATGATAAAGAAAGTGACACCAGGAAAATATACAAACCTGGTCGCTGGGATTCTTGAGAAAGATCAAGACCAAAGACAATTGAATTTATATACATGTAGTTGGGTTCATGAGAAAACAAAAATGAGTCCTGTAATCCAAATTCATAAAACTTATATATGTTATGCATACGTAAAAGTTATATATATACATATATGCTTTTCCTTTCTCAAAAATTATAATTACTGGTGGGATCGGTGAGCCAGTTTCTCAAATCTTCGAATCAAACAGAAAACAGCCACCCTCATTGCCAATTACTCATTGATTTTTGAATGACAGTTGCTTTTTATTACAGCTACCATGTAAAACCTTGCTTAACAGTGATAAATCACCACAAACGGAGTTTGGTCCTTAACAAAGAATATTCATCTTTTGCTGATATCCAAAATTTAGTTAATTCCATATTGCATTAGACTCTGTGAACTTCATAAAATCTGGTGAAAGAGTCACGCGGTTTTCCGACCATGTTGCAATGATTTGTTTCTAAACAGAGTTTTAGTTTACTTGAAGCATGCACTCTACTGCCAAAATTTCCATACAAGATACACCCTGCAGTCTCTCTTCCTTCTTGTTGCGATATGTTGCATTCGATTACGATTGCCTGGAATTGTTAAAATTTTTGAGTATCCGGCAGTGCTCATTGGAGCTAAACATTGTGCAACAGGGCACTTTGGCATGCACTTTGGGAACCTCTGACCTGAGTGATTGCAAGAAAGCCTTCCAACATCAAGGATCCTGAGATCTTTGCAAAAGAGGAGTAGCCAAAAGGGTATAAATAAAAACTGCTTGGAAGCTATTATTGCAAATAAAGGCTTTGGCGTTGAAAACTGATGAAATTTTGGATAAATGATATTTTTCTGCAATACTTGTACATTGATTACTACAGTTGCTTGTCATCTTCTTGTCTTAAAATCTGTAAAAAAACTCAGTTTTAATGCCCTAAGAAGTATTTAATTGCTGGATATTCCAGAAAAATTGGTGAATTTTCTTATTTTGACTATCTTTATTCTGTTTAGTTAATTAATTTTGATGATTTTTTCCGCCCCACTGACTCAGATACATGACAGGTGCACCCTAACCCTTGGTTCCCCAGGTGACTGCTCATGCGACTGGTGCTTTGGTTGGCAGAGGTGAAGAACTGAAAATATTATCGGCTGACTTCCACAGTGTGTTAGTACAGATTCGGTAATCAAATAAGATAGAAAAAAAAATATTGATATGAACTCAAAATTGAGAATAGTTCCATGCAATTTAGGACAGTGATTCCCAAAGTGGGTGCTACTGTCCCTTGTGGTGGGGGCTGGGAGTCTCAAGGGATATACTGGAAAGCATTGGAGCGATCGAGATCATTGGAAGTTAAGGATCCAGCAGGGGGTGCTGGACGGCAAGGGGATGGTAGGGGGCCCTCATAGGCAAGAGAGTGTTGGTTTGGGGGCACTGGAGACAAGGAATGGTGAGGGGAGGTGAGAGGCAAAGAATACAAATTTAATTTTCAATGTATCGTTTCTGATCGATAGAATAAGGGGGTTATGGTGAAATATAACCTCTAAAAGGTGGCAACGGTAGTCAGTAAAAGTTTGGTAAACATTTATTTAGAAGAAAATTATATCTTGGCATATTTACAGACTTTCCCAGTCGTTATAATCTTTAAGCCAGACAGAATTGAAGCCATATTTTGTTGTGAGTAACAAATAATCTTTCAACTCAACCAATCACAAACTGTTGACACCAATTATTATCTTATGTTTACATGCTTATGAGCTATTTATAGATAAACTGAACTAGCATAAGTGGTTTCATATCTATAACATACATATATAAAAGGGAAATGCTTATCTATGTCATTGTCTCACTTTCTTCCACGCACCCTCTGTCTGTCTGTCAGTCTGTCTGTCCGTCTGTCTGTCTGTAAGTGCACTGGAAAAACATTAAACCCATTACATGAATAATCCTGTCTAGGATATCATTTCTCCCTCCTGAAGCATGCAGGGATGGTTGGAAATTTTTTTGGTGTATACTATTATAAAATAGATATATGCTTTAATTTGCTCTGTATTTGGGGAGTGTCTTTTTTGAATGTTCATGGCTTCAATAATTTTTTTTTTCTGACAGAGGTGGACTTGTCTAAAATTTCTCGCAGCAAAACTTATGAAAGGCCCCATCCAATCCTAAAATCTGGCAAAGGAATCAAATAAAAGCATTGGTTTTAAGTAAGCAAATAAAATGCTACATTTCCTTAATCTTTTATTTATCAATATTAAATAATACAGATACCGTACAAATTAAAATTTTAAAGCAAAGCATAACCTTGATAGCAAGCAATCTAGAAATTGTATTGAGTTTATCCAAGAAAAAAAAAATGATTAAACATGGTTCAGTAGGTAAGAAAAAATTGTGAAATATATCTTTTTTTTTTCAGCAAACATATCTACCAATGAATATTCTACCATCAGAGAAGTGGCTCCACTTGAAGGGGCCTTTTGGGAGATTTCCCAGTATCCCATTGGGCCAGTCTGCCACTGCTTTTTGATATCAAAGAAAACAAATATGCAAACAAGAGCTGATTTTAATATAAATACTGACACGATGACTGATTATTTTTAGAGATTATCCAGTACAACACAGTAAGCCAGCTATTTTATCTGACATGGCAACTTCTGTTCTCTTTTATTGCCCAGAATGCAATTGTAGAAATAGTACATGAACTGAGCAAATCACAGCAAATAGAAACCCATTTTAAAAACCCTTGTAAGAGGTACCAAAAATCGTATTTACAAATACTTCTGCTAATAGAAACTGGATTCTGCGATACGAGAAAATTAAATTGGTTATAGAAGCCCCAAATCCACTAACATGGTATTTAGGATGATTTTCCTAAAATAGAAATATTCATCAAACTGATAAGGAATTAAAAATTCCCTCTCATGTTATCAATGCTCTTGCAACATCATCTTTCAGAACAACTTTTTTCATCTATTTATCTCTGATATCTAAATAGATAAAATTCTTATAATTCTTTTTTAGAATGAATGTATGTTCTTTCTTTCTGGAGACATTTGAGGATTGCACAAACTCTATGTGTTTGTGATCAAACGTAGAATCTGGAGCCCAATATTTAATTCAAGTCAAAAGCACAAGTTTTCAGATCACACCGTAATCCAAATCTAATTCAGTTTAGTCAAAACAAGTATGAAATGTAGAATTCAGACCCATTTGACTTGGTAAAAGAATATTGTAAAGAAATAGTATCACAAAATTCGAATAATTTATTGATTTGATTAAATTTTGATTACAGTGTTGTGTGAAAATTTGCACTAAATCATTTTTGGAGTCTGGAATCTACATTTGGTTCACTTTTTGCAAGTGTCCGCTGGGGGCAGGGGGCAAACGGAACATTCCCACCTAAGGGGAGGAAGTTTGAAAGTTGGAACCTTATAGTCAAAAAGGAGAATGGTTCAGTGCAATTATGCAACCCCAACTCAATGTACCCATATAAAATGATGATCCAGATGACAGCATTACTAGAATCAGCAATAATACTGAGGGGAGTCCTGGGTTATCAAGGCGACTTACTGTCTCTTGAACTCCAGTGAAAGCCATTAGTTACTGCTTGTGTGAAAACTCAATGAATACAAATAATAATGGTGGTGATGATGGTGGTGTTGGTGTTGGTGTTGGTGTTGGTGGTAGTGGTAATGGGTAGTATTAATTGAGGAAGATTTGTTTTTATATCTCATGATGTTTAGACTAGCATTCACATCTTTGTTTTGCTTTATCATTACATTTCAGCCATTACATTCTTTGCTCCAACACATAGTGATAAAAGCCATAGGGATTAGAATATTAGTCTGAACAAATCATTGGATAATGATAATGACTCATCTCAGAATTTTAGATAATATTTAGAAGTCATATTTGTTGGAATGATTCTTGGATTTAAATTCTGTATTTGAAGAGAAGATAACTCATGTTTTTCTTTGTTTTATCTAAACTTCTTTTCCAGGCCTATTTTTGTTTCTTAGATTTGTTTTAGGTCAATAATAGCAAGGAATGCAGTGTCTATGAGGTGGTTCTCTAAGATAACAGTTCATGGAATTAAGCTGGAATTTTATAGCTTGATAAGGCTTCTTTTGAAATTGAGTTGTTTCAAGATTAGTTAAAAAAATTCTTAGACAATCTGTTTTTGTTAAGCCCAAGAGATGTCTTTTGGTTGTGGAGAAAAATTGGCTTTTATACAAAACTAGCAGAAGTACCTGGTCTTGCCCTGGCTTATCAATATTTACTTAATAATAAGCAGTGAGATTTTTTTCTGTTTCTCTGTCTGTAACAATGGACTCTTCCATTTAAAGATAACAATTTTTTCTGATAAAAATATCTTCTACTCACCATTTGAAACAACGGACTCTTCTTATGAAACAAGTCCAGTAATTTCTCTTCTAAAAGGAATCATCTCATTGACATCCAAGTATAGCCATGAAATTTTTTCATGGATATTTAGTAGTCGAAAGTAAATATAATCACTGAATAGTTCACTATATTTCAATTGCTTTAAAAAATGCTGACAATCTTTATTTGATTCGGGAATATTGTTTCTATCAGAATTGTTGCTTCCAAGCGATTAAGAAAATCAAGTCCTATTTCTATTTTTATTTTCATTTATAAGAATACGCAAAAACACAACCAAAATATAAGCAAATATGTAACCTAAAATGAAATACTATTCTATAGAATTCTTTTAATTTTCTTGGAAAAAATCCTTTTTTTCAAAATACCGTTCTAAATACTGTACTAACAACTGTTTGTGAATCGAGAAATTTTTTCAATGTTAGAAAAATACATTGTATACATTTATGGGCCTTTTGTATATTTCATTTGTTTTAGTGAAAAGTTTTCTTTTTGAAGAAGCTAAAGATTAAAAATTAGCAAAAACATTAGCATTAATAAAAAAAATATTCAGAAATAGTAAAAGATATCTCAAAATTTTTAGAAATACTATGTATTATATAATAAAAAAAACTCTGGAAAATGTTGATAGAACATTTAAAATTATATACTTGAAAAAATGAAAATTAAGATACAAAATATGAACTAAAAATGAACATTTCAGCCTCCTAGTTACAAAAATGTGGCATACATACCATATATATATATAATGCTCTTCCATAGGAATAGAGCACCCTGGTGGATGGGGAATTTATCCATAAATAAATATATCGCTTAAATTCAGCCTTATTGACTGTCCAGTTCCATAGCTTAGAGGTAGAATAGTGGTCTCCAGGTCTGAAGCTAAGGTTTCAATCCTGCCTTGTGGTACTGGTTGGGATAATGGAAAGTCTATAGCCACTCTGAAGAGATGTAATACATCGAAACAGCTGTCTGTGGATGACACAATATATATATTGTGCATATATTTATTATATACATAAAGATATATATATCAATTGTGTCATCCTCAGAGAGCTGTTTCATTGTATTACAACTCCTCAGTGTGGCTATAGACTATCCATTATCCCATCCAGTACTGCAAGGCAGGATCAAAACCTTAGCTTCAGACCTAGAGGCTGGTATCCTCTGTCTACTCCACGGAACTGGACGGTCAGTGAGGTTGAATTTGAGCAATATATTTATTTATCGTATATATTCCTCATCCACCAAAGTGCTCCATTCCATGTTGGAAGAGCATTGCATATATATATATATGTGTGTAGTAAATTCCCTGAATCTGTGCATAAAATAGATGTAAATCCAGTTAGTCTTAAAATGAACTAAGGGTTACCTCTCTTCTAAGAAAAACAGATATTTACTTTTTTGAGTTGATTAAATTGTTAAATTGTTTATTTTTTTGAGTCATTTTTAATATTGCTTAAGCGAGTGGGTGAAATATCAAAGTTTTTTTTTCTGTTGCTGGCAAACGATAATCCTTTGTTCATTTTAAGGCTAACAGGAGTTCTCTCCATTTCACACACAGAATCTGGGAATCATCCTATGCATATATATATATATATATATATATATATATATATATATATATATGTATATATATATATATATATATATATATATATATATATATATGTATATATATATATATATATATATATATATATATATGTATATATATATATATATATATATATATGCATATATATATATATTTATATATATATATATATATATATATATATATATATATATACACACACACACACATATACGTATACATATATATATATATATATATGTGTGTGTGTGTGTGTATGTATAAATATTGTCTTTCTGCTGTAGAGCAATAATTAGTAAGCTAATCTCACAGATTATTGCTAATGTATTAAGTTTGATACTCACTGAGTGCAGATCTACTAATACTACAGGATAGAGCTAAGCTTTGTTCATATCTTTCCTAAGATTCTGGTGATATGACTACTTCATAGAATGAAGAGAAAAAACAAAACAGAGTTGCACAAACAACTTCAAAAAATAAACAGATAACTGAAGGGGGAGTGAGGAGTGGCTCGTTGGCTAAAGTGCCAAACATTTTGTTTCCTTGTACTTTTTGTTATATGACCTCAACTGATTTGACAGCCACTTACAAAAAAACAAAAGTTTGAGTGACCGGATCTGATGTAAAATCCAGACCGAAAAACTGATTTATATCCAAACTGCAAATTTTCAGATTACACTGTAATCAAAATTTCATTTATTTTAATCAAAACAATGCCTAAATTTAGAATTCTAACCCTTTTAATTACAGAAAAGAGTACCGTGAAGAAATAGTATCATAAAAATGCTTGCTCTGATTAAATTGAATATTATTTTGATTTCAGTGTAATCTGAAGATTTCGACTTCGGGGCGGGGGACTTCAGATTTGATTAGAATTTCCGATAGAAATAAACCAAGTACATAGATTAATAAAATTTCGAACTTCATTTATTTTTTTTCTTGAAACATTTTGGAAAGTAGACATTGAGTTGCTATGATCATTTAGGCTTTGGAAATGAGTATTCTTTGATATTTGCACTCATTGTCAGTTGATGGACCTGTTTCTTATTGTTACAAGAGGATCTGTGCAGAAAAATAGCCGAGTGTAAAAAAAGTAAAAAAAAGATTGTCAATCTCCACATCTTATGCATTTCTTTTTCCAAACAAAGCCAAAAATCTTTAAAAATTCTATTTAGAATATTCTGAAAATTCCAGCTTATGAAAATTGTTTACTGATACTATTAGTACAGAAATAGATTGGATATGGCACAGGAGAGATCAGAATGAACTGTGAGCTCAACAGTAGGATTTGATCTTCTGTGGAATTGTTTAGTTCCCTTGATCCAGTAGTTGAGGAACCGCAGGGAATTTAACTGGCCTCTCGAGGCGAAATACATAGGTTCCAATTTCACTGAGAGCTTATTCTTTATTTCTAATCCGTACTGCTTGCCTGACAGCCTGAGTTAAGTTTTGATAAAGAAAACAACTAAAAATTTAGATGAATGAAAAAAGTAGTCAAAATTAATAAGAATGATCAACAGTACTTCATAAAAATACAAATAAATATAATAAAAGTTGTAAATCTTTGACAAAAATGAATAATTTGACAAAAACAGACAATTTGAGTTAAAATGAGTTTGTGTTTACTGATATAATGACAATAATTTAACTAAAATGCACCATGTGTATTTATTTATTTATTTATTTATCGTCTGTCATGCTAATCAACACAACTTTTCTATATTATCGTCAATCTTTTTTCTACATCATCTCTGAATAAAACAGAATTCTGTGTTATGGTGATATACTAGGATTTTATGTTATGCTAGATTTGATAAATAAAAAAAATTCCATATCTATTCAATGGTGAATAGAATGTTATTTGTTAATTTGGGGGTGGAGGAGGAAACCTTTTTTATCTGAGAAAACAACATATGGGTATCTGTATAAATATATACATGTTTGTTTGAACGGGTGTGTTGCACTTTTCAATATTTGAACAAAAAAAACTTAATGAGAAGCAATGCCTCATACCTATTTGTGTCTTTACTTAATTTTATCTTTAGGTTAGTAATCTAGTGGAGTAGTGAAATGTTTGTTCACTTTTCTTTCCAAGCATCCAATTTGGCAAACATGTACACATGGCCATTACAAGTTCTTTTCTGGACAGAGCACTTTGGTACTGTCTTCTGGTGGCAAGTGTTGCAATATATCTGACACTTGAGTCCTGCACTAAAATGACCAAATTTCTATCCATATATTTTTTATTCTGATTGCAGGTACAGACTCCTCAGAACATTCTCTAACTATAATTCATTGAATTGATTCAACTAAAATTCTTTGACGGGAATTCCCCTACAGTACAAATTCACAAAGGAAAGGCAACAAAAAAAAATGATTCATGAATTCCCTCTTCTACACTAGTTAACAAAATATAACAATATTACATTTTCCATCTCTCTGGTGATTTCTTCAGTTTCTTCACATAAAAATGCATAATAATTTATGTCCTTGTCTGTCTACATTCAATACATTATAATGAATTGAAGACACTCGTAATCTCACTCACATCCTGTTGCGTTCAAATAAACATCTGTTGTTTTATAATTATTGTGTTGCGTACACACACAATCATAAGCAGGCGTATATGGTATCTTGACCCTCAAACAACTGCAGAGACTTATACAGCCCTTCTGATCTATACATTCAACTAGTTCCCAGCAGCCTTAAGATGCTTCTGGAAGAGAGGTCTAGAATGGCATCTAGTACCATCCTCTTTTGCCCATCCCCAGTCAGTGAGAGAAAATTTATCTGAGTCTAGTACCATAGTCTGTCCCCCTTCATGACCTGCCTGGTTGCATGCACATTTTATATGCTAAATTAGGGTCGCCTTGATAGTTTGTTGTGATTTCATGATGGTTTTCTCCTTTTCTTGTAAACAGGTCTTTTCTACGAACATTAATGCTCGTTGTAACATTTGTTCTGTCATATTTGAGGATAGTAAGCCTCTCCGACTGGGCATGTGTCTCAGAAGAAATGCCTGTATGTGTTGTTATTTCTTTGAATGCTGCTGTTGCCTCAGGGAAGATTTTCCGTATATTCCAGGCTGATCTTTCGCCCTTTCCATAGAATGATGACAATGTGTCACAGTCAGGAAGTGCATGTTTCTCCAACTCTGACTCTGCTCTAGTGGCATCAAGTGTTACAACAGTGTCATGGACAGGGATGTAGTGTAAGGTCTTGCCTGTGCTAAGATCCCAAGATGATTAGAATATGCCACTGCGAGTGCAACAATGCAAGTATAACAATATCAGTATCAACTGTTCTTATTCTGATGTCCTTGCTGCCCTTACTTGCTGCATCAGTTGTATCGATGATAAATCTTGTGTCAGCTTCTTCATGCTGGCAGAGAGACAGGTAAATAACATCTGCAGCTGCATCCATCAGAGACATACCATTCAACATCACCATGAACAGCCTGCACAACTACTCTACTAAGACAAGCAATGTTGTAATCATCATCTTGCAGGAACTGTGACCAGTTTTGTGGAATTTTTGTTTGTTCAGTAACCTGACGTCTAACATCACATCCTCACCGGTGACTTGTATAGTGTTTTAAACTGTCTGTATGGTGAATATCCTGAACTAGACTGACATGGTGAACACTCTGAAGCTGCCTCTGAAATATGGGACAAACACGTCTGTAACATAGCTATTGAAAGTCTTGCTACCTCTAGGCAGTAAAGAGTGAGCCACTGTAGGCTCATCGAGTATCACAGTGTCTGCTGGTGGTGAGTCTGAAATAGGACTCTCACGACATGTGAGTAGGTCAGACTTATTGTCAAACCTCGGGTTACCTTGATTAGACAGAGATGGTGGGTATGAATGATTCTCATGAATGAAGAAGTCATCAAGGTTAATGGATCTGAATTGACAAGAGACATACCTGTGCTAAAAGAACACAATCATCATGAAGTGCAGTCAACTGTAGCTTGGATTTTGATTTTGATTTTTCTCTCATGCAACTGAATAATGCAACGTTGTTCTGAGATATCACTTCTGTCGATGTGTTTGATCGATCTATGAAGTGATCTTGACAAAACTTCAGGTCTCCTTTCTGACCTGTATCTTCTACATTTTTCACTATGGAGACTGCTTCACCATATACAATATCTCTGGAGCATAACACAAGGAGATCATTGCTTCTCTCTTCAAATGGATTGTTCATGTCTTTGATAGTTGCCACAAAAGATGAGAGCTGGTTGTAGAAGGTTTCTTCTATCGAATAATTTTGTATTTTTTACATGTTTGATCATATTCAAAACTTTCTTTCAATTCTTCAATGATGTGTACCATGCCAGTGATAGAATGCACATTGGTTTCCTATAAGGCCAATAACTCAACCAGTTACTTTCAGAGGTTCAATAATGCACTCCTGTCCTTGATCCATAGTAATTCTTGATGATTTTTACTTTTACGAATTATAAAGTTGCCATTCTGAAATTCCACAGCTCAACTCTGGTGTTTTGGGAAAGAGCAGCTAAATCACAAACACCAACACCAACTACCGCTTATGCCCTTGATAAATGCATGGATCCATCTTTTCCCCCCTTGACTGGGCTATCTAGCCATATTTGGTAGCCAGTCTAGGAAACAGACAACTCTGATTCCAAACCAGCCAGAAAGGGGATACGCTCTGTCAGCTTATCTCGCCCTTGACACACTCATCATGAAATTACCTGTAGTGTTCTGGCAACCATGCACTGAGTATTAGATATATAAAAAAAAAGAAGAAAACGAAGATTGACTGACTAGATGACTATGTATGTATTATACACACAGGCCATACCAATGGAGCTAGGGGGCTAAAAATCTCAACATTTACTCCCAATTATGACTAAAAAAATTGAGAGGAAAAATTTCAAAATTTGAATATTTACTCCTTAATATCACTAGAAAAATCTAGAGAGAAATTTTTACAGCTGTAAAGCACAATAAATAACAAACCTGGCTGCTGCAGAGTCAAACTGAAAAAGCTTCCCGCAACTGTTGTATTGTATGAATGATAAATGAAAAATTATAGATATATGTTCTTTTAGTAAAAATGCAATTGTTCATTAGAATGAAACGAGCTCCTGAGTATTTGTAGCATAAATATTTGTAGGTATATAAGATTTGTCAGTTTGGCTCAGTTGGTGAGGGATCCATCACTTGGTTGTGTTTCAAATCAAAGTAGTGAAATGTAAATTCTATATAATGGTTTGGTTCAATGTAATGGGACAGACAAACAGTGAAGACTTTACTCCCTTGAACTAGATTGTTGTCAAACTCCCAAACTGGAGTTGACTTTATTTTCCTATCATAAAAAGAACAAGAACAAGAACAATCCTCAAATCAGGGGTACAAACTGATATGGACAAATTCACATCTCCAATTGTGATTGGAACTCACAATCAAGTGATTGCCAGGGAGCTGTTTTACTGACTGAGCTGAATTGACAAGTCTTAGATATCAACAAAAATCTATCATGCAAGAGCCTATTTCATTCTAATAGATAAATACATTTATACAAAAAAATGTATTGTTTTTTTTATTATGTATACAATACAAAAGTAATCATCTCCAATCAGAATAGAGGTTGGAGTGGAGTTTAATTTGGCAACATTCAGTCTTGTCCTTGTTGTTATGGCAGAAAAAACAAAGTCAACTCCTGTCTCCGAGTATGACTGAAGTTTGATGATTACGTTATTGAAGGAAATCGATTTGTGAATTTCTCATTTACAAAAGGTTACAAAATGTCAGATTTGCAATTAAACTCAAGTATTGCAGTCTTCTAATTTTCATAAAAAGAATCTTGTACGGTTCTCTGTATTTATCTATTAGGTTAACCGAAAGGTTTACTCTGTTTTTGTCATTAAATGGCGTTAGGAGTGTTCAACTTTCATTCAAAAAGATCACTTTCGATCATAGTTGAAAAATTGTCAAAATTACTGTATTTTTGTTTATTGATTCTAACATTGAAGATGGAAGAAAATATGCAATATTTTCGGCAATTCATGTTATCTTTATTTTTAAAAAAAGTGAAATGTGACCCTATTATGAAAGATTCAAGCAGTTTATGGAAAATATACTGAGAACAATCAAATGCATCAAAAGTGATTTGGAAAGTTTTATGCTGGAGATTTCTAGCAGAAGGATGCTCTATGGTTTGGTAGACCACTTAAAATCAGTTGGGATCAAATCAAGTCATTACTCAATAATCAATTCTATACAATGTGGGAGACAGTTACCCTGCTCAAAATATTCAGATCAAGCCTTGAATCATTTTAATGTGTGGTTTCCACATGTAAGTGAAGGAAACTTAATGATCGATTCAAACAAGTACTGCTCCAAATTGAACCAACGAAAAGCAGCAATTGATGAAACTAATTGAGAATCAGTTATGAGAAAGGAACTTATATTCCACCAGGATAATGCTCAATCCCGTGGTAACTAAACAAAAATTGTTACAGCTTGGTAAAGAAGTTTTTGCTCATCTGTCAAACTCATCAGATTACACCTTCAAATTTCCATTTATTTTAGTCTATGGTTTCTTGCAGAGAAAGATGGAAAGTTCTGGAAAGGCGGAATTATAAAGTTGCATGAAATATGACATAAGATAGTGGAACGAAACGGTAAATATTCTATTTGATAAATTAATATTAACAATAGGAGGTGTGGCTGGCCTAACAGTTGGCAGCACGGAAAATAAGTTGAAACACCAACTGCCCTAGGGAAATGCATGAATCCATCTCTTCTCCCCGCCCCATCTAAGGGTAAATAGTTGGGCAGACTTAGTTCTTTAGCTTTAATTGACAACCAGTCCAGAATTGTGAATAGCTGGCAATGGACTGAGTAGATGATGTCCTTGAAATATATGATAAACAGGACTTTGGTGAAACTTAGATTGACCTAGCAAGCAGGAAGTGGATTACAACCATAATTGCCCAAGTAAAAGAGAATAAAAACAGACAGAAAAAAATAATGTGACTGCCATTTCCACCTCCCCATGTTGACTCAAGTATAAGTGGTAGTTTTTAAAAAGTCAAGAATAAAAAAATTAGTCTTTTATTTTCCCTCAGTGTACTATGTTTTGGCTCATCATCACTATCAGTCTTTGAACGTCTGTCGTTGGGCATAGACCTTTGCTAGGATTCGCCACAATTCTCTATCATGGGCTGAGCCAGTATTTCCTGAATTTAACCCTTTATAGATATAAAACTGAATTGGCAAAATTTACATATCTTCTGTGAAAAAAGTTCGATTTCACTTTGATCACATAAATTTATGATAATAAAAAATAGTTGTTTTCATCTTTGTTTTGATTAAATAAGCTTTTGATCAAATTAAAACTATGTATTTAAACTTTTTTATAAGAGAAATTAAAACTATGAATTTACTAAAAAAACTTTTGATCTAATTAAAACAATTTATGTTTTTCTTATTTAGAAAAAAGTTGAAACATCACCATTTAGGCAATTTTGACTATTTGGGGTAACATAACATAAACGTAATTTTTCTGTATTTTTTGGAACAATCTTTATACACAAAGGGCAGTGTAATTTGAGAAAGTTTGGGAACCACTAGTATAGAAGTTTGAGACAAAAAATAAACAAGTAATGGAAAAAGTGTTTATTCGAAGTAGATTTCATGATTGAACACATTTTTGCCAAAATGTAACCATGTCATTTATGACTACACTGTAAAATTCAATTTCCCTAGAATAAATAAATTCTCAAAAGGCTCAAGTGTCTTATCATTAAAGGATTGCTTCCTTACTGAGCCTTCATAGTCTTCAAGACTTATCTCTCTGCCAAAACCTATGGAACCAATTCTGATTTGTTCTAATAGGAGCCAGTTCTTGGCCAAATGCTTGGCTGTTCACCCAACTTTGAACTCCTTAAGAAAAATCAGAATGTTTATTATGTCTGTTTTGCTCATGGGTTAATAGTTCTAACCTGTGAACACTTGAAGGTTGGAAAATTAGGAAAACTTCTAAATAAAGAACTAGTTTATGATATTAACACCTGACTTGTGAACTATAATATGTGAAATTTTTTTTCAGTATAAATGCAGTTGCAAGTTATAAGATTTTTTCAGTTGTTTGAATTGAGTAAATTTTTAAAATTCACACGACACTCAATTTTAATGGTCACTTTTGAAATTCATAATTAACATTAATACAAAAATAAAAGCTAGTTACCTGGCAATTTAACCTACCCAATCGCCATTTAAAAAAAATTAAGCAATATCAAAATGGCTACATGATGTGTCGTTGCAAAGATACCCCAAATCACTGTTATTTTCTGGACCACCCAATATTAAGAGAGAGAAATTGCAAATGCACATTTCATAATTAGCATGCTAAGGAAAGAAAAATATCAGTCTTTTTTTTTTTTATTGTTCCCACCTAACCAGGATTTGTAAAATGTTCTTTTATATCTGAAAAAATTGCAGGGATTTGTCACAGGTAAGGATTTGAGCATTTTTCTGTTTCCTCAATTTGGTTATACAACTGACACAATAGATGTTCTCTAACAATTCTAAAGCAAATGACACAGGTCTCCAGAATTAACACTTTTAAAAAGATATAATTATTTCAGTTGTTTATGAATTTTTGGTCGCTGAATCAAAACCATTCTTTCAAGCACATTTTCAGTTTTTAATTAGTTTTCACATAATTTACTTAATTGAAAATTAATAAACCTGAATATGGCAGAGACACATGGCGGTATCATATCAGTGGGAAGTGGCATGTTTAGCAGTTGGACAAGTCATCGCTGATACTATTCATTGTTGTTATTTTAGCTGATCTTTATTTTAGGTTTGAGGAACTGGATAAGAAGAAAGAAAAAAAATTTTTTGTTCATCAATTATCATTTCTTTTTCTTTAACAAAAAATGATTTTTACTTCCAAACTATTCAAATCTAGATAAATGAAAAGAGTTAAATTATTACATCATGAAAAAAAAAATGTTTTTTGTTCTTCAATTCAGCAACCAAAAATCATCAAAAAATTTATTTTGTAATATTACCTTGTACTGCAACGATTATGAATGAATTCATGCAAATATCAATTCATACCTTTTTACTTATAACTTACACAAATACTCTTTCCACCTTTTGTTTGGACTAGCATATCTATTCTTCTCATTCTCAATGTTGTCAACACAACATTTCAGCCAATCTATCTTTAGCATCAGGTGTATAATTCAGGAAAAGAGACGAACCTTTTTTCTCCTCCAGGCAAAGAAAAATTGTAGTTATTAATATACAAACTGCAAAATTTGGCACCTGCGTTTCTAAACAAAGAAAACCCACAAGATTGGTCTCTTTTCTCGAACATATACACGACTTGGGCTGCAGAATGAATGGAAAGTAGAATTTCAATTGTTGAAAGAAAAGTTGGAATATAAGAGACTTTTTCAAGCTATATAGACAAATAATTACTGAGTTCACAATTAATAACAAAAACAATCTTTTGGGTTTTTAAATTAATTTATTAAAAATCATTTTTTTATAACTTCTGATTTAGTCTTCAATATATCCAGTGCATTGCTTTCTTAACAATCCTTGATGACGCCCGTAGTGATTGAAGTGCATCAACGCAGTAAATGTCGCAACCATCCAACCATAGGCATGGGTGATAGAAAAAAGTTATCGGCACTTTAAGGTAACAGAACTTCTCTTCAGGAAGTGGAATAACATACGCTGTTCTCCATTGATTTAGGGTCCAATTTGTTTTATATTTCTGTGTATGTATATATATATATACACACACACACACATATATATAGAGAGAGAGAGGGAGAGAGGGAGGGAGAGACAGGGGTGAGAGGGGAAAGAAGTGTTGTATATAAAAAAATAGCAGGCTCTCTTTGTCTTCAGCAGATATCAATAAATAAGGTAGACAAGAGGACCAGAGAATTTTCTCTTTCTTTAAATAATTTTACAATTTTCCTTTCAAGGGAAAAAAAAAAAAAAAAAAAAAAAAAAAAAATCTTAATTTTGCTTTCAAATTTGATTTAAATATTTGAAAAATCATTGTCTTGTTCAAATGGTGGTGGGCTAGATCTATAGCCTAATTGCCACAAGATTGCTTTGTTCTTATATCCCGCAGAGTGACACATGGTTAGGAAACTGATCAATATTAAGAGATTCGTTTTTTTTGCAAGTCAAATAAACCATCTTCAAAGACTCAAGATTGGGGCCATTCTTTATTTCTTTTTGGGGACAGCCCCCCACCCCATCATGTGAGAAATATGAACAGCTCAATCATTTCAGATTTCATTTTCACCTGATGGAAATATATTACCATATTTCCAATAATATAACACTCACTTATAACTTGGCCATGAATATTTAGGAAAAAACTAAAAATGAATGATGGGCTTAAGGCTTTCCTTTTTTATCTTAGAACTTCATTATTGTGATTTGTAATCATAATGTAATCAATTATAATCATACATAATTCATTTTGGGGTCATCAGAGTACTAGTGTATAAAACGAGAGTGCTAAAGTTTTCTTTTGGAGAAGTACTTTTTTTTTTGTTAATGCACCTTATATGGCATAAAATACAGTAGTTAAATCTTAATCTGAATTTGAAGATTGTGTGGCTTTTGGATCAAATGTAAGTGTTGTGTAAATTAACAAATGGTATACAGCAGAAACTTTTCGGTAACAATAAAACTTGAAGCAAAAGCACAAAAACCAATGATTATATTGAAAAGAACTGAGAGGAGCTTGAAGGAAAAATCAAAAGCAACAATTGCAGGAGGTAAAAAGGTTTCTGTAGGTGTAGCTAGAGATTTGTGGGCCCTGGCTTCTTGAAGGGGCCAACTCCAACAGCGAGATTTTTCAATAGAAATACAGTAGGTGAACTATTAATCATGGGAGCACCCCCACCTCGATTAAGGGCCTTGTGTGTGTGCCAGGTGTTCAAATAGCACCCTTAGCTGTTGTGACTCTGAAAGTGATGTTGACTAAAGAGAAAACCACTTATGAAAGGACATTGATTGAAAATTGTTAGAAGGAAGAAAATATACTGCCTTTCGCCAATTTTCAACAAAATACTGACAAATAAAAAAAGATTTAAAAAGAAAAATGACCATACAGGTGACATCATCAGCTTCTTTGGGTATCAACAGAATGTGGTTTCTTCTTGTGACCCTTTTGCAATAGGAAATAATCCACTTTGTGGTGGAACTACATCATCATCAGTTCCATCAACATTGCACACCCCTTCCATAACATTTACCAGGACAAGAGGTCATCATTAACCTTTTCCCCATTAACTGTGAATGACTGATATATCGGTAATTGCAGTAATAGTACATCACGACTCACAATATGGATTCCCAGGGATAACATGCGAAACTGAGGCCGACAGACTACAAAATGGAGAGATAAACTAGACCAATTCAGGAAAATACTGGCTCTACAACACCCATGATAGAAAATTGTGGCGGATCCAGGGGAAGGTCTATGTCCAATGATGGACAATAAAAGACTGATGATGATGATTACTCTTTACCATCTACCACAGTTATTGGGTTAAACTTAAAATTTTGCTACATCAAAAACAGTATCTGATTATTGCTTGACCCAAATGACAACTTAACTTGTGTTATAACTGTTTTGCTTATCTTTGTAAAACCCTTTTGAAATGTAGAATCCAGACCCAAAAATGAATCAGGTCAAGATTTGACTTTTCGGATGACAGCATACATGATGTAGCACGTCACATGTTCTGCACGGTGTTAATATTAATCTTTTCTACAAAGTTTTTTTTTTTTTTTCCAAACAAAATAGATATGTAGTTAAGTTAAATCAAAATTTAATTATAACAAAAAAAAAATCTCCAAGCATTAATCTAATAAATTTTTTTTGACGAAGGTACATTTTAAAATTTTCACTCACATCCATGCATACTCGATGTCAAAAATGGCACATGATTAAAAAGAAGTAAGAGAATCTAAAACAGTTAATATTAAAATCTTGAAAAAAATAAATATCAACACCCTGACGCAACATGCAATGTCATACACAGTATCATCGAAAAATTTGCACCCCTGACCAGAATAAATTTTATGGTCTACATTCCATGTTTGGTCCAAGCTTTCAAATATTCATTTATATTGTAGATAACCAGAAGTAATCATAATTTGCAAAATAAAAAAGCAAGTAAAATCCTAGTGAGTCGGTAAGGAACAGTAAGCAAGAGATGAGGCTATGACAAGTAAGGCTGACAGGAGAGTAAGTAACAGGAGGGGGAAGTAGTAGTAGTTTGTTTGGGAGTTATACAGCGGGAAGAAGTTTACAAGCTGATTAAGAATAAGTGTATGAGTGTTGTAATAACTATCATCTATTAATAATGCACGTGCTTGTGCTATTGAGCATAGTGCAGAGATCAGTCTCCTCCAGAGGATTAATGGGATCACCACCGGGGGCTCTCTAAATGATCCCAAGCTGCATACAGCACCTGGTATCATAAGAAAGTCACCCATCTAGGTACTGACCTGGCTCGACATTGCTTAACTTCATAAGAGCTATTATGTCAAAATTGATTTGGCCAAAACTACCTCATTATTAGAAAGAAATTATTTCAGAAAGTTGTAGAGCCACTCATTTCCAAAGAGATTTTCCTCCTTGAATTGCTTTTATTTTTAATTAGTTTTTCTAGCAGAAATGTTGAATTCTGTTATTTTCCAACATTACAAATAAAAGCATGAATGACATAAACCATCTACTTATATTATGTGCCATCTGCACGTCTATATTTTTGTTTGTAGTATTTGTCAAGGGAGGTAACAGTCAATTACTAATTAGAGATTTGTCTCCCTTACTTATTTTTTTTCATTGGAAATGGGTAGATGTTCATTCTGGTTAAATATTAAAAAGAAAATATACAGCAACATAATGCTTCTGATAGTTTTTCAAGTACAATGCAATTTCAAAATTATCTAAATACTGTTGTCATTTTTTGACAGCATAGGTAAACTAATTTAAAATAAATTCAATATTTTGCTCTATTTCATTCAGTTTTTAATGAGATCAAAATTATGCGTACTAATTAGATTAGTTTTTGAGTAACTATAAACTGTGTATACAGCCAGTAGTTAACGCGATGTGTAGAGTGTGCTTAGTTGATATATCGAGCATATCTATGAAGTATGCAAGTTGGAGCTGGTGAGGCTTTTAGTCTCAGATCCATCAGATTAGGAAGGCTGTATGGATTGAATACGACCAGGGAACAAGAAATTCTTACCACATGGAGGTAGATGTCAGTTCTTCTAGCTCTGGGGGTTATTAGGTTATATTCACAGGAGCAAATATTGCAGTTGAGTGACCCCTGCCCTACCACCAGAGAAGTAGAACAAAAAAAAAAAAAAAGAAAAAAAAAAGAAAAAAAGAATGAGAATTCTTTCTCGATTGAGGTCATCCTTCTTCAAAGATAGGATAATCAGAGATTTTTTTTTTTTTACAAATTGAAAAACTTTGAAGAACAGCCTTCAACAATCCTATTTCTGAAAATAATAAGTAAAGGAGGAAAATTATTCTCCTCATTTTTTGACATTCTGTTAAAGAATGAATGTAAAAAAATTAGATATTTAACAAATAAAAAAAATAAAAAAGATAATAATTTAAAAAAATATTTTTTTTTTGTAAATGACTATCCTGATATGCCATTATAGTTTTCAACGCAGACATTGAACTAAAACCATGTCCAAAATAAAACAGACAAAAAAAAGCAAATCTTTTTTGACACAAAACAGTGATGAGAAATGAAAGAAGCCAAAATTGCAGTGTGAAGTGAAGGGGTTGGGCAGTGGGGGGAAAACAAAAACCATTTCAAGTCATACAATAATTGACCAGTTTTTATCTCCTTGGGTCCTCAAATAAAGTGAGCAACCCAGGAACTAATGCCCTTTATTCTTTCCATCCACAGAGCCTTAGAGAAAAGAATGAACACTAGACATATAAGCTATCTGAATTTCTTGGATGAGGGATTCTCTTAATGTTCCCTCGATTTACTTGGACTGGTGTCCTCATTTTGGTTGTTATAACCACCAAGATGAGGACACTGGTCAAGAGTAAATTGGTCTACAAAAATAGATAAGTTATTTATTCAAACTGGTTGCAAAAAAAGGATGGAGAGTAAATATTGGAAAGTACTTGAAAACTAATGTTTGCCTATTTCTACTATCTTGTAACTTTCTTCCATCAAAGAAAGCAAATTCTACAATTTTGTAATACCAAATTATTTTTCTACACTTTTAGAAAATCAATAATGTCAGTGAATGTCAAAGAACTAATTCTGTAACAGTTTTTTTTTTTTACTGGTTGACTGTGACTTTTGATAGTTAAAAGGTTCAAATAATTTCCTCTTATTTATTAAATCAACTGTTGTCAAGATAATCGAGCCAGTAAAACTGGTTATTTTGTAACCTCAACACCTTTAGATGTGTATGAAGCTATTTGGACAGGCAAAACAGGTCTTCTTTGAGCAGAATGGGCAGCAACAGATTTTCTTGCCCCCTCTGAAGAGAGGCAAAAACCTGACCAACAAGTCCAGTAATTGAAATTCATACTCAGCAAGAATTTTGTTTAGAACTTATTTATTCTTTAAGCAATTCTTAATTCAAGATAGATAAAATTTTTCTTCTTCATAAATTCAAAGTTAGAAAATATTTTTATTTTCTTCATTTCAATCAACTTCCACTAAAATTGAAAAAAAGCTATGTAACTTTGATACATTGCTATGATTTTAAGAAACATATTTTAATCAATTATTTCAAGTTTTTGACAACCATTTATCTATATCTTAAATTTAGTTGTTTTTGGGGTTTTTTTCATCACGTAAAAAGATGAAAAGAAGTTAAAAAATAATATAATATGATGGGCTGTAATACATCATCTGATAAAAATTACTAAAATTCGAAATATTCGACTCTGGAATAATTTAACCAAATCAGGGGATTATTATTTGACCAGCTAATTTACTCAAGAGCACAGAAAACTTTTTTTTTCTCTTCCATTATAGAAAAAAAAAAGGTTGTGGATGTGAAAAAAACAAGGACCATGAAAACCTGAACACCTCAAAACTTGAGATGTAGCAAATTCTAGTGTTTTTCTTATTCAAAAAAAAAAAGGATAAAATTCAAAGCAAAAAAACCATCAAAAAGTAAAAATACTTTTTTCCAAATGATGGAATTTATTTTTAGGGTGATTATTTTTTTTTGTTTTTGTTTTAAATTGGAACTCATTTTTTCACAATTTTCAAAAAATAAATAATTTTGTGGTAAAAAGGCACACAATATAAGTATTTTGAAGGTCAATAAATAAATAAATAAATAAATAATAATAAGAAAAATCTGGAGAGAAAAAAAACAAAGGAGAATAACAACAATTAGTGGCCATGTGTGTGTTTCTGAGAGCATAGGTGTGTATGTGTGATTTTGTGTATAGAAGTATGTGTGTGTGTCTGGGAACATAGTGAATTACAGGGACTTTTTGTTTTTCTTTAACCAAAGGAGATACTGGGGGAACTGGTTTTGATTTTTGAGCATCTTCTTCTTGGGGGCGGGGGGTTGGTCACTGTTGATGATCGAACCTACAATAGTCAATCATCACAGTAGCCGATTATCATTGATCAAATGACCTCAGTTGTAAATGCTAGGGTCATTTGCGGGCCTTTTTGGGCAAACTAGGTTGTGTTAACTCTGTGATAGTATTGGGGTCCGTAGCAGAGTTCGTAGTAAACTGCAAAAGTTGGGACCCTGCCAGGGGTACAGGGATCGTGATGATCTGCTGGGCCCCGGCCTGGTTCTGCTCTGTCGAATTCCCGACCGAGATGGCCGGTTGTTGAAAGTTAAAGATAGAGCCATCCGATAGGGTGGCTGTTGTCGGGGTGGCGTAAACCACACCTTGGGGGGTTTGATACATAACAATCCCGTGGGTCACTGACCCCGATCCCCCAGAAGATGTGGGCACTGGCACAAAACTAACAGAGTTCTGGTTATTGTTGTTGGTGGTGTTGGAAGATGAGGATGAAGATGAAGGTGTTGTTGAAGGGGTTACTACCTGAACTGTGTCCCCACTAACAGTTGTAGGGCTACCCAGGGAGCCATTGCTACTGTTAGGGGGCATATTGGGGATCGAGACGACCTGGGAATTGGGTAAGCGGTACATGGTTTGGGGTTGTGCTGCAGTCTGGGTCAGCTGTTGGTTCCCTTGTTGAATGGGAATCGTGAATTGAGTACCAGGTTGGAGGATGGCTGTAAGACTAGGAGGGACTTGCATGGAGATATTGGTAGCGGAATTATTCGGGTTACCATTGTTTGGAGATGGATTGGGAACAACAACACCCGGTTTTGATGATGAAGTGGTCATAGTAGTAGACGAAGAGACCGTAGAAGGCACCAGAGAAGCCATCTGGGCCTGAGTGAGGCCTGTAGAGCTCACATATGATGAGGAAGACGATGTGCCTGACGGGTTGGCAATATTAGGCGCTTGGGACCGATTTAATACCTGGTCCCCGGGCATTTGAGCCAGAATAGGTTTTATATCCGGTTTGCTTTCATCTTCAACCGAGTAAGTAAGTTCGGTTTCCTCGAATCCAGTGGGGTTCATCCGTTGTTGATGTGCAGGTCCATCTGCTGAAGAATCCGGAGAGTTTAGACAAGTCTGGATGAGGGCTTTACCACTCTCACTTGTGATCATAGGTTGAAGTTTACGTGTAGCGAACGTATAGACATGTCCTGTTTCACTCGCTACTAACAGCATCACCTGGGTACCTGTCAGGGTGGACAGTTCGTAAGCCTTCTTCATTATTCCAGTCTTCCGTTTGCTAAAAGTCGTGTATCTGCGAAGCTTATTTTCGATAAATTCCATTTTAATTTTCACTCGTCCCTTAGTCTTTTTACCAGGCTTTAGACCATCGGGGGTTCTCTTGGCTTGATGTGAGTGCCCGCCCGGACCTTGCTGTGGATGTACCTGACCAGACATCATCATCTCATCAGTCATATACTCACTTTCTGATTCCGAATCGGAATTATCATCGGCTATTTCGTTGTTGGAATGTTGTGGGGGTCCCATCGTTGAGGTTTGCATCTTCATCCTGTTCGCCGTGGTTGGCGCAAGACTGATGATGGCGTCTCTAGTGGGACCAGCCCCGCCCGTAGGGGTCGGCGTGTTTGGATTCTTTAGGCCTCCCTGATCCACTAGTAAGCCACCTCCATTGTTTATGCCATCTGAATGGACGTACTGCGACACTGCTATCGTCTCACACTGACTCGACGTCTGCATTGTCAAAAACCGTAAAGGAATAATTTACCAAATTAAAACAGTAGCAATCAATCGGCACGCCATAACGGGAAGACTGGGTTAAAGCACTGCCAACTGAAAGTAGTCATGCGCGGGAATGAAGGAAATATAGTTCTGGTATAAAAACGATTGGTGATGCTTTTATAAACAGTAATCCGTATTGTTGCCAGGAGTTAATAAATGTTTGAAAAATTTTATGTTTGTTTTTTAAGCGTAATCCATTGTTTTGGATTGTCGTGAGTGAATGAGTGTTGGATATAAGCGACTGTACTGCGCGTATGAATCTCGAAAGGCTGGCCGGGTTGTGTTACCCGTATCATGTTTGGAAGTACGGGGTTCCCATATATGGATGGCACGGCCAAATATGGCGCAGCTGGAATGTCGAGCTGAGAGACCCGCCCCTGCCTTCCTTGCTACTACTATTTCGCTTTTTACTAGTATTAATATTATTACGACTACCCACACGCTTGTTGGTAGTGTTGGCTCCCTCGTTTCTACTGCTACTATTTTTCACAGAGGCAGCCAAGAATCTGAGAAGCAAAGCCGACTATGATGACGTTCCACTTCTATGTGAATACGGAGGCTTTGAAGTGCTATAAATCTTAGTCTTCAGCAATTATATTTCTTGGCTTCTATGGTGTACGCGTGGGTATATTGTTAACGATCGACTATTTTCTGTTAACACCTACGCGCCTTTTTCTTTTTTTCTTCTTTCTGACAAAGTAACAATAATTTTGTTACACTTGGGAATCCATAGGTTTTCCATCATTTCTAGTCATGTATAGTGATCATTGTAAATGTATAAAGGCTCATGCCTTCATTTTTATGTTATTGCTCTTGAACAATTTCATGTCTACCTATGTATACTGTGTAATAGAACAGAAAGTAAAATTGAAAATAGTTGTTGCACATAAAAAATATTCTATTGTCAGTGCTTGATTTAAAAAAAAAAGAATTTGTTATTGATATTGATTAATTATTTGCTACTTAAAAAAATATATTCTAATCATTTCTGCCCCAATATAGATTAATAAAAAGATATGTGAAGAAAAGGAGAACAAAAGATTTTTACCGGTAAATTCAAGCTTATACATTCAGATCCAGGGTGTCCAGATGGTCTGTACCCCCACCTCTAAGCAAAGCATGATTAATTTTTTTTTTTTGATATCTTGATGAAAAAAAAATTATAAATGAAAAATAAAAAACAAACAAATAATCATAAATCAACCTTGAATTATATCCTTGTCCAATTAGATTGATGGAGTAAATAAAAAAATTGAACCCTACCTCCAGCTCAAAATCATGGATCCTTTCATCTTTTGGGAAAATTTATTATGAATAATTAATTCCTTACTTAAATATCAACAACTACTCTTTCTACCAAATTCCTGTTAATTTTTTAGCTAACTTTTTTTTTGAAAATTAAGTACAAAAGTCAAAGATAAAAACAATCAAGTAAGAAATGATAAAACCTGAATATTTTGTGCCAGAAAATGATTTTATGAAAATCAGATTATAATTAATGGAAGATATTTTTTTTTACTTCGAGACATCGTTCCACAACTTTATTTTTCATTTGCTGACTATTCGTCTCTTCATCATATTAGTCTCACAGATCATTACTACAAAGTTATGAGTTCAATCCTCATGCTTAGGGCTTTGTGCTGAACATAAGCTAAGCTTTGTAGAAAGATAACACAGGCCTGTACCAAACAAAAAGTTTGATAAAGCCAAGGGATTTTATTTATCCAAATAGTACAATACTACATATATACAAATTGATAACAGCAAATGGATCGAAAAGAGAATACATCGATACAGTGATTATGTACAAAATGCAAGATGCAAGATAAATGCACTATTTGAATGTGACATGAAGTCGAAGTGGGGGTTTTGGTCCTTGCTAGTTCTGATTATTCAACGTTTGCTTGGTGGTTTATGTTCTAAGCTATTCTGTTCATCCGTCAACTTTCATACCTTTGTCACTTGGGGTGGGGTGGGGGTCTTTGTTTTCTCCGTCCGATAAATAATTGTGAGATATATACAGTGATGCAGATGATGATGAAGGATGAGGCTGTGAGAAAACTTGTATGTGTGTGTGTGTGTGTGGGGGGGGGCAATGATTTCTGGGGAGCTCATTGACTTCAGAGGCTTGTGCCAGAAATCAGTGGTGTTCTGTCAATAAATGGGGTGCGGGGGGTGTTGTATGCCCGTATTCGGGGTGTGTGGCAGTGGTTTGGGGGCTACAATCATTCACCTAGTTGGGGAGTTTTTGGTTTTTCCTTGGTTCACTGGCGAGGGAGAGTCAGCTGTCCCGAACGAAAAGGCACCCTCGGCCGCCTGTCGAGAAAGTCCATCAGAAAAGCCAGTCAATCCTGGAGTTTTTGATATGTACCAAGCTAGCGGCTTTCACCCATCTCTCGCTGAAGCTGGAGGGGTCTAATCTCCTTCTCTCGCATCTAATCTTCACTTTAAGCTGGTGTTTAAAGCATAAGATCAGCTGCTCGTGAGAAAGGGATTCGCCCTCGTATGCTTCCTTCAGTCTTGTCTGCCATACAACCATTCTTGCTACAGCTAGTAGTGTGCGGAAGACCATTACTTTGGTCGGGGACCATGAGGGTACCACGTTGTCGCAAATGTAACCGACGTCGAGGGACAGGAAGGGGTTACTGGGCTCCATGCGGGCTGCTAGCTCCTTGACGTGCTCCCAGAGTGGGCGGACCTTGGTGCAGTGGACGAAAGCGTGCTCGGCCGTTTCTTCCATCCCCGTGTTGCAGCGGATACAGTCGGGTAGATCCGTTTTGCCCATCTTGAAAAGCACGTCGTTGAGAGGCAGTGCATTCCGAGCCAGCCTCCAGGTGAGGGAGAACTCGGAGTTGTTCAGGTAGTCGGTGCCCGGAGCCCAGTGCCACAAGGATCTTAGATCGTCAGCCGATAGATCGTGCCGGATGGTTAGCGGGTCTGAAGCGACTCCCCCCACTAATTCCCGATATAGTGTCTTACGAGGGTGTGAAAGGCTGCTGCCCGTTGGAAGTTTTGACAGAGCTTCTCGGCACTCTGCCAGGAACAGTTTCTCACCGTTAGGCCTGCGCCGTCTGGCCATCGGGGTTGGGTTGAGCGTTAACGTTCGGAAGGACTTCTTTACGGCCTGCCCATAGATCGGTTCCTCTATCAGCGTCCGGCTGAGGAAGGCCAGCCTGGAGGCGTGTCGGTGGCTCGCAAGGTGTGGCATACCCAGGCCTCCGTCTTTTGGTCGTTGGATGCAGACCTGTCTGCGGACCATCGGCTTGCCCTGTTTCCAGAGCAGTGAGAAGAGCAGGCGCTCCATCAGCCTCATTCGGTCCTCAGGCAGTGGAAGTACAGACAGTCGGTAAAGGATTAGGGGGAAGATGTATGTGTTACACACCTCTGCCCTACCCTTCAAGGATAAGTCTCTTCGGAGCCACTTGCCTACGACGGCTCCGACCTTTGCTTGTACTTCCGACCAATTTTTCTCCAGCTGGAGGTCGGGGCCGAACCATATCTTGAGGATGGGCACGGGTCCGTCAGTCCATCTGAAGGGTCCTGGGAGGGGGGTTCCTTTCCAGGCACCTAACCGTAGGCCGTTTGACTTGCCTTGGTTAATCATGGCCCCTGTCACCTGTTCGTACCGTTCGATCGCTTTGTGCACCACTCTTATGTCCCGGTGGCAGGACGTGAAGGCGGTGACGTCGTCGGCGTATGCGGAGACCTTGGCTCGAGCCCCTCCAGGTAGGAGCACCCCACTCAGGGCTGGTTCCGTCCCCCCGTACTTCAGTCTACGCAGAAAGGGCTCTAGCGCGAGAACATAAAGCAGGGGGGACAGGGGGCAGCCCTGCCGTACTGATCGCGTGATCCCGAAGGGCTTTGACTTTTTCCCGTTGACCTGCACCACTGCACTGGGCGACCTGTACAGAAGACTGACCCAGGAGCGAAAATCTGACTTGAATCCGGCGGCTTCCAGGACGGCTGCCAGGAAGCGGTGGTCCACCCTATCGAACGCCTTGGATTGATCTAAGTTGATCATTGCAGCTTTGGTGTCGTCCTCTACTCCGTCTATGATCGTGCGGACCAGATGCAGGTTGTCCTGAATGGATCTTCCCTTCACGGAACAAGTCTGCTCTGGTCCAATCAGACTGTCGAGGACGATCTGCATACGGTTCGATAAGATCTTGGCCAGAATTTTCAACTCTGTGTTCAGCAGAGTTATAGGCCTGAAATTATCTAGCGTTTCCCCGACCCGTCTGTCCTTTTTCAACAACGTGATCACACCTTTGGTTATCTTCTGGGGGATACTCCCTTGTTTGAACCAGTGGTTGAACAGCGTTGTCAAGATGGGGACAAACAGGTGCGACAACCTCAGGTATAGTTCGTAGGGTAGACCATCCAGTCCTGGTGCTTTGTGGCCGCCGACCTGCTTCAACGCTTCTCTGACTTCGTCTTCGTCAATCAGACCCTCGCAACTGGCTGATTCGAAGTCTTCCATTTGGGGGAAGTCTGCCAGATAGTCACGGAACTCCCGCTCGCTAAGGTCAGCCCTTGCAGTGTAGAGGTCCTGGAAATATTTTCGGAAGCCCTCGCAGATATCACGAGACGATCGTAGGGTGCGCCCGTCTGGTGTCCTCAATTCACGAATGTAACGGTCAGACCCTCGGCGTAGCTCTTCCCTGCGCAGCTCTCTGCCCACGTTCACAGCCTCGTTTGACACTCTTTTTAACCTAAGTCTAACTATCTGGCCCTGGTAGCGTTCGGTAGCTGCATGTTCCAGGTCTTTCTTAGCTAGCTCTATGGTTAGGGGGTCCCCCCCAGCCACCGCCCGGGATAGGTTCTCTTCCAGTGTCGTTGCCGCTTCTGCTTTAGCTGAGGAGAGTCTTTGTGCGTATTTCACGGCAAACGACCTAATCTTATCCTTAAGGGAGGCCCACCACTTGTTACCCACTATCGCCCCCACTAGCTCCCGCTGAACTAAGCCCTCTAGCTGCTCACGGAAATCCCGTTGATCCAGAAGGGATATGTTCAGTTTCCAGTGACCAGTCATCTTAGGTCTGTTTCCTAGCCTTAGCTGGGCCACAACTAATTTGTGGTCCGAATAGTTGTACTTGTGGAACGTGGGGCAGCTTAAGAAGTCTACGTCGACTCTCCTGACTAGCATTCTATCTAGGTAGCTTGTTCTAGGGGAAAGGGGCCAGTTTTGCGCCCACGTCCACGTTTGCTGCCTCGGGTGATCGAAACGATACCTGTCAACGAGTCCGTGGTCGTTGATCAGCTGGATCAGGTTTCGATCTGGCGGGGTACCCCCTTCTTTATCTTCGTCCCCCCTCGTCCCTCTGTCTATTTTAGGATCTAGGGTGGCGTTCCAGTCGCCAAGTAAGACAAGTCGCTCAGGGTCTAACAGGAACCTCTCTAGGTGCTGGAGGTAGGTGCGTCGCAATGTCGGGTTGTTGGGCGCATATACTCCCACCACCCTGAAATTGCTGTCTCCAATGGTGATATCGGCCACGATCAGTCTGCCCTCCGTGTCGGTGTGGATAATGTTGCTGGGGGTTTGGGAGTGCTACAAGCTCTCCAATGGGGTCTAGGGGTGAACATTTTCTTTTATTCTTATTTGCTTTGTCAGTTTTTTATTGACAAAAAGTTTATGGGGGTTGGTCCCTGCTTGTTACAGACCTGAAATTTCTGAAATATGTAAATAAATATCTATGAAACAATACAAAAACATACATAAGCATGCACATAAAAAAATATACATATGAGCCCACACATTGACAAAATGTTATAAAAGTAACTCCCTCTTGTTAAAAATTTGGTCATTGAATTTGTTGATTATCATAATCTATCTATACATAAGTAAATGAAATTTTGGTCTGTAAGTAATTAAAAAAAACAGGTCTGGTTATTAACTCAATAGCATGCCATCTTAAGGGTGATCAATTGAAAGTTTAGAGAAAGGCTTGATTGATGAATAAGTTACTTCACTCATTTTTTCTTGGACCACTAGGAAGTCTAAATTTAAAAAAAAAACTAGCATAAATGCATCCGAACACAAACAAAGGGGCCAATTTAGCATAAATACTCATCATAAATTGAACCCTACCTCAAGCTATTATTTGTTGCCATAGAAACAATGGACCAAATTGTAAGTTGTAAAAACAACTGCAAATTCAACTGGAAGGTAAAAACTAGTCAAATTTGATAAAAAAAATAATGTGTTACAATATTTCATCGAATAATCCTAAGGAATTTCTCAGTTTCTTATTCTTGAATTTCCTTCATTAATTGATTGATCAATAATTCTAGGGAAAGAATTAAACATTAATATGCAAAATTTGAATGTTTATTCTCAGGAATTTATATTTTTGAGAGTCATCAAAATTTAGAATAATTCCCTCTACCAATGAGATGAAAGACGTATTCACTCATATTTGTTTTTATGTTTCAATATCCAGGAATTTTTCTTAATTGAGGAATATTTTTTCATAGATTAAGATTATAGTCTAAAACATGAGATTCAAAGCTTACACAATTTTCTTCCCAGCATTGTGGTTATGATATGGCCTAATCATATTAGATATTCCAGTTGTTGTAGTATTACTGGAGTTAAGCAATGCTGAGTCTGGTCATTATTGTGATAGGTGACTGTCTTGGAATACTGGATCCTACACTTACCAACAAGTTTGTTCTGCAGCTGTCTCGGTCTATGGTCTGCCGCTGATAAACAGAACATCTTGCCAAGCTAGGTCCGGACTCTGAACCAAGTCCTTCCTCAAGTACCTGCTGCTCCCCAGAGGATATGTGACTGTGTGCTCTTCTAGGAACTGCCGTACTCATATCAAGTAGCAACGATCACATCATAGCTTGTCACTACATATGAACTGATTTTCATTCAGTTTTCAGAAAGGGCATGGCATTGGCAGAGGTGTGTACTCTCTGAGTGCTTTCTACTTTCTAATGTTTCTTTCATTCCAAATTTCTGCTCGAAAGAATTGAAGTTGTCTCTATGGCAGACAATCACATCATTTATTTTGTTACTAGCAGTTTTTTTGTTGAATTTTATGAAAATGACTTTCTGGGTTTTCTTCTCACACCATATTTCCTCTTTTAACAACAAAGTCTTGTTGAAATATGCATTTGGCACCCTTGATAAGAGTTTGGGTATACTCAAAATGTAACAACTAATTAACTATCTAGCAATGCAGCTAGTTTGAGCCTAAAGGTTCACTCCTAACCTTGTTCCCCCAAAATTATATCTTTTAAAGTATAAATAGGATTGAGTTTGTTTCCCTAATCAATGCCTGTTGTCTGTGAAACTATGGTATCCCTACTTTAATCAGCTTTCCCCCTATCTCTTCCATCCTTCCCTTTTCTTTACATTTTTTTCCCATTTGATTATGCCTTTGATTCCACCCCCATCCCCACTTATGGGGGAACAGTCAACTCCATTCACCCCTGATGACTCCAGACTTTGAAGGATTTTGAATTGCAGGCCCAAGATGCATCATGTCTTTTTTTGTTTTCTCTGATAAGTGCAGAAATGTAAAAACTGACCAAAATGACCAAATGAGTTGAACACTTCGAAGCCAATGAAATTATACCAAAGTCAGGTTGCCATACTGCTATGCTGATATCATTTTCAGCAAATGTCTATTGATAATGCATGACCCCCAAACTTCCTTATCTTTTTCCTTACCTCTTACTCTTGGCACCAAAATGAGTAAATAGTGATAATCATTTTTCTATGCTCAGGCATTATTCCCCCTAGATGATTGAGGAAAATTACATGGTGAGAAAAAATTAATCTATGAGATTTTAAGCTTTTAACTTATCATGAAGTGCATCCGCCTGATAGTCATCCATAGAGCTGAAAGATGGAACTTAGCCAAGAGACTGGTACTCAAACTAAAAACTCTGATGTAACATGCACTGGAAGAAAAAATAATAATAAACATCACAGATTGCAAGACAGCACAATATACTAGAGAGCAAAGAGGTGTCTGTGATATCCTGGAAGCAAACTTAAATAGCAATGGGCAGGCCATGTTGTAAGAATAACAGACAACTGTTGGACATTGTGACTTACAGATCATAAGCTATGATGATGATGGAAAAGAAGAAATAAAAATAACTGACCAACACAGTTAAAGTGAGAAGTGACTTGTATTTATATTGATATTTGTTTTGTAGTTTTTTTTTTGTGAAGATCAGAGTCAAGTATCTGTTCCTGTTAGCACCTGTCAAATACAAAGAACTGTTTTTATTCATAAGGATGATAATAGCAAAATATTACAAAATCTTATTCTTTTCAAGAAACAAACTCACTAACATGCTTTTAGCTGTATTTTTTATTGTTTTCCAGCAGTAATATCAAGGCCTTTTCATATTATGCCATGAAAATTTGGTTCATTTTGTCAATTTTCATTCAAATATATATTTTATAGAAGTGTTGGGTGAAATATTAAAATGTACTTCCTTTCGCTTTCTTCAAGGCACTTACGAACTTCACTTAGTTGAACCTGTGTGAAAACTGTTAAACAGGATAAAAGAAAAACTTCATTCAAGTGAAAATGATGCAATTTTTGTCAGGTTCGATCAATTTCTTTTCATTTATTAGTATCTAATGCGTTTTTCTTTATTTGATACTTGTGTGGATGATTTAGTACGTTTTAGCCTAAGCTTTTGGTAGATTTGCTAAAAAATCTCGCTGCCCTCTTCAGAAAGAAGTATTGAGGTATATCAAAACTATTATTGTTTTTTAATCCCTCAAGATCTCTTGTATGTTTTCTGAAGCCTATTTAATGCTCTACATATGATATTTTTTGATGATCCAAGCTTTTCTGAAAGTTTTTGAGTGCTGATGTTCAGGTTCTCCTCTGCCTTGCATTTTAAACCATCATGATTGACTGATGGTCATCCACTTTTGGCTTTATTTCAAGGTACTAGTCACTATCTTTAAAACGCTCGAACAAGTTTTGAGTAGTACAGTTAGATATTGTTTCAATTCCTTCAAAATTCCTGAATGGTGCAAGCATCTTCAGTGGCTTTGAGGCCCAGTCTAAATTAATGCCTCATTTGAGTCTTTCATCAATGTCAATTCATTAATTAAGATATCAATTCTTTTATCAAAATATCAATTCTTTGATTGAAATATCAATTTTTCTGAGCATTGTTATAGTTGACTGTTGCATTCTGGGCATTTTTAATAAAGTCATTTGAGATGCAGGATCTCAGACCCCTTGAATCTTGCTGCTCAATCAGCAACCGTACAATGTATTTAAATAACATATAGAAAAAAGGCAACAATATTACAGGTAATATAAATGCAAATGTAAGAATGTTTCAATCAAATGAACTGATCTCAAAAAAACTAATTAAAAGTTGTTTATATTGTTTGAAATGGTTGTTCTTAGAGAAGTCTACTACAAAAATGATAAAAAATGTGTTAAATGAACACTGAATTGTGAGATCTCATGATTGAAGTGAAAATTGTATGACGTACAACAAAACCTTGAGAATTGGCTGGCCTGTAAATGTATATTGGAAGGTGGAAAAAATTAATGAGAAAAACAAGTGTTACATCTCAAAAATCTTCATTATCATAAGGACAAGCTTTACGCATTTTGTTGGTTCCACCAACTTTTTCAAAAGCATGTGCAACTGTGCGGAAAACTGTTTGTTGTTTACATGTGAGGAATGCAATGAGTACAAAGATATTATTGTAATTTGTTTTCTGATTGTTCAATAGGAGAGAAAGGGGAGGAGTTTGTATCAGTCTCAGTGAGGAAAATGTGGTCAAATAAGGTGGGTCAGTTTTGAGTGCGGTTTGTGTCACTGTGAGGGTATTTAGAAAGGAGAAGTATCAGAAATTTATTGGATGTGTTAAAATGTATTGGGGGTGGAGTAGGGGATGTCATTTTAGTCTTTTTTGTTGATCAGTTGGTGAAATTTGGTGTGTGTGTCCAAGTATTTTCCTCAAGGTGGAGGTCAGTGCATATCTGTTGCATTTGTTAATGATGTTGATATGTATTGACCTATTCCTTGTATGCTATTGCTGTAATGTGTTGTTATATGATTTTGTTTCAAAATTGATGCATTTGAAGGATTTTTGAATTGGAAATGTTTATACCTTTTATTTATCATGTTGCATTCAGATATGAGGGTGGCTTTGATACATTTGCATGTTGAGGAGTCATGAATATTTTCAATGTGGTGGGCATTTTGACAGTTGAAATAGTACTTGCATGCATTTCTGTGTCCAACCTATTTCAACACTTATCCATTCAATTCCAGATACTGCCTCTCCTTTCTAAATGGTCTCATAGTGACAGAAAGAACATTCCATAAAACTGACCCTTTTCATTTGACTTCCCTCTTCTCACTAACCCTCATTTGACCACCTCCTTCTCACTGACCCTAATGCAAACTCCTCCCCCTTCTTCTCCTACTAAACCACCAGAAAACATGCTACAATGATTTCCTTGTCCTCATTTCATTCCTCACACTCCAACATATAAACAGCATACAGTTTTCTGCACCACTGCATGCACTTTTGAAAAAGTTGGTGGGATTAACAGAATGCATGAAGCCTGTCCTCATGATAAAGAAAAATGAAATGTAACACTTGTTTTTCTCTTAAATTGTTTTCACATTCCAATTGTCAAAATACCAACAACATTTTGTCAGATTACCTCACATCTATACAACAAACGCATAAATATGTATGGATGTCAGACATACATATCTACACATAAGTATTCATGTATGTCATGCACACATCTTTATGTATTTGTGATAGGAAAAGAGAGATTATATACATAAATATACTTCACTGAGCTTTATTTTTCACTGGAAACAAAGAAGCATGCAATGTGCACATGAGAGAATCATGCTCAATCTTACATGGAGAGATCACAAGACAGCACTGAATATCAGGAAGAAAACAGGAGTCTGAGACATCATAGAATCTATTGAAAAACTCAAATGGCAATGGGCAGGCTATGTTGCAAGAATGAGAGACAACCGATGGACATCATGACTCATAACATGGATCCTCAGAGATCACATTGGAGATCGAAGTCAACAGAATATAAGATAGAGAGATGAACTAGACAAAATCAGAAAATACTGGCTCTGCAACGCCCATGATAGAGAAATGTGGCGAATCCTGGGGAAGGTCTATGTCCAACGATGGCCATTAAAAGACTCATGATGATGATGGAAAGAATTCACAGACATGAATATAAGCATGTACACACTCACAAATAATATACATACATGCACATTTAAACAGGATAATAGGTGATATCAACAGTCACTAGCCTGAAAGTCAGACTATAGAATTGCTAGTTTTTTCTTGTGTGAAGATCTTACAAGGCATTAGTGTCGCCAACTTTTTCGTCAAGTTTACATATAAAATTGAGTCAAAAACATTGTAGAATACCTAAAAAATCTGATTTATCCAGATATATACGTGTGTATAAAATTTGGAAATACATTATGTATCAAATATTGATTAAATGTGACTCAGTTACTTAATTCCCTGATTTATTAAAAATATTACCTATCTTTACAATGAATCAAATACAACTCATTTTATCAAAAATCATCTCTTAATAGCAATTTCTGACATCTAGAAGCAACCAAGAACTTCTAGATGGAAAGCATCTAAATTGACATGGTATATCAATCAGTGACGGCAATCAGTGCTAGAGATGCTAGGGCATCTAAAAAGCTTTATAGTCCATTGGACACATGTTGTGGGGGTAAGAAAAAAATTTTCTGATTCTAAATTGCCTCTCCTTAAGAGAAGAAATAAATCAAGTGAAGAAAGTTTTGTGTTAAACTCATCTGGGAAAGATGTTGAGTTTTGTATCATCTAGTTGTTGGGTTACGTTCACCAACAAAAAAATACAAAAAACCCAGGCATTTCGCCCTTAGGCAGAATTTTCAAGCTACATACCAACTGCAATTTGCTTTGAAGTTGCTTCTGTTTGATGGCATGTACATTGGGGCCGATCCAGGATGTGTATGTGTGTGTGTGTGGGGGGGGATTTCACTTCATCTACCTAATTAGACTATGTATTAATACATTTTTGTTCACAAGGTTAATTTATGATTACTTGGAATCATTTGTCTTTTTAAAAGTTTTGTTAAGGTAAAACTTGCATACATGGATCTAAATCATGACTGCCCTAAATATAATAGGTGGTTGCCTCCCTTGGTGGCTAAAGATGGCTAGATTTTTCCATTTTCATTTCCAGCTAACTTGATAGCGTCAGTATTGAGTACACACATAAACATACGATAACACCTAAAATCTTTGGATGACGGAATTTTATATTCATAAATACGTTTATAAAATCAAAAAATATATTAGAAAAAGAAAAATTAAATATCAATTATCAGAGCCTACGTATTTTTTTTCGAGTGTACTTGACATTTGTTCGTGCACTCGAAAATTCATACAAAGGCTCCAATGAATGATGGAAATGAAACGTTTAATCATTTTGATCTTTGAACTTTAAATGATCAATCCTTCTATTAAAAATTCAAATAAATAATCATTAGAGCTTTTCGTATGATTTTTCGTGCGCAACTCCTTTGGCCTTTTTTCGGACTAAAAAAGTTAGCTGGAAATGAAAAATATCCAGCCATTTTTTCAGACGTTTTTCGGCACCTGGGGGGGTAATTCTCTTCGATATTCACGACAGCCAATTCACATTCGTGCGTCCAACTTTTACCTTTCTATCTCTATTTGATTGAAGAAGAAAAAAAAATCAATCGTACGGAGGGGGTAGAGTTATGAACTTCTGGAATCTGGAATCCCTTACCCACTAGATCCGCGCCTGTGTATCTATCGCCAATCTACGAAAAAGACGAAAGTTGGGAGAAAGATTTATCTAAAAGGAAATAAAAAAGAAAACAGTAGCAATCCAATAAATCTAATAGTGAACGAGAGGGAGAAGAGAAGTAGATTGTAGTTGAACCTCAACAGAATATACGAAATGTCAGTCAGACACACAGATTAAAAGTGAGGAGCACTGAATGACCAAAAAAAAAAAAAATAAAAACTACCAAAAAACAAAAACGGACTGAACTCCAACCAAAGGAAAATAGTCGAGACGCAGGACCGAACCGAGACATTATGGGTCCCTAAACTGAGTTTTATTAGTAGGGGTGCCTTTATACGCCGCTGAATAGAATTTGATTTTCCCCATCATCTCTATCACCCTTTGGGGTGGGGTCCCTCTGGATGGCCATTGGGCCCCAAGCAGCCACTTGGATCGCTCATGCATCGGACCGGCTTCGTCGAGAAGGAACAACGTTGCGAGAATCAAGGAAATACAAAAAGAATTATACGTTTTCCCAACTGAAAACCCTTCAAATTGCTTTTAGCAAATAAATAATTACTATTGTAATTTCCACAGGAACACTTTTTGAGCGTTCCCAGACTCCTGAAATGGTGGTGATGGTATATTAGGCTGAGGTTCCTGCGGTTGGAGATACAGGAGACTGGAATATAGAGAGAAAAGGAAGTAGACGCTAGGCATTATAATCACTTTTCACCTTTGCGACAAAATGGCGTAAAGCGAACTAGCTAAAAGAAGGGAATTCCTACACAGAGGTAGCAAATTGACTTCGCATGAAGTAAGAAATGAACATTTTTCTTGTTTGCAGACGTTTCGAATAACATTTCCTTGTGCCTCGTCGTGATATAATGGTTAGTACACTGGTCTTTCAGATCATTACAACTGGATTGTGACTTCGGTTCCCACTGGGTGCCCCATGCTTTTGGCCTTGTGCCAAAACTGAACCAAGATTAGTAAATCAACTAGGTCAGTGTTCCAAACCTTTCAAATTTATACGTCTGACTTGGGGTACATTTCACTCCTAAACATTTATGTAGCAATAAAAAACGAAAAAAAAGAAAAAAAAAGAAAGAAAGAAACTGGACGATTAATTCCAAATCATGGGCTCCCACTCCCCTGTTCGGGCAAAGCACATTTAACAAGATGTTTTTTTTAGATGTGTCTGCACATCTCTATTAGACGCTGTACTGTCGGTCAGTCCTCACTTACGTTAAACAACATAAACAGAAAGGAAGGAAGAGATGTGATATCATAAAAAGCGTGACGTCATTAATGCATGATGTAATAATGAAATGAACGAGTTCGGCATTTTTGTATTAGAAAACATTTACGAATTTTATTGGAAATAATACTCTCAGAATTTTTCCATGTTACAATATTTTACAAGTACGAGAATCGATTGACCCAAAGGAATATTATTTTCTCTTCTTCCTCCTGCTACTGCCACCGTGGATGGTAGACACATTGTTGAACCTATAGTACTTGTTTTCAATTATCTAGATAAAGAAATTTCGTGAATAAAAGACCCAAATAATCTCGACCAGAATTGACCAGAAAACAGAAAAGCATCAATGTCAAATTAAACAGATGTAGTAAAAAAACTTGACCCCCCCCCCGCTTTCTGCTCAAAATCCTATAATTGACCCTGGATTTGCTGTGCCCGTTAAGCAGCAAAACATTTCTCAACCCTTTCAAGACTAACCAACCAAGTTGCATATCACCTGAATTTTTAAAAGTGTATTTTTGAAAAAGCAAAAAGCATGTTATTTTTTCATTTTTTTTTTTTGAAAAAAAAACTGTTTAAGAAAACTATTCTTTTATGAAAAAAAACAACAAAAAACCAAACATTTCCATCAGAATAACTAAAATCATGGTGGATCACATTTGTCCCGTTTGACATTATTTTCATGTTTATTTTTCAGGATACATACGTTCACGTAGACTTCTAAAAGAGATTTACGTATGTTGTTATCCCAATAATCATTGAAACCTAGGGATCTATACGTCCAAGGAGTCTGAAAAGGGTTAAGTAAAAAAAATTATTCTAGTGAATGAGAAAGAGACAGGAGATTTCATTTTTAAAGAACGTCTTTGTTGTTATTGCAGTTTATTATTGAGCATCAAACATGCCCTTACGCTGGCTACGGCTAGAGTCGTTTACAATATTATTCAACTTGTACTTTGATAATTTTAATCAAGAGTAAGTGATTGAGCGTAAAGAAATGTACATTCCTGTTCGTATGTGCATCCGTAGAAAAGGTCGACTCTCATCATTGCTCAAGTTTTTTGTTGCTTTTTCTTCTTTGTGATAAGCTCTAGTCTTGTTGTTTATCGACAGTGAAAGTCATGGCAACATTCTGCAACAGTTTTTTTCTTCAGATTAAACCAATAAATACCTTATAGTACTTGGACCGGTTATTATTATCGTTGCTGATATAAAATATATTGAATTTGTGTTATCTATCTATCTATCTACCTACCAATCTATCTATCTTAATCTGTCCATACATATCTATTCTCAGGTAGCGTTACCGCGCGCGCACGTGTACTTGTGCGTGCTTGTGCGTGCTTGTGTGTGTGTGTGTGTGTGTGTGTGTGTGTGTGTGTCTTCTGGGGGAGTAGTGCAGCCGGTGCATCGCACCGGGGCCCGGATAGCAAATTAGGACCCGAGAGTTTCATTGAAGCTGTGCATCGAAACTTTCCAAGTTGATTCCATTGATAAAAAAAAGGTTGTCTCTATCATTTACCAGGAAATAAAAATAGCATGCTTATGGACCAGGGTTGTAGAAGAGGAAAACAGGATGGCTGAAGGACGAGGGTGTTTGTGCTGAGTGTGTATGGGTTGGCAGAGGTTAAGTAACAGCATTGCACCGCCTTATAAAAATTCTCTTTGGTCCCTGCATGTGCGCGCACTGTTATGCAATTCATAGTGGCCTTGTTTCATACTAGCTTTCGTCCAAGTAAGTGAATATGTATTATGTACATAAAATCTGTATGTGTAGGGATGGCCATAATCTTTGTGGAGCCTCAAGCAGAATTTTATCCGCCTTAACTCTCAGGGGTCTTCTGGTACCCAAAAGCCTTGAGCAGCCGCTTAGTTTGTGTCTGGTCGTCTCTGTGTGCGAATGGTGTGTGAAAACCTCATGGAATATCAATACATTTTTACGTATTTATCTCTTCTGGCACATATCAATTGGAAATTAAAAATACCTTTTTGTTAGTTCAATGAAAATATGAAATATATTTCATCGCTCATTTAAATATGGTTTCAAATAAATTAACGCTACTTGCATCAATCCGACTTGCAGTTAGTGCGAATTAAATTTATTAAAATGTTAACATCTCAGGTTGTTTTCAATGAATAGAGACACGTAAGAATCAAAAGGACATCGTTTAAACTTTATTCGAGCATGTACAGTACAAAATGAGGTTTTGACTTTCCTTTAACCGTTTTAAGAGCAACAACTTGTCTTGGCATGGGATTAATAAGTTCTGAAATTGCAGTTTGAACTATTTTAGACCATGGTTGGTGTAAGAGATTCAGTAAATTTGAGCATGTTGCTGACTTTAGGCTTCTTATGCAAGTTCTTATCGAATATTGCTACCATGTCTTCAATGGGATCCATGTCAGGTGACTCAGTAGGCCAAGGAAGTCGTTTGATGCAGTATCTGAAAATTCAGCAAATTTTGATTCGCCAGAAAAAGTACGTTGTAACGAAAATTTACGGACACATCACTCATCGCAATTGCCCTCTCATTCATCTTCTCAACATTAGTCACGGTTTAACGGGCTTCCTCGAAGCTGCTTGCCCATAATAACCAAGTCGACGCAGATAATTTTTTGCTGTTCTTGGGCAAATCAATTTTTGCCAAGGCTTCTGAAGCTTTTGAACGAGAGTTGTTTCCAACATGAAAACTAAATGTGTCTATTTACTTCCTGTATGTCCGAGAACTTTCACGAAGTTTTAAAAATCTGACAAATTCTGAGAAGATTTTTTTTCTTTCTTCTCAGTTATTACACAAAGATCATTAAAATAACTTTTTACAAGTTTTGGGTATTTTTCTTGACTGGTAGCCGTATCAAAATGTCCAAGGACCTTATTTCAGAGAAAAATTGAAAATCTTCAGCTAAAATATGAGAAATGAGTGAAAAAATAATGATCAAACGTAAAAATGAAAGGATTTTAAAAGCACATATCATCGCTAGATAAATCTTGAAAATAGGGCCTAGATTTGATTTAATCATTCGAATCAACTAGAACATAATTCTAATCATCAGAATGTGTACTTTGCTAGTTTGTCTGCGCAAAAATTTACCCTTTTCAACCAAAAGAAGAGTAAATTTGCCTCAGGTTAAGAAGTACTGTTCTGGTGAGATTGGTTTCCTCCGTTTTTCTGGGTAGCCCCAGCTTCACTTCCTCGCTAATCCAACGAAGCGGAAGTACCCGACCGCATCAGCCGGTCTAGTCTAGAGGATGATTAAAGAGGATAAAATATTATGGGTCTGTCAGTCTATGATGAGTAAAAATCTGATAATTCCCCAGGGTTCAAAGTCTCTGGGGGCCAGTGTTGCCAACTCAATACATTTTTTTTCGCACTAAATCGGCCTCAAAAAGGCGTCAAAAAACGCCAAAACACACGTATAGAACATTGCTAGCCATTTCATGACCATTTTTAATAGTTTCAGTGGCAAGAAAATTTCGTGCTACAAGAACAAGGAGCGCGCTATGTTCTGCGCGAAAACGCTAAATTCGCAACACCGCTGGAGACGAACTTTGGATTGACCCCACCACTCCATTTGAGGGTGAGTGCGGTATATTCTTGCAGTGCAGCTCTGAAAAGTAGCACTGAAATATCGACCAGGCGATGGCGTCGCCTGTCTGATCATTTCTATGTTACCCCCGCCCCGGAATATCAGAGGGAGGCGTGCAAGTGGTATACCTTGCCCAAGGCTGACCTGGAACTATACAAGGCATGTTATTCAGCTGCCTGAGGTACTATTATGTACCTGCATATAAATTGTTTTCAGATGAGAAAATAATTGAAGTCTCACTCGCAAACACACACATACACAATTTTCATATTTTTTTCACATGGTGTATACAGGTATAAATTCATTTCTGTGTCAGTATGTTGATGTCTACTTATTATTTTTGGAAAGATCATTTATTCTCACTTTGATCATACACTTTTAGCTTCTACGTACACAAACTATAGATATATGAATTATACATAGCGTTATATTGTATAGAAACACATTTGAGATGATCTCCCGTCGTTACACTGTTAATATATCATTCGCTCTAGACAACGTAAATAGAATAAACAATTAGCCCTTTTTTTCTTTAATAGTTTATTCCATTTACGTTGTCTAGAGTGAGTGATATATTAACTGTGTAACGACGGGAGATCATCTGACATAAGTTTCTGCATAATATAACGCAAGTTATAATTCATTCTGATGTACCAAATACGTCCATTTCTTGATACACTTTATACACACACAGACACACACACACGCACGCACACACACACACATATACATATATATATATATATATATATATATATATATATATATATATGCGTGTGTATGTGTGATATGTGTAATATATATAATATATATATATAATATATAATATACATATATAATACATAATATGTATAATAGATATGATATATATATATATATATATACATATATATATATATATATATAATGTGTACTTTAGAGAGTGAGACAGACTCGGGAGTGAAGTTTTTGGTGGTAAGGTTTATTAATCCTTATATATCTATAGTCCATACATGTTTCGGGATTTCTCCCATCATCAGTGGTGAATGTTGTGTGAGTGTGGATTAAAATGTACCATGTGGAACCAGAGTCCACTGCCAGGGACTATGCATTGTGGGTAAGTTTTGTTGTCAGGGCTACTAGATGCCTCCTGCTGAATGTAAGAATGATATATATATATATATATATATATATATATATATAATTGCACTTTTTCTTTCTCACCTTTCCAATGAATATCTTGTCTTTGAAGAACATTTTTTGATGAAAAACAAAAACAAAAAAATAATTTTTACAACACGAATACAAAGACCGAAAGGTTTCAATCATTTTAACTTTCTTTACAGTTTCAATAATCTCCAAGCTTTCATATTTATCTTAACTTTTATGTCAGAGAATTTATTGTATATAAACTAACCAGCCAGACATAACATCCTGTTTTAGGAAATGTTTTCCCTTCATAAATAAAGTCAGTGAACTCCGAAAACCATCCCATTTTAGCATTTCTACACTTACACATAGCTGACAGTGTAGTGAGGATGAGATTATTGATTATTAAATACCATCAAACAAAACTGTTAAAATAGGTTTCTCCAGTTTTTAAGTGAGTCTGCCTAACTACCTATCCATCTCTGTTGCGTGTACAGGCTGCACCAATGGAAGTAGAGGGCTGATATTGTGAACATTTACACTTTTTATGTCGGTAAAAAACAGTTTTTGTTTTTGTCCCCCTTCCCATCGATAAAATGTTTTTAGCGGTGGGTTCAACAGTGTAAATATATGCTAAATTGGTCCCTAACTTTGCGCCCAGCGACGCTCGCGCTCGTTTTCCAAAGATTTGGACTTTTTAGTGATCACTGCTCAACAAAAGGCAAGAGAAGTGACCTATCAATTGATTATCCCTTTTTTCCAGTGTTTTAATTGATCATCCCCAGAAGGTCGGCTGCCAAAAGACGTTGATCACGTGACTATTTCTATTGATTGACTAAACAGACCTGTTTGTTAATCTTGTCTTTTCATCTTTTTTTCTCATCGTGTCTTTGTGATACCTGTGACACCATGAGTGGTGTTTATTTTACAAGTATGTAAAATTTTGGAATTTCAATTTTTTAACAGTAGTGTTGAATCAATACAAAAATGGAGATTTAAAAAGTTAATTACTATTAGAGGCGAATATTTAATGCATAAATATCATTGAAAACGGACAGAAAGTACAATAGAAGTTTTGAAATTAATGGACTTAGAAATAAATGAATATCATTTTTTTTACAAATATATCAATAAAAGATTTGAACGTGAATCAAATGAAACTAGTTTGTCAAGTCAACTTTTTTGAGAGATTTCTTTTGAAAAATTACTGTCATTAATAATCGTTAGGCTTTCGGAAGTTGCCATGAAATATTCAAAGAAGAATTAAAATATCGTAAAAAAGGACCATGAAGTTTTTAAAGGGGGATTATCAAGAAAATAGACGTTGGGGAGTTGTAGAGACGTTTTGAAATTATTGAATGTTGAAATTACCATCAAGTTATCGCTGGAATAAGAGATGCGAAGTTGTTACGAATTATTTTGAAAAGATGCCAATTTGATGTGGATGAGATTCTACCCAATAAAATGCAAGGTGGTGCATATTGGGAAAAATGATCTAAAGAGAAAAAATTGCATGGAAGCAACAGATAACAAATACTGCACATCCGAGGGAAGAGATGAGTGCATTTAGACAAGCAGAAATTTTCTCAGCATATACAATCGGTAGTCAACAAGGCCAACGAAGTCCTGGGGTGCCTGCGGCATACATTTATGAACAGTGAAATATCCACACTGATGAACAAATCCCTCGTCCGCCCACACCTAGAATACGCATCTTGTGCATGGTCTCCGTGACCAGGACGCAATTGAAAAAGTACAAAAAAGAGCCACTTAATTAGTTGCCCAATTGAAGGACCTACTCAACGCCAGCAGACTGCGACTGTTTGAGATATCAACTCTCATATACAGGCACAGAGGCGATAGAAACCTACTGCATCTTGACCACCCAACACTCAGCTACTGTCCCGAACAAGCATACTAACACTAAACGTAACTGCAAAAGTGACTACCCACTGGAACTGTCTGAGAGAAGCTACTGTCTCTGTAGAGGATGTGAACGCATTCAAGTCTTGCTTGGAGAAGGAATGGTCAAGCAAAGAAAAATACTGTTACGCCTTCTACTAAACTATGTAACCCACGCTCATCATCAATTGGTGAGGAGCTGGAAACATTTGGTTGACACGTTTGTGGTCGACAAATGTGTACGAGAGCGAGGTGAAGAATTGACAAATATTGCAGATGCCCAGGTCACTAATAACCTCGGAGATGTTGGTATGGTGCAGGCCGGAGATACACACCTGACCCTGACCAGAGTAATAGAACGTCTATACCAGCTGGCATTGAAGATTGATGTTTAGGAGTCGGAAGAACCCATTGATGAACTTTTTGCATGACTTTTAATTGCAGGAACTTTAATGAAAAAAGGAGATGGGATGGAAACCTGCCTTAATGAATGGAATTTTTTTGCAGACACTGACGAAGATATGAACTTTTTGCATGTTTTGTCCTTTTTGGAATACGGTTTTTTGTATGATCCACCGAGGGTATATCACAGGAAAGGTGGTTGAGTAATGTGAGACCATGAGTGGTGTCAATTTTACAAGCATATAGAATAATGAAATTGCGATTGGTTTCAATTTTTTTTTACGGTAGAGTAGAATGAAGGCAGAAATGGAGATTAAAACGAACTGTATTGTGTACAGGACTGATGGTTAATAACGGCTAGTTATAACATCCTCGCAACTGAGAATCAAAATGGCTTGAGATCAGTAGCTGTGAGGATGACTGACTGACCTTGTGGGTCATCTGCTGAAAACAAGCTAGGGATTTTGCTCTTGGTAGGTGCTGAAAATTTCCATGACAGAAATATGCAGATGGGTCCAGGTGGACCACAGAAGTTACGTGGAACCTTTTTGAATAGTTTGCAATGTCCACAGGACCATCGATAACGCTCCCTGGCAAGAGCGGGGGTCTTTGATTCCAGGATTCCCCGAAATGTATTCCCAGGGAGGTGTATAAATATACGGCAGTTTTTTGGGTTAGAGTAAGTAGTCGCTGGGAAGCCGGTGAAGAGAGTAGACCCTGTCGATCGACTTGACCGTGCTAGAGAAGAATAAGAAGGCACAACGTGGATTGAACCACAAACTCGCAGTCCGAACTTGATTTAAAGACCAGCCCACCGTTAGCGTTCCCTCTTTTTCGTGTTAAACCAACCCAAATCTAACTGACCGCAATTTCATAAAACCGCTTCATTCAAGAAGCAACATTATTATTATTACTATTATCATAATAAACAGCTGCCTCGTCTCTACAAAAATGAATAGCTTGTTGAATTTAAAACACGCATCTGGTCTTTTTCCTGTTGACTTTACTTGTGAGCTGCACCCCTTAGCCAAGACGCCTCAGGCCAGAACCAGAGGTCATCTTTGCATCTAAAATTAAACAACCTTGGCTGAGAGGGCTTCTGGTGTGAAGCGCACGACTGGCGAAGGGACGCGGAGTAACAAGCTGCTTTGGCTTATTCCGCTGGCTTCCACTGCCCCAGGGATTTATCTATAGAACAGGTAAACTGCGACGTTCAACCAATGCTTATATCCACTAGGCCAGTGATGTCGAACCTTTTTAGGATGGTGTGTCAAAATCTTAATCTTTTCAATAATCCTGTTATCACGATGTCACTTACATGTGTGCATGTATTTCTGTTTCAGATAAATGCTTATAGATAAGCGGCCTATTTTTCTGATATATTTATAGAACTAAGAGTTTCATAAAATATAACTTATATATATACTTATAAAACTAGGATAATCAAATGAAATTAAAAATGTTTATTTTTCTAAGTCCATCTTATATCACCTAAACACATGCGATGTATTACTACTGTATCATAGGTTCGTCATTACTGCACGAGGCCAATGGTTCTCAACCCTTTTTGCTCTATGCCCCTACTCGACAACTCAAAAATATTGATGTCCTCATAATATATAAGTAATTTAATCATATATCATACAACAAAAAGAACCACATTTCATATGTTTTCGCGTATGTATGATTAGATTCTTGACCTTTTGGATTTTGATTGATTAACCCTCATTAATTTGGCGTTGAAAAAGTATAATAATAATAACGTTAAATTCTTAAATTTGCGAAAATTTATAGTTGTAAATCAAGGAGAAATAATTTAGATGATGACAAAAAATTCTTTAATCAAGTTCTAAAATAATTTATTTAACATGACATGCTGTAATAATACCGCTTTAAATTTACAATGCTATCTAAAAAAGTGTGACAAATTAAAAATTTCAAGTTAGGTAATCGAGTGAAACCCTTGAGTTCGATGTTTATTTAAAATGGTCTTGATTCCAGGCTCTACTTCGATTAGCTTCAATCGTAAGTTTATTTGTTTTATGACACTTAGTTGCTTTCGTCTCAGTCACTTACTGTAACAAAACCATATTCTACCAAATATGAAGATGGGAATAGTCACAGTAGCTCTCGTGCCAAACTAGTTGACTTGGGGTATCTATCTCATTACTAAGCCACATCATGGTTCCTTTTACTTCGAATATAGTTTTAAGAGACTCATAATTCTGTATCATTACAAGTTCTTCTTCAAACCTGATGTATACTTCAGATAGGTCCACTAAGTTTGTTGAGTCAGCTAAGACGGAAAATCTATTTATATTCTTGAAGAAATATTTTTGACATAATTCCAGAAATCTAACAAAGCTGAATATCTTGGCCCTTGAATCGACAAGCGCCATATTTTACTCTTGGAATTGATCAATTAATACATCAAGTTTTTCAAAAATATCAGCTGATCAACTTACAAAAGCTTTAGGTATAATTCTTTTCGAACTATTGTACCAGTCTCAGTTCATCTTTTGGAACACAGCATTTTTGCCCCGGTACTCTACGGCCTTCTTCAGGTATGTAATGTACGTAAACCTGCCCAAGAATCGTGAATAGTGCTGTGTATATGTTGTTGTGGTCGGTCGTCCTTTCAAGGTAAGAACACTAAAAAGAGACAGGTAAGTAAGGCATGGAGAAAAAAGGGGAGTCATCAGCCACCAGAGGATAAAGCCAGGATTTGGGATAGGAAGCGTTAGACGTCTGAAGGAATCAACACCTATCTTATTCTCCGACAACCTCCTCAGAAAATCAAGTGTAGAGCTGAACGCTATATGGTAGCCCTCGTTTTCAAAGCCCAAGATCCATATCCAAAACCCAGTACCATAACACATGTATGTTCCCTTTAACAAATGAAGAAAATCAGAACTTTTCCATGTTAAAATTACAAAACAAGCTGTAGTCGTCTGCATATGTTTTCACGGCACAACTCTTTGTTCAGTAAAATGAAAAAGAATGAGAATTTTTCCATGTTGAAATTATGGAACGATCCATACTGGACGCGTTGTTAAAATAGAACAATCTATTTACAAGCGTTGTGGTTAAAGTTAAATTTTTTTCTATGATGCTGTCTTTGTTGTTGTTTTCTTTTTTTGCTTCGCACCACCAGAAAAGAAGACAAATAAAAAAAAACCCTATTTCCTCACGTATATTACATGTTGCACCTGAAGAAGGCCGAAACGTTGTATTTAAAAGATGAACCGAGAGGAGAACAGCAGCCCCCAAACACTTATACATAATGATAATTTCTCATCTAAAAATTTCAGACAAAAATTCCAAAAGCTTCGCCGTAAACTATTAGCAGGAGTTTCATTCCAAGTTAGTTGAAAAAAAGCCACTCAGGATACCAAATAGTTCCATGAAATTCTCGTGGCAGTTACCCTTTGACAACGTTCTGCGGGCAAACACTCGGGTCTATCATTCTTGTGGAAAGTACTTTGTCGCTTACCATCTTCTTCAGTATCTCTGGCGACCATGGCAACACTCATCTACGGTGCCAGGGGCATCTTTAAGCTAGACAATGCACCCTACCACTCAGTACAAGTTGTATGAGAAGGGTTTCAGGAACATGAAGACTACACAGTGTGGCCCTGGCCACCAAACTCCCCAGATCTCAATCTCATTTAGCACTAATGGTGTGTGTTGGACCAACAGGTTTGTTCTACGAAACTTAAACCATGTAGCTTATTGCAGTTTAAGGACCTAATGTAAATATCCTGGCACCACATTTAAGAGAAAGCCTTTAGAGATCTTGTACAGTCCGTGCCTGATCGGGTAAGAGCTCTTTTATGGGTACATGGAGGACCAACACCTCATTAGGAAGATGGTCCTAATATCTTGGTTCTTCAGTGTACACGCTTCCTCGTAGGTATAAGTGTCCTCACTTCCTTATGTCAAATTGTTCGTGATCAGCACACGTTGGTAAGTGGGACTCTCGATTGCGACAGGATCTGACACCTGCTTTATCTGAGTCCATTTTATCTAAATTTACTTTTGGGGTAGGGGGTGAGAAATGGTCAGGTGTTAATTGAATCGCTATAAAATGCTAAGTCATAGGTAAACAATAGCAGAGTTTGAAGTATACCAAGCCAAAATGAAAAAAAAATGTTGAAATTGCACGTCCTTATCGCAACTCTTTTAGTTGTAAGTCAATGGACAGAGTGAGTAAATAAACACTCAGTCTTTCTTTAGGTGTGCAACTAGAAAGCACTAGGAAAGCACATACTACTACCGATGCCGTACACTAAGTGAAATCTGAATGAATATCCATTCATATATAGCTACGATGAAGGGGAGGTAATTTTCATGGCTATTGTCCTGATAAAAAAAATCCTCAATCAAAACTATCCCTGGATTCGCCTCCCAATTTTTCGAATGTTCTCGCCCTACCTTTCCACACACACACACACACACACACACACACACACACACACACACACACACACACAAAAACAAACAAAAAAAAAACAATTATTGAGAACCTTTGGCGATATTGTGTGAACAAACAGACAAGTATAAATGAATACTTCGTTGGCTGGGGTAAATCAGTTTTTAGTCAGCATTGGTTATTCAAATAGCTTTGATTCTAAATGTGTTACACGTAATCAACTCCTTTTTTTTTTAAACTTTTTTTTTCTGGGTAATGAGTGTTATTTTCTGTTTGATATCTAAGAAGTATAGAAAGTGGCTATTATTTAACCCCCGCTTTTGTGATCAGAACATTGATATTTTGTAATCTGCCTATTTCACTGCAAACATCTTAGGGAAGATAAACTCCTTATCTAGAGCTGTGACGATTGTTACATAAGGCCTAATTCAATGAGTAGTGGTAGCACCAACACTTTAACCAATGGCTCGGGTGGATAAGTCCAGTCCTGCCTTTGGCAAGGCACCAAGGTATCCCCGCTGTCCCAAAGTTGGCAGGGAAACTTGGAGACCCACCAGAAATACCAGCCATACTCATAATTCCGATGAGTCTATCAAGGTCTTAGCACAACCGAGAACCGAGTTGTAGATGAAATATAGAGCCTTGAATATGTCTTGCCCCCTCCCCGATAGCTATGCCAAAATATGTCTAGTAGACCTCGCACATCTTGACAAAATACTCTCTGGTGCAAAAGTCAAAGCCCATCCTTGGGTGCAAAGAATTCCCGTATAATCTCACAATGAAGGAAAAGGCGGCTTAGCACAGCTTTGTCACAAGGTTCGGGGATTCTAGGACAATCACGAAGTCGAAAACTGTGGAGCCGGTTGAGATTATGGTAAGATGGGCTGTTGGCTGTTCTTCAAAGTTCGTATCCTTGACAGCCATCTTGATGAATTCAAGAACATGGGAGTGTATTTGGTGTTTCAAGGCAAGCACTTCCACCAGGATATACTTGACTACAGGGAACATATAACGAGAACATGATGGGAGATTTTTGAGAGCTGGTTCGTGAAAATGTACGGTTGTAAATCTTGAAAAACTACTCACTTCTGAATCTCACTAAATGATCACTTTTGATTAATACTAGTGAGCATACACGTTAATCTAGATTCATATATTTTTCTGGAAAAAAAATTTGATTTTTTTTTCAAGTGAATGAAAATATGCAAATTCACCGTTGTACAATTGGCAATAAACAACTTTCAAAATATCACTTACTTGAACACAAAACCAAAGTTTGAAGGGAATAATTGCCATTTTCTTGTACTTTTTACACGTAAGCAATAAAAAAAATAACACTCATTAGCCGGGATATTTCTGGTATTTTTCCATTTCAATTTTTCAAACGTTTTTGTAGTCGCTCTTGTCTGTCTACTCTGAACGTTTTCAAATACTTTTATCTAAATTTTGGAGAAGCGTGTGATACATTGTAAGGAAGAAGTGGGTATATTCAGGGTGGATCCATCGATTCGTTTCTGATTTATAAATATTGATGCGCCTTGTCCTTTCCTACATTTCTGTGTTCGCACCTGTCTATACGATATCACCAAAAGTTCTGTATGAATATCGATGTAATCACGTCTAAAGGTGGACCACGAGAATAAGGAAAGAGTGATTGAATTTTGCGGTTGATCCAGGAATTCGTTTTTGATTGAGAGATATTTTTTTTCATATATTCCTGTTTCCGCTCCTAAATGTCTCCATTAAATCTCACAAAAGTTCTCTGTGAGTTTCCTTTTTTTTATTGTATGTTTAGGCACGGACTGGGGAAGATGTAATTAATTTTGGGGTCGGATGCAGGTATTTATTTTCGATTGAAAGATATTTTCCGTTTTTTTTTTCCTTACTTATTTTGATTTTGACTCCCTGGAAATTTTCTGTCCATGAATAAAAAAAAATGTAACCTTATTTTTTCTCAATCGACTTTAGATGAGCTTTTGCAAAAAGTACAGTTTCAAACTACAACAAAAAATGCATGCAGGATTACTATTGGTCCTCTACAAGGGAAAACTACTTCGGAATTTTTGCTGAAATCAAGCCACAGCTCTTCACGATAAATAGCATGAAGAATTTAGGTATTTTTCTGGTCTGCATTTACGAAACCTTTTCGGGAAACATGATCGATTTCAAGTATTTCTTTAAAACGAATATACAAGCAAAAGTTATTTTTTCATAACTTTGTTTCCGTAGACTCAAAATACAACATAAACTGTGACGTAAGTTTTGCATTCAAACTAACAAAAAAATCTGGCAAGGTTATATTGATTCTAACTTGAAATAAAGGCAGTGTCAGCTGCTATAAAAGACTTGCATCTATCTAATCTTAACATTTGTTTGTTTGTTTTTTACATGAAAATGATAAGGTAATCATGAAACCCTGGTTCGAAGACACTCCTTCTAAAGTTGAATATGTTCTTCTTTGCAGCCAACCATGGAACGAGTACTTACAATCCAGACTTCTATTAGTGTTGCCGTGGACATTTAATTAGTTCTGGGGAACTCAAGCGTATGATACTCGGGATTTACAACAGGGGCAAAACGTCCCCCTCAATACAAAATATTACAATTAAAAAAAATGAGTTTCTTTAAAAAGAAATAAATTGATAATTACTGCTTGGTATTCATTTCATTATAAGACCCCCAATTATTTTAAATGAATTAATAAAACTATTAAGGATATCCTCACTAAGAGAGATGATACGATACTCCCTCGCTTCTGGGCTTCTAAGAACAAATGGTATGAAGTAGCTGGAAGGTTTTTAAAAAGTAGCAGATTTTGCTAAAAAAATTAACCTTAAGTAAAATATACGTTAATTAGGATTATGCATTTGATTTAATATTAATTTTCTATCAATTTATAAGTTATACGCATTGTTATTTTACTTAATTTTTTATGCTTCAATGTTTTACTTCGTGCTATCAATCTGATAAAGAGGGTTTATTTGAATCCATATATCCTATTCTGATCATTTAATGTTCGCTAGTATGCGATGTCTTTAGGCCTTCAAATAAACGCAGGAAGTGGGTGTCAAATCCCTAGCTAAGCTCTTGGAATATCTAACTCACAGACCCTAAGCTTTTGCGAGGACTGTTCGCTGACACCCAGTAATAGGAACCAATGCACTGTACGTTGGATGGGGTGACCCCTGAAGAAGCCAAGCCCCTCGAACCCTCAAATCTCTAACTTTGCCCCAGGGCATGCATACCTCATACATGGCATTTCAGTTGAAAAATATTTATTGTTATGTTTTGTGGAAAAAACAAATGGTAAAAAAAACTTGCATTGACCAACGTTCACACGTGTATCATTTTTTTTTATCAGTGTTTCAGTTCAACTTTGATTTCAATATAAATATTTACTATTCCGCATATGATTCTAGGTCATTTCTTATTTCACGTACAAAAATACTTCTACAATAAATTCTTTTGTCAATTATAGGTGCTTTCAGTCCATTAGACTCTCGAACTAGCCGGAAATTTACTAGATGTTTGAAAAAAATGAATGGTTTTAAGGTGGGTTTATTGATCGTGTGACTACAGTAATGCTGATGGGGATTTCATTTCCGCCATTTCTAAGAAAGTACAGATGGGAGTGCCGCTCATATGAATTATCTTCCCTTTGATCCGGATATATTTTGTATGAATTCTTTTATTTTTTAACATCATACTGCTTCTTTTTTTTTTGCATGGGGTCATGTAAGCCGTACTCCCGTAAAAATGACAGAAAACAAGACCAAGTTTAGCAATATGGTCATATTTTAAATAGAACTCTTCTCGTAAAACCTTATCATTTTTTTTTTAAACTAACAATTTTTTGGATAGTTCAAGTCCAATGAATTGAATACACCTAAAATTGAAAGAAAAAATGAATTCTAAGAGAACTATTTTGTGTTGGTTAAAAAGGAAATTACATGATTTTGTGCTGTACTTCAATAAGTAAACGTAAATAACTTCAAAGTCATCATCATCACCAGTCTTTTATTGTCCGTCGTTAGATATAGACCTTCCTCAGGATTTGCCACAATTTTCTGTCATGGGCGTCGCGGAGCCAGTATTTTCTAAATATGTCCAGTTCATTTCTCCATCTGGTATTTTGTCCGCCTCGGTTTCGCATGTGATCTCTGGGGATCCATGTTGTGAGTCATGATGTCCATCGGTTGTCTTTCATTCTTACAACATAGCCTGCCCATTGCCATTTGAGTTTTTTAATAAATTCTATGATGTCTCTGACTCCCGTTTCGCTATTAAATGCTGGATCTTGTTTTCCGTGTGTGGTTTAAGATACAGGGGTTTCCAGCCGCAATGGACCCAAATTTAGATGTCTCGTGAGTATCATAAAGAATGTCTCAATGAATTTTTCTTATTTTTTCCTTGTTTTGAAGACAACTGAAATATAACTACTTGTCGTATAAATGCAACTACAACAAGCATAGTTGCTGATTACTGTAACTTTTGTATATGTTATATCGAATCGGTGAAATTTTCTAATTGGCTAAATTTACTTACTTATTGTAAAAAAAAAATGATTTCACTTTGATTACATAAACTTTTGATTGTAAAAATAGTTGTTTCATATCCTTGTTTTGATTAAATGAGTTTTGATCAAATTGAAAACACGTACATATTCATTTTTTTGCGAAAAATGTCAAAAACTACTTATTTACTAATTTTTTTGTAAAAGAGTCCAAAAATTTTTGTAAAAAAATTGATTGTAAAAAAATAGTTCTTTTATATATTTGTTTTGATGAAATGGACTTTTGATCAAACTAAAACTACGTGTTTTATTCATTTTTTTTTTTTTTGGAAAAAAAAGTTAAAACTTCGCCAGTTGGGCAATTTTGTCGATTTGGTGTAATATATATTTGATAAGCAAAGTCGGACAGAGATAAGACATGGCGGTTTGGCTCAGTTGGTAAGCGAGGCGCCAAGCAATCACCTGGTCGTGTTTCCAAAACGTGGTAGAGAAATGCTAATTCCATGTATCAGTTTGGTTTAACGTGACAGGATAGATAAACTGAAGAGTCTGATAGATGATCGCTGCCACCCGATACGAGAAGAGCAGCTCCCTATGTGAGTGCATTGTTATATGTCCCCAATGGAGCAGCTGGTACTGGCTTGAGAAAGGAACCGGATGTGCGTCCGGTCTTAGTTCGGCAAGATGCTCTGTTAATCGGTGGCAATGTATAGGTGAAGACGACCGCAGAACAATCTTGTTGCTGCATACGGCACCTGGTATCTTAGATTAATTAATATAGTTTCGAGATAAAATAATGGCAAAAACTGTTTTTAAATGATATTCAAAAAATAGTCATCGTCTTTCAAAGTCGCCCAACCTGCTACTTGTAGCCCAATCTGACTGTATGGACGTAGTGAAAACATATTCAGAAAATCTTTATTCACTCCAAAGATGCACTAAAAATGAGGTAATCATCGCTTATACAGATGTAAAATATCCTCCTCTGTGCGATGGAGCTAGCTACCATATTTTACATCTATGAAAGCAAAGAAAAAAAATGACTTGCTTATGGAAAATCTCTATAATTTTCAAACTATCATAGACAACTATAGTGCCACAATATGTAATCAGTCTTAAAATAATGGGTTATCGACTGGTGAAAATCCTATGTTTTCATTAGGGTCCGAGTTATTAAGCTTAAAAAGGCGTGACTATCGGGTCGGGTTATCTTCTTAAATCCAAACAAATCTTCAAAACACGTCTTATCGAATGGCAAAAACCGCACGTACCTATCTTTAAGAGTTCGAGATGAGAGGCAATGCTTCAACAAATACATTTGATAAAAGCAACGTCGCTTTCTGCTCGATCACAATTATTGCTTGTAATACGGGTCTACAGTAATTGGAGCATGGGTTACGAAAATAAAGCAATACTACTAAGTAGTGAAGTAATTGTTTTATAGTGGTAGTTTGTTAAACCTTATACTTACTTCTATTCGAGGTCTCTATACGAGACATGTATTCCACTAGATCAGTGATGGAAGGCAAATTTCATGACTACCAGTACTGCTGCGGATACCTTATACTTTTCAAGCCAGACGTATACTTATGCTTAATAACAAAAACATATATAATAATATTTAAATACTATTTAAGATAATGCACAAAACAAATTACTGCGAATCAGCAAGTTCAGAAATTGTTTATATTATAGTGAAAAAATCAAGGCAAGAATATAGTTTGACTTGAACATAATTTTTATATGTTGATGGACAGGAGATTGATGATCTGTGATCCGCTTATAATGACAAATAAAGACAAGTCCATAGAAACACGCGTGGTCAGTTAAAGGATATGTTTGATGCTGCATTATGAGTTGTAAGTAATGTCACAGGGATGTAATTATCTCTTAGCATTTGTATCATTAGATGTAGTTGGTTAGAATTAACAGCAGCTTTGTTTAGTAGGAATTAAATATTGATAAGGTTATATAACAATAATGATCCCTATAACATGTAGTTCCTCCGTAGGATGATGAACATAATACACAAAACAAAAATTAAACTAAAAACAAAACTGATAACCCATAACAAAATTAATTCCATCATGAAATAATGCATACACAGGGACGTAAGAAGGGGAAATGTTGCGGGGATGGGATGGAAGAGGTAACCAGACCAAATGCAACTATGGGGTTCCGAGTGCTATAAGGCCCCTATGGGGTCCAGGAACAAAGACCCAGAGAATTCTGAATTTCTCATGACCCAAATTCCTTGCATTGTTGCAGAAATGATAAAATGTATTTTTTAGGAAAAAGTTAGGGAGTGTTGTGGCCCCTGGTCGGTAAAACCCTGATAAAAAAAATAATGCCAAAGAAGTCAAAATAATACTTTTTTATTATTATTATTATTATTATTATTATTATTATTTGGAATCTCACACCAGTTGCCTGGTGGTAACCGCTGGAGTTTGAGTGACAGCAAGTCTCCTCAAGTCTCCAGTCCTCCTCTCCTAGTACTCATAGGTCGCAGTAATTCTACGATTTACAGTTTCACACCGGTTGCCCAGTGGTTATCGCTGAAGGCTGAGTGACAATAAGTCTCCTCAGGTCCTCAGCTAACGTCTCCTCCCTCTTTCGCATATCATGACAGAGCTACTATTCGTTGCAGTACTTATATCTCTAGCACCTTCCTCAGTATCCGTGCAGTTCCAAGTAGCGCTGTGGTCTGTACGGTCTCTATCCTCCCCCTAATCCCGATCTCCTCCAGTCTCTCCCTCAGCGTTTGGGGGACAGTTCCTAGTGCTCCCACTATGACCGGTACTACCCTGGTTTTCATGTTCCACATTTTCCTTAACTCCCTTGCTAGGTCCTGGTATTTTTCCCTTTTTTCACCCTCCTTCTTTTTTACTCTATGGTCTGCAGGCACAGCAACGTCTACTATTTGGCAGGCCTTCCTTTTTTTTGTCTACTATTACTAAGTCCGGCCTTCTTGCCTGGATGAGGTGGTCAGTTTGGATGTCAAAGTCCCACAGTAGTTTGTGGTTGTCATTCATTATTATTATTATTATTATTATTATTATTATGCAAATGTCTTTCGTAATCTCTGAACAAATTTTTGGTTGGACTTGGCAAAAATTAATCCCTATATGAAATAATTATACCGTACAAACATTTCTCCAACATAAACTTTTTAAATTCATATTTTTCTGCATCAAAACTTCCTAAAACCTCACAGTCAATGTGATTTTTGGCATTGACCTTCATTGACCAACGCCTCGTGGTTAGGAGAGCTGGATGTTATGGCGATTCGTAGACAAACAAAATCTCCATCGATAAGACATGAGATCTGTACTTTGGTTGGTATTTTTGGTTCTATCTTGTACGCTGCACTCTTGAGGAAGATGCTTTTTTCTCTTAAAGCTGAACTTCGAAAGTTTTTGTCTGTTACAAATGAATTTAACACAATGCAATACTGCAGTTAAAAAATCTCTACTTCAGGATCATCTGTTCGTACTTGAGTTTTTCAATGACTGTTGCTATAGCTGTTATATTAACTTAGCTAGTAAAAGGAATTAATAAAAAATGTTATCATTGCCTCAATTATAGTAAAGTAACCAAATCTTTTTTTTTTTCAAACTGACACTGAAGCAATTGAAGGTTGATTACAAATGGTAAGGGGTTAAAGTCGCTACAACCTATCATTGTCTTCATATTCAGAAAATGAGTGAAAGACTTCGTCTTCAGGTGAGAAATCCATAAACAAGTCTGGCTTTAAATGAATTTATCGAGTCTATCATTTTAACCACTGCCTGATTTACAAGAGGACAAAAGTGTAATTGCCCCGAGTCCCATTTGTAGAAAAATATAAATCAATAAGAAATAAGTAAATAATTACTGCCTGGAATCAATTTTGGAATTCTATTCATTACAACACCTTCAGTTGCTTTAAATAAATCAATTAAACTACTGCTTGTAATCTGGGTCTACAGTAATCTGAGCATGGGTTGTGAAAATAAATATACATAAATATCTCATCTAAAAATCTACTTGGAGCTGGCATGTATTTACTTGTGTGCATGTATCTATTACAGATGTATAACTCATTTAACCTTTCTATGTATGTATTATTTGGAAGTTCCAATTACACGCACTAACCGGACTTTGATGCGTAAACTTTGTGATTTTAGTTTAGATTTAAGTATCTTAATTTCTGTTTATGAGGGCTCAGAACCTGACGTTCCCTGGGCCTCTAAGGTCTAAAATTGGCCCTGATATACAAGGTTTCAGTTGTGTTGTAATAGCCATGAGAGCAGTAATTTGGGAAATTCTATGCACTACCGTGGTAGCAGAAGAATCGTGATTGGTTAAAAGATTTATACATCTGCGACAGCCCATTTTACATGAATGATATTCACCATTTTCTTACAATGAGCCCGAATCCACAGAAGATCTAGTATTTGCTTCCATGGGGGTCCGCTGGAGTGCAAAAGGGGTGTTAATACTTCCCTGGATCTGGCCTTCTTATCGAGAGCAATTCGGAAGCTTGTAGAAGCTCAGTATCGAGGGATCACAATTAACAGTGACAGTTTAGAACGAGTCACTGATTAGACACTCTCTAGTCCCTTACCTGACAACCGATATTCGGATATATCCCTTTGATCCTTCCTGGAAAAGTGGTAGCGGACGCCCATGCTTGTTTCACACAATACGTATTTCTTTTCAGCTTCATCATGTTGATTGAGGTTTGTAAAATCTATGATAATCATAATTATGATGTTTATATTCAGCAATGGCCCTGTTAGGAAATGTTTGCCTAAAAGAAACTTTTGGTAACTTTCTTTTCTTTACCTCCCCCCGCGCTGCACTCACGACGATATATTTCGAATGAGTGTAACTTTCAACTGATTTAGATTCATATGCAAATAATTTCAGCCCTTTTTTTCTTCTCATTCGAATAATAGTCGTTTATTATGAAGAATCAGCGATAATTTTGTGAAAATTATCTTGACAGACAAAAAATTGTGGATTCAGTTGAAGTCTGCGGATCTAAACGTAGATTTTGAATAAGTCTTTCAAAAACCAATTGCAGCACTTTGATATCACAACAGATTTGCTAAAGTTTTCTTTCATGTGCTTATAAAATCGTATGAATGCATACATATCTATTTTACTGTGCATGGTATTCAACTTGGATATTGGAAGAATGTTTAATGCAAAGATGGCCAAAACGCAACTTACAGGTGCCGAATGCGGCTTTTGACCTCTAATCATGCCCACTCTATATAAAGACAGCAGCATTTAAATTCAAATTAAACATATTTAACAACATATCCGAAAGCTGTATCTTTATATAATAGAATATAGATGAGCGAGTCCAAAGGCTTTCAAGTAAGTGCGAAAATATACAAATATATATGGGATAATGGATTGTCTATAGCCACACTGAAGAGTTGTAATACAACGAAACAGCTGTCTGTGGATGACACAATAACTAACGCTCCTCTATTCAGGGTTGGGCACTCTTTAAGTGGGGAAACTAGTTCATTGTAAGCTCATGCAATGCTCCTCCATAGGAATAGAGCATTCTGGTGGGTGGGGAATTTAAGCTGAATAAATATATCGCTAAATTCAGCAGTAGGATACTCGGTCACCGGGTCTGAAGCTGAAGCTTTCAATCCTGTCTTGTGGTGCTGGATGGGATAATGGATTGTCTACAGCCACACTGAAGAGTTGTAATACAACGGAACAGCTGTGAATGACACAATCATATATATATATATATATATGGGAGAGAGATATGACCAACCATAAGCCCTTGAAAATTGAAGAAACCTATGTTGATCTTAACAGTTTTTGCTGATGGTTACCAAAAAGTACGCTATCATCCAATGACTGAATTTTCTCATTGTTTCTTTTCATAGTTAGACCAACAAACAATAGGTTGACATGACGAATACTCAGGAGTGTTTCGAATTCTGGTTCCTTGATTTTTCTCTCATGAATGTTGATATCTCAAAGCTAGTCTCATCGATACAACACCACATCTTGACCGAAAGTTAAAGTATTAAACCAGGGATGGATAAACTATTACAGAAGTTACACACGATAAACTTTGTATGTTTGAGAGCCATAAGACCTACACAAAATTTACACACATTTTCATTGTTAAATACGCATTTCGTTACATTACCTCCGGCTTTTTTGGCTCAATGGTAAGAGCATCGCTACGCTGAGGCGGCTACCTTATGAGTGATAGGTTCAATTCCGACAGCCGCCTCATTTTCTTTACATTGTTTATTCTATTTACGTTGTCTAAATTGAGTGATGTATTAACCGTGTAACGACGGGAGATCATTTCAAAAATATTATTGCAGACATGTATTCATTTACATTTATACAATGATATTTATTTATTATGCAGCTTTTTAAACTGTTTGTGTTAATTTCAGTAAACACGAAGTTCACATGTATACCAGATGTTTTCAAAATCTTGGCTGTTGATTGTTTTTTTGTAACTATATTAAATCCTACGTAAGGATTTAATACAGTTGAATAATTTCACTCACCAGGAACATTAAAATTACGTTTTGATCCTGTGGATTTGTAATTCGTACCCAGTTAATAATTACTAAGCTTGATTTTTCTGTTATATTATATACAGTGTGGCACAAAAGTCGTAAAGAAATTTGAAATAATCATCATTTATTCTGTTTTGTTATATTTTTATAACTAGCATACTCGAAGAAAACGGAGACAGGGACAGAATTGTTGAACGTGCCCAAGAATTCTACCAAGAATTCTACTCTTCAAGCCACGGGCAACAAAACAACGACCAGAATACGCAAGTACTGCAACATATATACTATCACAGCTGCTCCTTCATCAGGTTACATAAAGATACTGACACCTTAAAGCTCCAAAAAGGAGTAAGACAAGGCGATACCAGCTCACCTGAACTCTTCACAGCCTACCTCGAGATGATCTTCCGAAACCTGGACTGCGAGAATAGAGGAATCAAAATAGACGGCCAATATCTGAGCAACCTCAGATTTGCAGACGACATCATCCTTTTCATACAGAACCTACACGACCTCCAACTAATGCTAGATAAACAAAACGAGGAAATCAAAAAAGTCAGCCTACACTCGAACTTCAGTAAAACTAAAGTCATGTGCAACAATCACATCGAGAATAAGAACAATCAAAGATGCAAAACTGGGGAAAGTAGACCATTACATCTTCCTTGGTCAACGAATCTCCATGAGATCCTCAAAAGAAGAGGAAATCAAGTGAAGAATCACCCTAGGGTGGCAACCCTTTGGCAGAGTAAGCTCAACCTTCAAAAACAAGATGATCCCAATAATCCTAAAAAGAAAAGCTCAACCTTCAAAAAGAAGACGATTCCAATAATACAAAAAAAAGAGTATACAACCAATGCATCCTCCCGATAGTCACATATGGAGCTAAAACATGGAACCTAACCAAGAAATAGACCCGCAAACTGAGAAGTATGCAACAGGCGCATGAGAAAATCATGCTCAACCTCACATGGAGAAATCACAAGACAGCACAGTATATCAGGAATAAAGCAGGAATCCGAGACATTATAGAATCTATTACAAAACTTAGATGGCAATGGGAGGGTCACGTTGCAAGAATAGCAGACAACCAATAGACATCATGACTCACAACATGGATCCCAAGAGATCACGTGCAAAACCAAGGCCCTCAGAATACAAGATGGAAAGATGAACCATACAAATTCAGAAAATACCAGCTCTGCAATGCCCATGATAGAGAAATGAGGCGGATCCTGGGGAAGGACTATGTCCAACGACAGACGATAAAAAGACTAATGATGATGATGATGAGTATTCTCTCATGAATATGAGGGAGACCACGTTCCGTTTGAAATGCTGAAAATCATATAAGGATGCAGAGTAATTCTGTAATTAGATTCCCCATCTTTATAAATTCATTTGTTAAAAACAATTTTTAAAAAATCATTAAAACTAGAAAGATATGAATGTTTTAAACCCTTGTGTCTTTTACTTGATCCCGTATTATTTTAACTGTATTGAGAGGAGGAGCGCAACCAAGAAACTGAGTTTGCAAGAAGATACACCAAAATCACTGATCAGGATAGCAATATAATTAAAAGTTGTAAAAAATGACTACCAATAGGTCATAGCTTGTATTGTGCATTGATTGTATACTTTACAGTTTAAACATATAGGCAATCTGCTTTTCAGTGTGTTTCTATTCATACCAACTGCTTTCCAGCCAATTGTTACAAGCCGTTTTATTTCATTTCCATGGTCTTTCTTTAGCTTAATCTCCTGACCTAGGTAAATGAATTTTGAAAACTTTTTTCGTATATTCTTTCTTTGATGAAAAGCATTTACCAATAAAGTTTGGTGACATACCATTGTGTAGTATCCAGTAAGGAGCCAACTCAGGAGCAAAAGCCCCCTGAAACTCACTTGAAAACAATTGATACCATGGCCTCTGAGAGAGGGGTGTAGCAACCGGAATCAGAAGGATTAAAAGGTTCCTCTAGGGATTCTTGGATAGAGATGTGTATGGAAAATTCTTAGTCGGTACGATATGTTGATTAGTAGAATAGGTTTACTCTATCATTCACTAGCACTGCGCCAAATGAGTGAGTTACTCAATGAAGAGTAAACTCACTATATTCACAACGGTGTAACCATCTCTTTGGCAGGCATCCTACAGATGTGTTTTAATTTGTAATAACCAAACCTGGACCAAAAAAGAGCTCCAACACAACTTTTGATGTGGCTATGGGTCCATTTGACTCAGTATAGCTTTCAAATTTAATTGGTTCGTATATATTGCATCTCCTTGATACATTTCTTCCTAAGGAAAATGTAGGGCTATTTTGGGATGGTGGACTAATGGGAGTTACAGATAGTAATGGCCCCAAAACTAACATAATTAGAAAAAAAAAGGCTCCAGCATTAAAAACTTAGGTTTTAAATTAGAGATTGTTTCTAACATTAGATTAGTCAATTTTCTAGATGTCGTGTTAAACCTACATAATAATTCTTATGAACATTTTATGAAGGAAAATTAACATCTAGTTTATATAAATAAAAAATCCAATCACCCACCGACTATCATCAAATAGTTACCTAAATCAAGCAACAGAAGAATATCCAAAGATTCATCCATCATTGATATGTTTAATTAGGTCAAAGATATTTATAGTGATGCACTTGAAAAGAGTGGGTTTAATACCATTATAAATTTAACCAAAAAACAAAAATGGAAATAGAAAAATCTTGTGGCTTAATCCACTATTTTGTAAATTGGTTAAATGTGATATTGGTAAGTTATTCTTAGATCTAATTGATGACTATTTTCCAAGAGAAAATTCATTATACAAAATTTACAGCAGAAGCACAATAAAAATCAGTTATAGTTGCATGAATAACATGGCAAAATTAATTAGTAATCACAATAAAAAAAATCTTAAACCAATGTTATAACATAGACCAACAACTAGTCGTCAAATGCAGTTGCAGAAATAAAATACCCTAGCAACTGTATCTTCTGAGAAAAATTCAAGAGTAAAAAAATTATGTCTTAAAACGTAGACATAGGACTGCCCTATCAGAATATGTTAGGTCTTTGAAGGATAAAAACTTGAATCCAATACTAAAATAGAATGTTTTACATAACTTGAGGCTGCAGCTTTAATGGTAAATGTGGGATCGGTTTAGAAGAGAAATTCAGAATCATATCTTTCGGAAATAAATCAAATTTATTGAATAAAAGGAATGAAGTCTTTGCTAAAAGTCTCCACGAAGAAAAGTTCAAACTAAAAGTTAAATAAACCAATAAACCTTATATTGGAAAATTAATATAGTAGTGAAAAAAAAAATCTTAGATTAAACAAATGAAACCACAATAAACTGTTGATGAATGACATCTATATCACAGAATTAGACATACGTCATTACGAGTACAAATATAAAATTAATTAGTTGATGAGATAACCCAATAAATTAGACTACTGTTTTGCAATAAAAATCCTCCCTCACGAATAATCATTTAATCAAATCTGATAAGAATGAAATGAGACAATAGAAATGCCAACACTGTACGTAGATGAATTCCATTTAAGATGTAAATTTTCTACTGACTACTAAATATGAAATGAGAAAGTATTAAAAACTTGAAGCATTGAAATTCAATCAGTGTTAAAATTGACTAGAAGATATGTAATGACCTAGGAGTCCAAAAGTAAATTGAGCTGATAGACCCACCCTATCTATGTGTTCTTTAAAATATTTGTTAATAATTTGTGAGATTAACTTTAAAGGGAAAAATTCAGAAATATAAATTCCAAGCATAATTTAGATCAATCAATTCATAGGATTAAGATCTTAACTTTATCACAAGGAAATGTTTAAATTTAGTTCATAAGGAAAATTAATATTGTAGTAAAAGATTAGAAATAAAATCCACCAACGTTGCTGAGTATGAATTTCTACACCATTAAATAGATATACATTACTGGAGGTATAAATATAAAACTGCTTAGATATAAGATAATCTACATTTTAGACTCTTATTGAGCTTAAAAACTTCTTTCTCAAATAAGAATTTTAATCAAGAACTCATATATGGAATTAAAACAAGGGTTATACCGACAACGTTATCAGTTGCAATTGACTCGGAATTAAAAGAAAATTAATCTTGTAATAACCGACATAGTAAAAAACTGAAAGTAATTAAAAAAAATCAATTCAATTTATGAATGATAAATATGACTGATAGATAAGTATTAACTTGAAATTTCTGAAAATAGATTAAATAAGAGACAAACCTGCTGTTAGATGATTTTATTATGATTGTTTATGTATCTGTGAGGCTTACTTGGAGTGTAAATTTAGAATTATAAACTTTAAGAATAATTTGATTTTGGTTTTTTAGATCAGGGAAAAAATTATTAACCAAGTGTCACCACAAGGGAATGGTTAAAAA